>VZTE01002262.1:0-75240 GCA_013397775.1 Eulacestoma nigropectus
AAAAAAAAAATACTAAAAATGCAGCCAGCCTTGAGTTGGGTATTTCAAGTTTTTCAAAGAGCAGCTTTCAAAATCTGTATTTCCAGATGCACAGTGCAATGAGAATGTCTCTCTTTTCTAAAGTCAACTCCTTGTTCAAAGGACATAGTACGAGCAATGTCATGATAAATAAAGCTTAACAAAGATAATACAAGTCAGCCCATATTTCTTTGCTCTGGTTAGGGGCAGCACGTAAGGGATTTCTAGAAAATGCAATGTATAGAGTAATTTTGTGCCTGGCACACAGTAGCAGCTGGAGCAGGCTGGTGTCCAGCAAGACCCCAGGAGGATTTTTCTGATCCTGTTTACCACTCAAGTCAAGCACACTCACTCATAAAAAAAAAAACAAAAAACAAAAAACAAAAACCACACACCAAAAAAACCCCAAACAAAATAAAAGGAAACAACAACAAAAAAAGATAAAAGCCAAAGTCTCTTTGCCGAAGTCAGTGACAGCTCTGTCATTGACAAGGCTTTACCCAGTCTATTTTCTCACTTCATTTACCCTTCAAGACCAGAGTGTTGTGTTACATTGTGTTTGCAACCTCACAATTGAGCAGTGAGCACATCCACGCATCCAAGAACCTTCTGCATCACCTGGGAGGCCCTGCTTGCCTCCAGACAGCTTGGGAGGCAGCCAGCTTGCCAACCACACTACTCATTAACTTAACTTTTCAAATACAACGTTTTGTTTCAAAGAGACAGGACAGGGTTGGCCACTCCATACTTTTACTGCAGGGTTACTCAGGACCCTGTAGTTCTTCTCCTCCTTTCTGAGTGCACTGGTGGAGTTAATTATTTTTTATATTCAAATTAAAAATGTGTTTTCCAACAATGACAGACTTAGAAAAACATGGAGTTGTTTAAATCTGAGTCAGTCAAAGCACAGCAAGAGCTTATCTGATTCAGCTTAGAGCAAAGATAGCTGTCAGGACAATATTTGACTTCATAGTTTGATGCTTTGCTAAAAATTCTTCAGTGCTTTTTAATTTGATTTTTCATTATTCCAGTTTTGTTAAGCATGGGATGAGAGTAAATAGTGATGGAAAGGAGCCTCAGCTTATTCACACAAATAATGATAAATGACACATGACTACTGACAAACCATGAGCAGAAAAGTTAATGCCATTCACTAAATGTAAGGGACATTTAGTGTTTAACATCTAATTAACCTCTTTTGAAATGTAACTCAGTTTGGTGATCAGGCTGTACCTTTGAGGACACATATTATTGATTCCCTTCTGGTTCTCATCTCCTTCACTTCAAAGATGATGATGTTATCAGCCCATTGGTGGACAAACACTACAAACATGCAAGCACTAGTAAAAAAAATAATGGTGGAAGTAGAGCATTTTGCAAAGAAATGAAGAGAGGAGGTCAGAAATATGTACAAATCATAGTACCTTCTTGAAGATGGTGAAAGGGGAAAAAGTTTAATTGAGCAGTGTTTAAAAGCAGGTTACTTGGGGGCCATAGTGGGGATAAGGAGCAGAAAACTCATCAACAGCTGTTGTCATGCACATGGAGAACCTGTGGTCAGCTTACAAACTAAGCTTCCCACTCTCAGGATCCTTTACAGACAGATCAAAGTACAACAATTACAGCAATTTTCAGAGGATGGGTAGCTCGGACGCTCATAGGTTCTCAGCAATGACATTTTTAAGACAGATTTTTCATTGCTGCTGAAAATACCTGTGCAATCTATAATCAGACTACTTTAAAAATAAAATTCTCTTTATTTGATAGTCTGGAATTGACATTGATAACCCGAATATCACTTTAGAACACATCAAACTTCACTTCTGGTTAACATACTAAACAATAAAATTACAATTTCTCCTCTCCTACAAAACTGCACTGCAATTACAGGGGAGCCTGTTAGCAGACACCAAAGGGACTTAGAATTTTATAGCCATTAAATAATGCAGTGTAATTAAGTCAAAGGCACTTTCTCAGGGCCAGATATCCTTGGCTTTGAAGATGAGTTAAGACACTTTGCATCATTAACACAGGTTAAACTTCATTTAGAGCAAGTTTTAGTTCACTTCCTCAGTGTCTTAACTAAGAGAGAATTCTCTTCATACTGTCTCTCTAACCCTTTCTTACTATCACTAGGATAATGGCAGGCTCTACACATGGGCAATACCGGAAATATCAAACATTATCTGCAGAAGACCTTCCAGAAGCTGTCAAGCAATATGCTGAAACACACAGAGGTCCTTCACCTCTGGACGTCTGGTTCTGCCAGCTACTTCTGCATTCATCTGTAGCTTGGCAGCAACTGTTGCAAAGTTTGTCTGGAAGATGAGCCACACAATGAGACAGGGGATTAAGAGCTTGCCAAAATCTGCAAGAATGTGAGTCATTTCCGAAATCATTTGGGAAGGGGGGTGGGGAGGAAAGCTGTATCTAATTCTGATCCCCACAAAAGATGCAGTGTTTTAAGAACTGCAGAACCCCTCAACTTTGTATTACTTATCAATGTCAATTTTTTAACCAAATTTCAGTTGGCCCATCCTTGCCAATAAATGCAATTAATGGCCCTACGACAATGCAATCTAGTTCCATTCTGAAATCCATTCTGCACATTTATAAACTTTATTAAAAATACTTATTTACAATACTAAAAACAGTATTTCATATTTTCTTCTAAAGGCCAATAGGAACTATCAGAATAACCAATCCAACCCAGTAACTCACGAAGACAATTGTGGTGCTTAAGCAAAGAAAACTTATTCAGAACAGGAAAGAGTAAGAGGGGGTGCATGGGAATTGCACAGCTCATCTCACAGATGGGCACAGCCAAACATCCAGGAGACTGTACCATTCCTTGGAAAGAGTCTGACTGTTGAAGTGCTTCCAGCATGGACAGCCTGCTGGCCCTGCTAGCTGGAAAGGGAAAAAATTTCCTATGGTTCATGCAAAAGCTAACAAATAGCTGCTACAATCAGTAGGTAATTTAGATGCATAATTCAAAGAGGGGAATAAAATGGTGGAAAACAGTGCATGATATCTTAATAAGTTAACGTGGACAACATTGCTAAACCAACATTTTCTAGCCAGCAGATATATCTGTCATTTCTATTCCATTTCCTAGCAACCATTCATGTAATTACTTCTTCATTCCTAAAACATGATTTTTAGGCTGATTAGCAACCGTAACCACATTGAAAAGATCTGCAACGTTTTGTGTCTGTTTTCCCAACTCAATCACTTTTTGGACTTCCTGCCTGGTTTCAGACAGTGCAAGGGGGTCAGAAACTTGCTAAGTTCCCACAAGCTTCATGAAAATAACATCCTGGCAGAGAAGAGATAGCCTCTGAGTGTCCCTGCTGAGGGAGAGACTACATCAGGAGGCCATACCTTTTATTCGAAACCAGAGAATGCTCTTTGAGCATGCCACAGTCAAAAGGAAAGCTTTAGCTGGCACTGGTGCCATCTTAGATATCAGTGAACAGCATAACATCCTCATAGACAAACTCAGGAAGTGTGGGCTGGATAAGTGGACAATGAGGTGGATTGAGAACCGGCTGAACACCAGATCCCAGAGGGTGAAAATCAGTGGCACAGGGTGTACCTGGAGGTCTGTCCCTAGTGGGGTCCCCCAGGGTTCAATATCAGGCCCAGTATTGTTTAACTTACTCATCAATGGCTTGGATGAAAGGACAGAGGCCTCCTCATAAAGTTCACTCTCAACACAAAGCTGGGAGGAGTGCCTGATACCCCAGGCAGCTGTGCAGCCCTTCAGAGGGAACTTGACAGGTTGGAGAGATGGGCAGAAAAGAACTGTCTGAAATTCAGCAGGGGCAAGTCCTCAAGAATCATCTGGACACAATCCTGTGCCATGTGCTCTAGAATAACCAGGCTTGAGCAGGGAGTTTGGACCAGATAACTCACTGTTGTCCCTTCCAACCTCACCCATTCAAAAAGCTGTGATAAGAAAATATATTAGGAAACCAGGATACAGTAACCTGATGTTCCCACTCCTTGGTATTCAGCCCATCTTTAGGAGTTGTTGCCTACTTTTCCAGAGGTTTTGACTACTCAAAACTGCCAGGAGTCTTGAATCCAACTGTGCTAAGTTGAATAAATGATGTTCCTACTTACAAAATTAATTCTTACTGAAATTCTACTTGAGGATCATGTGTGCAACACAGTTGAGTAGACAGCTACATACAGGCTCAGATTTTGATATATTTGGTCAATTTTACAGCATTCTTTCCCTTCTATATTGGTGTCACATTAGACAGAAATTGAAGGAAAATACTCACCTCACTACTTCTTGAATGAAAACATGGCATCTTCTACCACAAAACATAGTCTGACATAATCATTACGCAAGTCTTTCTATTTGGTGGTCATTGGTAAAACTAAACTCTCAGCTATGTTCTGTCCATCAGCAGCATGCATTTTAAAAGCGTATTTCTTTAATTCTAGAAGACGATCAAGTCCCACAGCAGAGTGCTCTCTCTGTGCACAATTTGATCAATATCCTTTCATTAATTTTGGTTCATTCTGGACTGTAGCCCTCTACAGTTTGACAATGTGTCAACTCATCAGGAAAGTTAATCTTACTTACAAGATACTATCATAATTTGAGTTTTTCTACTTGTCAAGCATATTTTCATGTTCAGGCACAAGTCTCCCAACCTCAGGGTTGCAATGTCCCCCAGAACTAAAGTTCAGAGCACAGTTTCTGGGTTTAACCACGAGCTGAGCTCTGTTAAATTACAGATTCTTCTTGATTGCTTTCAATCCCTCAGTGAGAAGAAGCACCATATTGTTGCTGTCAGAAAAAAATCCTCCCTAAATCCCACTACTTGACAGCAACAGCTTCACACTGATCTCCACAGCCTGGAGCTGCACACTCACTCATTACACAGAGGTGCTGCATGTCCCACTAGCACCACGAAAACAAAGCACCCACTATTTGCCAGCTATTTGATAGCTCATTCCACCTCTTCTTTAACACTAGGCAAGCACAAGAGTTTTTAAAAATGCTTTAGGCAAGACAGTCAAACTTTTGGGTAACAAATCAGAAACAAAATATTATAACAACCTAATATGAAACAGCAATATACTTAACAAATTAATACCTGTCTAGTTGCTCACTGCTTCTCATCCAGGAGACTTCAGAGATCAGCCAGGAGAGCACACCATGAAATCCTACTTTTTACTCTGAACACTTGTTTTTTTCCTGCAACCTTTATCAGATTTGCTGAAAAATGCCCTGAACAGTAACTGTTCCATAGGCAAGTCCTCACTTCTAGGTCTAAGGCTAGCCAGAGGGCTGGTGATCAAGCCCCATATATGAAGCCACCATATTCTAGATGGACACCTTGAAAATATTTCCTTTATTCTTCTGCTTCACTTATTTCAAATCTAGATTGTTACTTTTTTCCAAAGCCAATGTAGCCTTGATGACTCATGTCTCACTCCTCCATTGCCTTCTGGAGCTGAAGGGTTTGGCCATGAATGTAAATTTCTTAGAAGTTTCATTCTAAATGGCTGCTTTTGATATTTAATGATGCTTCTCTCTGCCCATCATTATTTCTCCTTCAGGTTTGCACTTATTCCAACAAGGCTATTCCTGCGCCTTGGTGATTACAAGACACCTTTCCCTGTTCTGCTTGATAGCCATTTCCTGCCCAAGCTGAGCTCCTCCTTCATACAAGGCTACAGCCAGCCTCTATTTAACATTAGGACAGCTACACACCATAAAGCTGTTCTCTGAAGGTCACAGTGTAACATGAGCTTTGATACATGAGCCCTGTGAAGAGCATTCAGACTAAGGTTTGTGTCCAGATATCTATAGGAATGCAAATATTCCCTTGTCCTGTCTCTAACAGGAGTCCCTGTGTCACAGGGTCCTCTCACACCCACAGAAATTCTAAGTGGGTGGGACTCTGCTGGAGCACATCACCCACAGCTTAACTGGTCCCAGAGCCCTGCAGGGGCTTTGGGACAGTGTTATGCCAGGGAATCCATGGAACAGTTCAGACTCATAAGTGTGCCAAGGTGGCTTAAAATCTTGGTAGCAGCCCTCCTCTGTTGTGAGATCTTTAAGCAGGACAGCTTTCTTCTTGTATAAATATGAAGTACAGATTCCTGCATTGTGAGAGCTCCAACCAGGACAGCTTTCTTCTCGCATAAATCTATGGTGTAACTAATCTTTACCACAGAAGTGCAGCCACAGTTACTCAATCTTCTGAGATGTATAACACTACACATTCCAAAACGACGGTTAAGTTAAAATGTAGGCTGGAAGGACGAAATACACGTTTGTTTCAATTTGTTCAGTACTCTGCTTTCCCTTGGTTCAGCAATGCCCTGTTTTTGAGCCAAGGTCCCAAACCTTGGGACAGATTGCCCAGTTCCAAAATCTGTTAACCCAAACAGCAGATGGCCACACACGATGATGTTCCGGCTTGCAGCACGAAGCTAAAGCAAAGCATCAAACAGCCTTTGGAACCAGAAACTCTGGAACTTTGTATTCCTTCCCCTGGCAGGGTAACTACTGGTAACACTATTTGAAACACACGTGACTGTAAATTTGGAAGCCAATTTCCTAGAAATCATTAAGAATGTCAGAAAAGTCAGCAAGTCAGCACTGTAATTATTTCTTCCCCAAGTACTTGCAAGTGTACAGTGACAGAAGAGTAACACTAAAACACAGGAATCAAAGTGGCCTTTGGGCAGTTCAGTACCTATCAGTCACCAATTCTATTTAATGAACTTGCATGAAAACAGGCTTAATGAATAACAAGTAACATGGTACATCATCTGAAGAGCAAGCAAGCTGGAGTTTTCTCTCTAGTATTCAGCAGCTGCCAGAAGCTGGTTCACAAAGCATGATGGACTGGATCTTTTCTGACACCATTAAAATTAAAAGTGAAATTGTTTTCCATTATAAATTATAGAAATGTCCCTCTTGTTTTCAGAGCTCTCAGAAAGGGTGAAACAGCATCTGGTAGCAGTACATTGTAGACATATAAACCTCAGCAGACAATAGGATGCTTGGAAGAGTTTGCCTCAGACTGAACAAAACGTCAAGTTTACTTTCCGTCTGACAGAGCAAACCCATTTTTATTGGAAGCCACTACAGAAATAGCACCAAAGACCTGCCAGCCTTAATGTAACACAGGCGTATGTACAGAGGTGCCCACCCTCGCTCTCTATCATTACTTTTTAACTCTCATTTTGAAATAACTTGAAGATGTGGCAACAGTTACCACTTCTATGCACTAGCAAAATCCTGGAGATCAGCGAAGCTACAGCCAGGACAATTGAAGATGGAACCAAATCCTTTCCCACATACATAGATTTTAGTTGGTAACATGTAGAGGTTTTAAAGGTCTCAGTGGAAGATGAAACAACTTACAGGTTAAGAGAGAAAATTTTTGGTTAGTAATTTTATTAACCTGCACTTTAAAGGCATCAGATTTTGTTTCATATTTATAAATAAATAATGTTCACAGTTTCCTGGGTTAACAATTCCAGAACAACAATATTATAGCACAGAGGCTTGTAAAATTACATTATTACTATGTTTTCTGTTACTGCTTTCCCGTCTCTGTCCTTTTATCTCTCATTCTGCTGCAAAATGCAACACATCGCTAAGGACATGGGACTTACGACTTCCCCAGGAAAGCCTCCCACCTCACCCCAGGAATGACACAGACTCTCCATTTGCCTCAATCCAACAGACTCATATTTCAAACACGAAGCAAGACACAAGTCCAGGAACCAGCCCATTTAGTCTGAAGAGCCTTCCCAGTTCAAATACATTGACCAGTACCTTTCCCAATCTTCCAAGAGTGCAAATAGGACAAAACTGGGTCTTCCAGATTTCTATTTTGAGACTTGAAAAATTCCATCTCAACCATTCACTTTATTAATACAAACAAACAAACACAAATCACCAAGTAAAATATGTTAACATATTTCTGTATGGTAAGCAAATTACAAACCAGCAAAGTCTGTAGACAAGAGTTTCTATTGAATTTTCTTGAGTCTGAGCAAACTCTCAAAACGTACTGTCATTGCTTCACATATTCCAGGAAAATTCTGAATTCTATATACTAAAGCTGTAATTCTATAATATAGTGAATACAATCCCATAATATGGTAACTATATCCAAAAGTTCAATCTTAGTTATCTCATTATAGGACGGCATTCACTGCGTTACAGAATTACAAAACTGCATGAATGGACCATGGCAGAAGCTTACAGTGAAATCCTACTCTCTCTCACATCAACCTTTCAGTGAGTCAGCTGCAGAATATGTAATGAAAACCCTAAAACCCAGAGGCAATGTTTTGTGAGCTAAAAAAATTCAGAAACATCAGAGGAAAAAGCAAAGCACTCTCTATTAACAGCATGAGAGCCCTGCAGAGCCTGCAAACTTCCAGGTCAAGTTTAGAGGTTCTTGGTAAGGTTCAAACGTTCAGAAGTTCATAGGCATGGTCACTCCAGGACAAATGCTTCCACAGACTGGCAATGTGACTTACCACTAACAATCCTTACTTATGTTTTCTCACCAGGAAAACGTTTCCTTTGCTTATTTACAGGCTTCTTTCCCACTTGTCTTGTACATGATACATATTTTCCTTATCTATGGATTTCTCTGGAGTGGGGGACTTTCTTTTTAGGTCCCATTTGCAAATCCTCAAGACATCGCAAGATTAGGGATTTCAAACAGCCTTGTACCATGAGAAGTGTTTTAGTGTAGTAGTATGTATACCAAGCTGTTTAGTCAGCATCATAACCATAGGGAAATGGAGGAAAAAAAGAAAAAAAAAAAAGAAAAAAAGAGAGGTTTCTTGCTCCAAAAAGTAGTAACTTGCTCACTCTAATGTAAATATTTTTTAAAGTGTTCCTGTGACATACAGAAAGTCACCCAAGTTAAATCATACTTGAGTTTTGCTATCTTTTGAGACTGTTATGCTGCTTATAATCACTCTGACTTGTAAAAAAAAAACCCAAAAAGTTAATGTTGGTAGTGATGCTGGTACTGACAGAGCAAGTGATAGACACTGAAATTAACTGTATTCAAACTAAAGCAAATTTGGAAAAGGTATTGGGATGTAATCAGCATTTGGCTACTTTTCAAATTACAATCCACCATTTTTATAGGCTTGCGGTAGAGCAATTAGTTTTGTGAACATGAAGTTCCCTGTGTAAGAACCAAATGGAAAGAAGTGAGTGGGCAATTAAACACCTCCACCTACAGAACACATCCCTCCAGCAGCAGCCAGGTGAGTGCCATGCCGCTTCATCTGCCTCCAGCTGTCACATGTGACACAGGAGAAGGGTGGGCCTGGATATACTGCACCCATCGGGCTTTTTCTCTTACAGTTTCCACAGCTACAAGACAGGTGATTTAACACACAAACTACCTTCAGTTGCATTCTTTAGAACTTTACAAAATTTTACATAGGTATCCATACAAACTATCAGTATTCTTAAAACTGTCTTTCTCCCTAGAAATATGCCATAGTCTCCACAGCCACCTCTCCTAACTAATTCCTATTATAAAACTCAAAAAAAACCACACAGAGAGTGAAAAAAAAATCTCATCTTGTACTAATCTCTTAGTAATAAAAGTAAATATTGCTGTTAATTTACAATAATAAATATGAATTATATAATTTCACATGATTACCAACCATATAAAGTTAATATAAAAAAATGACGCCATTCTCCCTCGTTTTTCTTGAAATCTCTAAATCTTCCAGAGAAAGCCATTTATCCTGTGCTGCTGAACCACAAACTAGAACTGAGGAAACATATCTGAAAGGCAAACCAGCTTTTAGTGGCATATCAAAAGCAGCTGAAAATAAACAGCAGTTCATCAAAAAGGACAATTCTTCAGGAAATGATTAGCAGCTATTTTCAGAATCACAATAATATGCACAGAGCTGCACAGAACAAAAAACATATACAGTCTCTGTAACATGGAGTTTATTGTAACAGACACTTGAAAGACAAAATGAGAAGGATCCAATTCTATTCTCATTTGACCTTATTTTAAATAAAACAAAATTCCAGTGACTCCAGCGCTTCCAGTCACCTCACTGGAATTACTGGCTAATGATGCTCAAATCAAACCCACTTTGCCTCCTTCTGCTTTTATACTTTAATTTATACCAAATTTCTGTAATATAAATTCATTTGTTGAGATGAAGTTATAAAACCTAAGAATGAAGACCACCTCAGCATTAAGTGCCACCTTTGACACCAGCTTCCAGCAGATTCCAGAAGGATGAGAAAGTAGGGCAGCTCTGCTACTACTGCAAATCAGCAAATAGCACTCATTGAGCCACATGATTTCCCAGGTCCTCATCAAATTCCAGCTTTATCAATGAATACTTTCCTAAAACTGTTTAATGCCCAAATCTTCCTTTTCAATCCACAGCTTGAGCAAGCCCCTCTCCTTGCTGTGAACTGCAAACTCGCCTTGAGGTGCCGACGAATTGCCAAATTTTATCATCGAAACAGCTGGATTTCAATGTTAGCAGGTGGGAAAAAAATCCCTGAGCTATTCTTGAAGCCAATAAAGTGGAGTGTGGGATCTTTGAGGGAGGAAGAGAGTTATACAATTGTATGAGTGCTTTCCACAAAAACCAAAGATCCTTTGGAATATTTATTTATGGCATCACTTGAGATTACAGTTAAAGCTGGCTCAGAATATAATCACAGAATGGTTAAGGTTGGAAGGGGCCACTGAAAGTCTCTGGTCCAACCTCCCTGCTCAAGCAGGTTCCCCTAGAGCACGTTAACTGGGGCTGTGACCAGATGGTTCTTGAGTATCTCCAGTGAAGGAGACTCCACACCCTCTCTGGGCAGCCTGTTCCAGCACATGGTCATCACACAGCAAAAGAGTTCTTCTCATATTCAGGTGGAACTTCCTGCACATCAGTTTCTGCCCATTGCCTGTTGTCCGATGTCTGACTCCCATTTTATTAGACAACTAAAATAGCTAATAGGTTGCAAAAAGCTTCTGTCCAAAAAGAGCAGTTGCACTGGCGGAACTGACAGCCCAGAGGCACTTTTTCCCTGTCAGTAAATTAGCTGGTTTTTACACAGCAGTAACACTCACCTGAGCTATGAGAATTTCCCTTTTCAGTCATCACCCACATCTCTCTATGGACAGCATCCTCTCCCTTTACTGTGTAAATCCACTGTGCTTTTCATGCCCTAACTCACTTTTCATGAGAGCTGCCTGATGGATTGGAAAGGCCATCTGCCCCAAAACACAGGTTGGGTTTTCCCTCTTCCTCTCCTGTCTGCAGCCTGTTTGCTGCCTTGGGATGCTTCCCTACCTGCACAACCTGAAACTGTGCCAGTTAAAGCTCTCTCTTTCTCTTTCCCACTTCACGTATTCCTTTGTTCCACTTTTCAATGCAGTCCAAGACATGCTTCTTAATTTATAGAAAAACTGGAGGAAGGTCACTGAACATTTTTAGGCAACCACCCTGAAATTCACATTCCTTACACATCTCCTTAACTGGATGTGTCAGCTGCTCCTTAGAAATGAAAATCATTAGAATATTCTTCCTATTAGTATCACATAGATTTGAATCAGGATTCAAAATTTCATCCTTTAAAATAACTTTGCAGAATTCTATTAAACCCTTTCACAGAGGTAAGAAGCACTCTGCACTTGAAGATACTAACTTCAGACATATTTTCTCCTCATTTGCTCTAAGAGAAGAAAGTGTCATGGCTGCATATGTCTTATGGCTACAACAGAAATTCCTTCTTTGCATGGGAGAGTCTGGTACCTTCCCTATCCTGATTTGCTTCTTACACTGGAATAACCCCTTGGATTCTCACAGTTGCTTTGCTGGTGCAAGAAACTACCAAAATGAGCAAGACAAATAAAATATAGCCCTAAAATAAGGTGCGTAACAAAGCTGTTATCCTGTGAAGATGTCAAGTGTTTCTCAGATTTTGGAGTAATCATTTATACAAATATTTAAGCCCTCAAAGCCAAAACATTTACCAATCATTTAGACATAATCATCTTGTCACTTACATAGAGCTCAACAAACATCATTGGGGAAACCCCACAGTGTAAGCAACATTGCGTTGAATGACAACTGAAGAAAAACATTATAAGCAGTCTCATTCAAACCTGAAAGGCAGTATCTACTATGTCAACACTCACTTCACCAGGAAGATTGATCTTCCCCATTATTATTCTTAATTGTACACATGTAACTTTCAATTTAATATCACTGACTATTTTAATCATAGCTTGACTTTGAGGTTTTTTGTTTAGCAGTGCAGTCCAAAGTCTTATTCTCAGGAAAGCAAGAGATCAAGCCACATTGTCCAATGGCACAGTTAAGAGATCTGATGGTCAGAAAGGAGAGGAAAGAAAGAAAAACTTACTGTAATTTTTATTAACTTTCAATTTTGTAGGTAAAATTTTCAGAACAGTAACCAACAGTAAACAAACCAAACAAAACAGTAAATGCCAGTTCCACTCCAATAATCATTATATTTTTCTAAATGTACTGTCCAGTCTTCTGAAGGAACTGCAGCCCTCGAAGCTCTTATTTTTTTGTCACTGTTGTTAAATTTCATAGAGCGAAACAACTTGCAGTCATGTTTACCTATGTTATAATACATTTCCTCTACACTGACTGCAGAGATGCAAGCAGAGCTATCTGTCGATGTATCATTTTAAAACATAGACACAACTGTTCTCTAAGCAGCACAGCTCTAAGCTCTGAGATGCAGCAAGATCTCAGCAGCACATCTGAATTCTGCATAAAGTACTGTTAGTGTCTGATTAAATATTAATTACAAGAATATAGTTGTACAGCATTTAACTGGGGAAAGGCCATCAGCAAATCGCAATTTTTCTGCCAAAAAATACCTAGCACAGCACTATGTTACTTTCTGCCCTATTTAATGTGGATCACAAAGAGGTAGTAAGTGGTCTGAAAGCATCAGTCGCACCCAGTGGCAGAGGCTATGGTCCATGGTCCTCCCCAGTTTAACCAGACAGAATCCTGCCTAAAAACCATGCCTGGGAAATGTGAGTATTATTTATTTCAACAAGAGCAAGAGGAAAAGGTTCAGTTCCAAAGAGAAGTTAAGCCTGTACCTGGGAAGCCAACAGCACAGATGTTTCTGACCTCCCCTGTGCTCCCCTCCTGTCTGACGGAGGGTTTGGGCGCCTGGCCTCACACCCAGCTGCCTGTTTGGGGGTCCCTGCCGACCGCACAGGGACCACAGCTCTCCTTTTTCAGAAGGAAAGGACCATCTCTCCAGCTATCCACACACATTTCTTCCAGTCATCCTAATCAGCAGATCAAACTGAAGACCCTTCCCACACCTCCTGTCGTGCTCAGCTGCTTCATGCCCTATCCCACGGATGTGCACCAGATCTCCGTGCAAGTGCTGATGGCAGCAACGCAGCTGTGACACCACTTTTTCCCTGACAAACCTATGTCATGTGAAGGATGTACCACAAATACTTGAACTCTACCAACTGAGGAGAGCGGAACCAGGGCCTCCATTGAAAAATGAGGGCCATTAATATTTTGCTAACTTATGGCTATGAGATATGGGCTGAAGGAAAGCTCTAGCACTACCTTAGGTCAGGGCTGAGAAAATGCTTTTCAACTATTATTTGCAAAATAAGAATTGTCTGGGTCATATTTAAATTATTTAACCGTATGAACCCAGTCCAGTGAAAAAATACTGCTGAGGAGAGGGAAAGCTTAAATTTTGTATGATTAAAACATGGATTCAATAATGGCTGCAGAACTGGTCGTCTCCAGCTGGGCACTGAAAAACCAGAAGAACCTACACCTACCACTGAACTGTAGGCATCACAGGTGCAGGTCCTTCTCTTGTGTTAAAGGACCCAAACTTGCATCTCCCATCCCCAGAGACTGCTCTAGCACTCAGAATTTTTCTGGAAGTAGTTTGTCTCAGATTCAACAGAACAGTGTAAAATAATGATCTCTGGGCATTTTAGTTCAAGTGTCTGAATGTGCCTTAGAAAAACCATCTCATCTCTCAAATGCACCCTTTAGCTACCAGGCAGCAATCCATTCACACCTCCTTGGTGCTTCCATGCCTCATGGCAGCACTCTAAGTAATTTATTAAGTGACACTTAGTAGGGTGTAGTTGAAGGGTCCCATTTCCTCACACCAAAAAACCCTGTTAAATTTTTTATCACACACTTCCCTCCTCAAGGTGCCCTCTCAGTTTTCATGTTTCACCAGAGCATTGAAATATTTTATAGCACTCACGAGAGCACTGGATGGCAGAGACATATGATCCCTGCCCAAGGAACTCACAGCCTGGAGAAGCAGGCAGGGACAAGGCAGCAGGATAGCAGAAGCAGTCGGTGTCAGAATTTCTGAGCTCTGGGATACGCCCTTCTCAGGCTTTTGCTTGGTAATTTACTTAGTGCTGCATCCTCTCCTGTCTGCCTTCTAGAGCATTAAACTTTGAGAAAGAGGCATCTTCACAGTCCTGAGCTGCATCTGCAGAAATTACTCTGCTGATCTTTTTTTTCCATTTTTTTAATTTTCTTCAGAATCTTTTTCTGCTTCTGACTTTTCCGTTCTTTTCAATTCTCTTGTTAGATCAGTTTGGTATGATTACCACTTTTGATTAATGAGTGAAGGACAAACTCAATCACACTGTTTTTCCCAATAACATAGGTCACATGAAATGTTTAAGAGTTAAGAAGTCATCAAGCAGAGATTTATGTGAGCTGTTTTTCAAAGGAACTACACAATCTAAAAAGAACAGCAACTCAGAAGGCATCTTTATGTTGGCTGGAGAAGTTTGGCATCCTCAGGCAGGAGGAACCAGCTCCCTACAACCCCAAACAACTTCTGTCCGCTTCCCCAGGCACTTTGTCTCCAGAGACCTGTATCACACTTACAGTATTTTTGTTCCATCAGAGCAGTTGCTAATGGAGAGCTGGTAACCTCCAAGGGAAATAGAAACAAGGATGCAGCCTGGTAGAGCACCATCACACTAAGCGCTCCCAAGGGCTCTGTAGGAAGTGCTTCTCCACCTGGGGTCTGTAAGAAACAGTGCCGCAAACAGCACCACATGCAGAAGAATGAAACAACACCTGGGGACAGAATCTGAGAACGTTTTTTCAGTCCACTCATTCTTTGCTTGCAGCTGCCGTAAATACACATGAAATTACTCCATGTGATTCAACTTCTTTCATTTCTACACTGGGTTTTAGAGTAACAGAACCAGATGAGTTTGTTACTTTTTATTTTAGTCGTTGCCTCTCCATTAAATAGGTTATGTGGAATGCTGAGGGAGAATGAACAAAAAAGATTTCTTCTTAAAAGCTGTCAGTGTAGGATTAGCCTACGAGGAGATGAATGCCAAGAAATCTCTCACTGGGCAGCCTGGATTCAGGCACTCTGGAAATGCGGACACCCTGGGAGAGCACAGGCTTTTAATTGCAGATACACTGGATCCTAGCTTACACTTGTAATTATTTGTTACTGCTTGTCTCCATAGAAATGAAAGGATTTACATCTTTTTAAAAAACTGCTTCAGAATTTTCAAACGTATCTTACAAAGGCAATTAAAAGCATTCAGCCTGTGTTACTTAAGCTGCTAGAGCAGAGAAGCAAACAAACCAGTATGATTCCCCCTTCTTTTACTAATGCATTTTTATGTTCTGCATACTTCAATTTTTAGCAATACACTTTTTAAACTGATAAATGGAGACCTGCAAGAACTATTTGAACATTACATCTAAGACTACTGTGCCATTTCTCAGGAGTCACAGGGGAGAGTTTAAATTTTCTTCTGTAGTGTTGCCCTCCTTTCTTTTCCTATGTTTTTCAACTTTCTACTGTGGTACTTGAAAACAAAACTGACCAAGAAAGCCCAACAATTAATTCCAGGAGCAGTGATTGCAGCAGAAAGTTGGTCTAATAGATTTAAAATAGGTTAGTGCTCCAATGTCTCTGCCTCACACAGTCAACAGTCATAAATTCTAACTCATTCTTTGAAATCAGAAGCAGGTTGCTGATGCAGACAGATCCAGTTTCACCTGGGAGGTAATGAGGTGAAGTCATTGCATGGGAGAGAAGAAAAATACATCCAGCTGACTATGCTGCATTTAACTCAATGGCTCCCTAGTGGGAAGCATCAACAGCAGGGGTGCAGCTGACAAGTGAAATGTTGCTTTGTGTAACACTTTACTACCCATTTGTGTGCTATAGGAATAGGAAATTGTCAAAAGGCCACAGAGGAACAGAGCTCCATCAAAGCAATCTGCAGAGGTACCCTTTGTGGTTAGTAGGCAAGAATTCAGCAAGCTCATGGGCTGGCACAAAGCTTTGTCCCCTGAATTTTGTTAGAAATTAGTTTTCTGAAAAATGCCTGCCCAGGCTGTGCCGTGCTTTATAGTACTGACAGAATATAAAGTCCCTGCTTTTAGACCTTAGACTATATAAAGGGTGCTTGACAATAGGATTTAACATCTCTCCTGCTACTGTGGATGCCATTGTTACCATCTAAAAAAAAATCTCTGTAGTCAGTACAATGAAGGAAGTCTGGTTTCTTAAGAGATGTACCTCACCTTTTACTGTGAGCTCTTCTTCAATCATTTCACATGACTGGGACTCTGACAATATCTCCTGCCTGAAACCCATGAAGTCGCCCCACATCTTTCACCTCATGGAGAGTTTTTGCCCTCCTCCACTCCTTTCTCTTCATAAAACACACAGGATCAGAACATATTTGCGACTTCAATGTCATATTGACAAATGGCTCAAAATTTTCTGTGTGAGATGATCTGACAGTCACACAACATGGCTGGTGAATACATCTTTTCCATGGGAATCCAGGCTAAAATTACAGTAGAAATACATTCATCAGTAATACACTCTTCCCTTGCTCCTGTCACTCATAGACCTAGGTTCTGTGCTTATTACCCACTGAGCTACGAGACTGTCCCAACTTAAACTGGATGGCTGGCCTCTCAAACTCTTCCAAGCAGACTTCCAGTTTAGTAAAATTGTGATATGGGAATGTGCGGACAAATTTGACAAGATCTGATTCTCTTTATCCCAGGGCTGCACTGAACACCATTAGAGAGGGCTCTATTTCAGCACTTTTTTACTGTTGAGCTTGTAGATTTCTGCAATCACAACTTCAACTGTGTGACCTGGATAGAAAAGTGACTGTAGAAACATGGCAGTTTCCAGTATGTTTGACATTTTATCAGTTAAAAGAAATCAGAAAAAAAAACAATTCTTTTTCTTAGAATAATCTCTACCATAGCTTCCACATTTTGTACAAGCACTGCCCTGGCTGCAGATTGGGTCATCTCACTACAGTTAATCAAGAGCATGTCTCCTGTGTCCAGCACCACCATTTGAGTGAAGCACATCAGATAAAAGTCATTACATTAGCACACTAATAGCTGCTGCAAGTACCCAACAGCAGAAAGAAGATGGGAACCTACTGATTAATGGTATCTTGAAAAGACAGAGAACTGCCCAAAACTTTGTGCTTTCTGAGCAAGGGGATTATAATATAATTTCCAACCATTTCAAAGCAGCAACGAAGCAAGGATCATTATACAATCCAAATTGCCTATTGATTGTTAATTAATTTGATTATCAGCAGCAGAAACCAGCTTCCTGAGCAAAATTTATCCAATGGCCTCACCATCAGATACTCTATCCTTCCCTCCTAAAAAAAAAAAAAAATTAATAATTGCCATAATTGTTTCTTCATGAACCCTTCCCAACCAGGGAGGTCACTTGTCTGCAGTCGAAAAGAATCTGTCCTAAAATCCAAGTGTGCAAAGATAATACAGAGCAGCCTAAACAATTTGGTAAGTACCACTGACCTACTCCCAGCCAAAAAACACATTAGCATTGATCCATCATCTGCCACCTTTGTAGCAATGACAGCAAGCTGAGCAGCGTTGACCTGCATCATACCAACTTGTGAATCACTGGAAATTTGAGAATCACTGGAAATTTCCTCCCAGCTGGCGGACTGCTGCACCTTGTTGAGACAGACATTGTTAATCAGACTGTCCTCAATCTTACCAAGGCTGCAGATGCAACTTTACAGATATAATATGAGATTGGACTACAGAGAAGCGCTTATGAAGAAAAAAAAGTACTTTCTAGTCTTGTTTTCCTGATGGATTCAATTCAAGACATTCTGGATGGCTATGTTTAAAAGCAAGCACACAGCAAGAAACCTATATTCTTTCTCCCACATATGAGGAACATTGCTGTCCTGTTCCCTAGGCACTGCGACAATGGTGTCAAAAGATTTCTAGGAGAAATAGAAGTCAGAGCCTAGGATACAGCAACATCTATTTTCTTTTTCCTCTTAGTAAGTCTCCAGAGTTTTAACAATTATTAGATGCCTTCACTAAGGAAGAGTTTCAATGTCAGAAGAGAAACATAATGAATATAAATACCAAGAAAACATAGGAATTTAAGTGTCAATTCACTAAAGTAATTTTATAATTTAAAAAAATAAAATAAAGTTCAAGGTTGACTAAACCACTATTGGATTTTGCCATTATCCTTACTGACAGATAAAAATTGTCTTTGATTTGTGTGCTGCTACTCCTTCCAGCAAAGATATGGGTATGCATTTGCATCTGTGCTTAGCCTTCTGTTTGAATTTAAGATTTGCTTTTTTGTGTATTGGGAAATTCTAACAACACTCTAATAAGATTTTTAATTAGCAGATATGTATTTACACTTTCAGCTAAATTAAGGATTTTTTTTTGTCTGGGAACGACATGATTATTCATTTAATTTCTCAATGGATGTGGACTGAAAGCACGCAATGCTGATACTTCTCTGTAAGTGACTATCCTTAAGAGGATTTAAATTTTATATACCTTCTTCATTTTTGGTTGTGCAGTTCAAAAATGCACTTATCTAGAATAAAGTGCTTATATTAGGATCATTGTATTTCTTTCATAAATAAGAAATGATGCTTTCTTTAGCTCTCTACCAATATAAATAGATATCATTTCAAATATACATTATCATTCATAAGAATGGTTTTAAATCATTAAATGACAATTTGATATCTTTTCATATTTTTCACATAATACTCTGGAATGATTAAAAGTTTCAATGAATCTTCCATTATTTAAACTCCCACATATAAACAGCTAAACAGTTTACCCACAGAAATAACAATGCAAACAATGAAAACCAAATGACAAATGCCTAACAGCTGGATATTTGTAAGATAAATAAAGTACAGAACATATGAGACAAATATGATCCAAGAAAACCAACAGAGATTGCTTGAATTTGGAATATTACATTGTGGAGAAAACCAAGAAAAAAACATATCTACAAAGTCAGTTTCTAAAACAAATCTGTACATTTTTCAGGTTTTTTTCAGTTCTAACTAGTATGCATGAAATAAAAGAACAAAAATTTGACCAATAAACAATTTAAGTCAAATACAGTCAAAGTTAGTAGTAAAATCCCTCTTGCCTTATTACAGCATTTGAACCAAGCTTTAAATCAATATCAACACAAAGACACTACAGATTTCTGCAGAAAAATAGTTCATAGCATCCTGGTTTCTTTTTGCCTTACTAGTTAATTGGTTACAAAACATCTTTGCTGCTTGTTTACTCCTTTCTCATTTCATCACTCCTTTAGACAGCTAGACTAAGTTTGCTCAAGTACTGGTAGTTTCCTTCTTTTATTTTTCTTTTTTTCTTCCCTCACAAGATTAATTGCATATTTATAGATACCACAAATCTTTCCCAGACCATATGGGAATAATTTCAATCTGCCCCAGGATCATTTCTGTCATTATTGGCTACTCATTCCCATTAGAAGCTGTTACCCA
Source organism: Eulacestoma nigropectus (assembly GCA_013397775.1). Lineage (NCBI taxonomy): Eukaryota > Metazoa > Chordata > Aves > Passeriformes > Eulacestoma > Eulacestoma nigropectus. The sequence continues at coordinate 19,911 of VZTE01002262.1, forward strand.
TCCTCTTATTTACCATGAAAGTGAAATCTAGTATTATCTATTCAGTGCTTCACCGTTATGCTGGGGTTTGTCTCCTGCCATTTGAGCAATTTGTGGCAGCAACAAGACCACCACCTCAGAAAGTTTTCAGAGAAACTCTGCTCATTCAAATGATGCAAAGCAAGTCATCTCACTCATAGATACATTACAAGTAATTCTACCAACTGTATTATTAGACTGCCAGGAGTAGCATTATGTATATAAACCAGTGGTCCTGGAGTGTGGAAACCTGGCCATGGGAACATGAGAGGTCATGAGTGTCTCTGCCGCCACTTCTAGACTAAAAAATCATCTTCCCATGCTTAGAATCTTTGCTCATGCTTTACTTGCAGAAGGCACGAGTCTGTCTCAAACACAGCAGATACCTGACACACTGTATTTCAAAGGACTACAGCGTAAAACGTGAACAGTCTGCCCCCAGTTCTGAGCAGTTCTGCCACAGCTTCTGACTGATGGGAAGGAGCAACTACTCACCAGGAATTTTCAGCCCCAGCCCTGCCTTGTACCACGGCTCCCAGGAGCCCCCTTGCTCGGCCACAGTTCCTACATCAATCAGAAAGGTTACTCCTGGGAAAGCTGGGGAGAGCAAACTGCAGCCTCACTCCCCTCTTGTGCTTCCCTTCATTTTCTGATTTTTCCAACACAGCTCACCAGGATGTACACCATGCCTGCACGTGAGAACCATTCCTGATCACCATCCTGTGACACTTCTGGGGATACACCAGCCTTGGTCTCCATTGCAGACTCTCTGGACTGTCCTTTCACAGTCAAGCCATTAGCTGCATTTCTGAACACCCTGCACTGGCTCCTTTTCCTATCTACATTCTCAAGCTACACACCATAAACATTACACATCTGCTTGCTCTGAATTCTGTGATTGATTGCTCCATTACACATCACATGCAGCTCTATCCTGTTGCCATTTCCAACTAAATTACCTGTCCTTCTTTTAATTTATTTTTTCACATAGCAAAAGACTTTCTAGGATGGCTTGTCTGATCACATCTTCTACCTCTCTACCCCACAGTCCTGAAATTCATATTTCTGTGACCCTTATAGGACTGCTTTATCTCACACCAGAAGCAAGAAGAGAAATTTAGGATGGCCCAGCAAACACTGAGACAAGCAAGAAAATCACAGGATAATGGGTGCAATTGTACAAGTCCAAGGCTGTTGCCTTTTCTTCATTCAAGCTAGACCTGGATTTGGGACAAATCTCAGTGCTGACAGTGCTTTCTTTCTGGGTAACCTTTGCTGCATTTGCTGCTGTAGTTGGTCAGTACACTGAAAACAAGGCAAAGCATTAGAGGACTTGCAGGATGATTTCATGATTTGGCTAACTATGAAGAACAAGCTCCTGTTCCAGCCCATGCTGCAAAGGGTACTGTAGTCGATCTGGCAGACTTCAGTTCACCCTGCCAGTGAGCTGATCCAAGATTCTGCACATCCAGAGCACAAAGCTCAGGCTCACATGCCCTGTGCAGGAAGTCAGGCTCTTGGCTGCATGTAAGGTGTAGGGAAGTATTAAGAATGCGACTTTTTCTACTGAGGTCTGTTTGGTTGAACCCCGTCACCGTCAGGGATAGCTCATGTCTCAACAGGTGCTGCAAGGAAGGTGTGCAGCTTGGGGCACTTCTCCTGGGTCCTCCTGACAGATATCCTATCAAGATGTGGAAAATAAGAGTTTTCCAAGAGGCAGAGATCTGCTAAAGCCTGGGCACAAAGGATTTTGGTTAAACCAAGCAGCAGAGATCAGAAGAAAGAAACAAGTGCCCAGCAGATGCCATTGGAATCGCACATTTTTGCTGCTGTGAGGGAAGCCAGCTGAAGCAGTCTGATAATCACACATGGTAGGATCAGCCAGACAGGAGCATGAACAAGAAAAGATGGCACACAAACAAAGCTGATGAGTAAAAAATGGAAAATAATTCCAGGGAGAGCTGTCTTAACAGTGCCTCTAAAACTTCTGTGTAAATAGTCCTTCAAAGGTTGCCTCATCAGAAATCTGAAATAAATGTTAAGCAAGAGCGCTCAGCAGCCTGCAGCTTTCCACAGGTTAGGAGCATCCAGCACGTCGAGCACCATCCTCATGGACTCACCGGGTGCTCGCTCACCCTCCCAACCGCACAGATCCTGACACCACTCAGCCCTGGCAGCAGGAACAAGCTCTGCTGGCTTCACTGCACAGCCACCCAGTCCCAAAGCACTCTGCACACACCATCGACATCTTGTGTGGAGGTCACCCCTGTCCCTGGCTGCCGCCTTTGCCAAGGGATAAAAACAGCTGCAGTTCTTCCTAAATATTTATACACCATAATACTGCTCCACATATTTCTGCATGGCCTAGCAAATACAAGGTGTGTTGCACACTTGGTTTTACTTGTGTAATGCTATGTCTAAACTACTATTCCCAATGGTGTTTTATAGTTGAATTAACCGGTAAATATTCTAGGATGCAGACTGTGCTGGTTTATTTTTAAACAGGCAACTACTGCATTTCATTCTAGCAAGCCTTTCCCTTCACTCTCATTAAAGGGAAAAGCTGTTTTCACAGGGGTTGATAGAAACTGAGTAAAGGATGCTATATATATCTTATGAATCCTGTGTGGTTCCCAGCTGTCACAAGCTTTCAGAGTTAACAAAAAACAGGAAACACCCAGCCAACATTTTAAACCATTTAGCAAAAAAATCCCCAAAACCCAGAAACAAGTGTTGGGTGTTAATATGTTCTTAATGACTCCAATAATAACCTTTGAATAAAGCTCTGAACAGTTTGATGATCAGATGGCATGCACCAAGGTGACAAGAAGTAAGTGTCCTCAGACACAAGTCAGTGTTTCCCTCCCCCTTCTTATGATCTCTGACCCTGCTCTGCAGTGATCACACACTGCAGTTTTCCCTTTATCTAAAAAAAACCCCTTGAGAAGGTTACAATAGGGTGAAGTGACAGTGCTGTAGACATAGCCTACTTCTCTTTTTGTGTGGCAGTTCTCTGAAATACTCATAAAATATGCATGTTTTAAGCTTCTTCATGGCACTGATTATTGTGCTAGTTAGCTTGATGAAAGCACTGCAATAACAACTTTAAAGGGACACTATCAACTGGTTTGATTCAAATTCAGCATGTGTTTGGAGGTGTCAGTTGTTAAACAAGTCTAATAACTACAAAAATGCATGTTGCAACAAATAACAAACTTTAATTCAGAATAAACTGAATTCCTTCAAATTATCTTCCATAAAGTTGTGAAGCCCCTTCCAAAACAACTGTGCCAAAACAAGTATATAGTAGAAAGAACTATGCAAACTCTGTTATATAATCAAAATGATGTAATTTTTTAAAATACTTTAAATGTTTTGCTATTTTTGCACAAACATTCCCAAGCAAAGATCTTTCTTTGCTGCACTGTTGCTATCGTCTGAAAAGATTGCTTTAAAGAAAAGATAATATTGCAGGGAAGTTCAAGCATCTTGGTTAAGTCTGAAAACTTTCTGGTCTTGGTAACATAACTTTCCCTAGCCTTCAGCTCTGAGTATCCATTACCTCAGTCCACTCAGGACAACATCCAAAAATGGCAGGTGAACTTCAGTCTTAACACCTATTCCATTACTAACCTTAATGACTGACTCACCCACTCATCCCCTACAAAAAAAGCCAGAACTTGGGTCATAGAGTACTGAAGGCCCTTGGCTGACAGTGTCCCCTTAACAAGAGCTCACCAGGCTTTTACACTCTTTGAACAGATGCTGACATCTGAGGAAGGTGCAGAACTCAAGTACTCCTGACCTTTCTGCCCCTGTACCTGGCAGGCACATCAGTGCTGACAGGAGCAGCTCCCTGCCCAAGCCAGCTGCTGCACTTGCCTAGCTGAGCATCCTGCCACCCTCCACCATTTTTTCTAGTAATTTTTAGATTAGAGCAGTTGCACAGGACACAAAAAGACATAGGTTTAGGTCCCTCTTGTCTGAACACAGTTCAGTCCTCAACATGTAAATCCCAAGACAGAGCATTAATCACCAGACTCTGGACTCTGCACATGTGACAAGAGATGAAGGGCAGGCAGAGGTGAGAGTGCTCCTCAGCCACGTAGCTGAAGTATTATCAAACACAATTAAAGATTCATTGTACAAGACCCAGAAATTACATATTCAGGAGAAAGAGGACAAGTTTCCTCCAGATCTAATGAGGACCCTGACCATCTGGCTCCAGAACAGAGCTTTCCACAACCCTTTTCTCTCATTTGATTTATCTTGGTTCCTTGGTTACACAAGCCAACAAGAAGAAAGTTTAGTGTCCCACCTAAGAACAGCATTGTAGCATGTTACTCCTCTGATCTAGGGGTTTTATATTAACTCAGAAAGAAGAATATTGGAATCTGGTCTCCTTCTTCCTGTCCTAGAACTTGAATTACTGAGCTACTGCAACACGAGAATACTAGCTGGAGCTCTTCCTCCAGCTGTGTTATAAATTAAAAGAGTGAGGCATGGTGAGGTTCCTCGAGAAAACATAAAAAAGGCTGCCCATAATGCAGGGGGGGCTCAGCAGCATGGAAAGAAACCTCTTTGCTGCCTTCAGGGACTTGCCAGGAGTCATACAATGGGTCAGAGTGGAAAACTGAATCTAAATGTGTCTCCTAACCCAGTGCCCTTTCTGCTGCATCTTCTGACTTCCCAACTTCCAGCGCTGAAGTAGAGCTCAGCCACCCAAGATTCCCCAGCTTTACTTCAGTTTGCCTTGCAGGCTCCTGAAGCCCTTCAGCACATTTCCTCTTAGACAAACCCAAGAAGACACACACACACATACACACAATTCCTCCCTTGCTGCTTTTATGTCTAGGTGCCATTCCCCTACTTTCAAGAAAAGGACAAAGGAGAGAAAAAGCCAGGTGGGGGAAGATTCAAAGAGACAACCTGCCCGGCCCCTGGGGAACCTTTTCAGAGTGCATGTCTGTGGTGATATGATCAAAGCAAAACCCATTTTTGCTGTTACCACTCTCCTCTAGGCCCTTTGAAGAGAAGAAATAACAGCTCATATTTATTTTATTTAAAAAGTAAATATTTACTCCTGTAGTTTATACAGCACATGATCATTATCCCACTTCTTTGGCTTTTGCTATACCTGCTGACACGCTTCCTACAGCTATTGGAAGGGAGAAATGCTTCTTATTTTCAGACATCAGCTATTTCAGCCTCCTAAAGATTTTTCTATCTTTCTCACAGTTAACCAGCAAAGAATTTCTCTTTAACAGTCTCCTGAACTGTTGTCCGTGGAACTTAGCAGTCCAAGAAGAACATCAGCTAATGTCACCAGAATAATCTATACTTTATCACCATCATCTTCTTCCACTTCCCATCTCTCCCAAGAAGATAAATCAAACTATCACTTGAAGATTTTCCCTCTCATTTGTTACCCCTCACTATTGCTTACTTAAAACTCTGTGCTTCAGAACATTTCCAGTGTACAACAGATAACAGACAGATAGAGAGTAGGACAGTTTTAATGCCAGAAAATTTGGAGTGACTCATCTTCATGAAAGCAAGCCATGTGAGTCACAGCCATGATGACTCAGAAGCCTGAGAAAAAGGCACCTTTCTGGGAGGAAGAATTGAAATTGTCCTACTTTTCCAAATATATAACTTAGAGAGGAGCTTCCCATAGGGCTAGACTGAATCAGGGGGAGGGGAAAAGCAAGGAGTGATGTGGAATTACATAATCAAAAAGTAAGGGGACAATATGTATATTATTGAAAGAAAAGAAACCCACCAGTTACATGGTGACTTGTCATATTGTCATTATTAGATCTTCCATTTAATACACAGCATCCTTCTTTTCTTGTTATGGAAAATTAAATGGAGTTAGGTTTTCTGTTGAAGTGCTTGGTTGCCTGGCTCCATTGGCCCTTCAATAATGATTTAATGAGTGACCATGGGGAAAATAAAACTTCTAAGGCCTTAATTCATTAAAGCTCTCAGCAGAAGTAGATACATATGACACACTGAATAACACATTTCAATGGTTTTTTTAGATGTAAACATGATTAGACATTTATTCACTGTGCTTCATACGACGGCAGTATAAATATCAGACAGGATAATCTGAAACAGCATGAACTTATAAGTCTGCTTATCATAATTCATATAAAAACTAGAAATTATAAGTCTGCTTATCAGAAACTGCAAAGATCTAAAGTCATAACCCAAATGTGATGGCAGAACTCATGCTAATTGCCATCCATGGATCACATGTGGTCCAGACTATGTGAACCACAACAAACAACAGTTGCCTTTCCTAAACAATGTGAAGATTTTTTTACTGCTGCCCACAGGGTCTGCACTGCTGTTGATTAAACTGCCCTTTCAGTGCTTCCAATGTTAGAATTACTTTATTCTTCAGGATTCAGCCCTTGCTGCCAGATCTGGCACTAGAAATTTGATTTTTCTTCCTTCAAATTGACCATCTTACCTGTAGCTGTTCTGGCATTGTCCTTCAAGCACACTGTCTCATGGACTAGACTAATCAATGTCTCTAAATACCTTCTCTTCAACTTGCTTCCCATTCCCCTAAATTTCTTTTTATGTTTCAATTCCCCATATTTGACTTAAAGTTATTAAGTGATGCAGCTTCACTTAAAACCTCAGCAAAAAGGTTAACGCTAACACATTTTACTTGGGAAGACTAGGAGTATCTAAATGAACTCCTGGGGGCCTTCCGGTCTGAATCACTCTGTGAGTCTATCCGGTTGATAGTTACAGTGCCTCAAATAAAAAGCTGCAGTCTGTTACCCCAACAAAATTTTGACGTCTGAGACCACATCCCATTTGCTCACAGCACATGCCTAAAGCATGGGCAGTAACACAGAGGGCTGTTCTAAAGGCTGGCAGTGTTCAGATACTTCAAAAGGAAAGGAGGCACATAAGCATGCTAAACAGACAGGTTTCACAGACATTCCCTGGAGAACCAACCTGCTGTTAATTATCTTGAATATTTAGCCTGACAGTCAGCAGGGCTGGTTCCAGCTTCCACTGCTGAGGACATTGCTGTTTATTCTGCCTCAGACACATCCGAATTACTGATAGCCTTATCATCAGCAGCTGGTAAAGGTGGGTTTGCATTAAAGCTCAGGATGGAAAATTGAGGCACATAAGGTACCTGCCCAAAGACTCTTGGCAGCACCCTGTGGCAGGGGTGTAAGTCTCTGACATCAGGGACAGACAGAAGGCTGGGGGTAGCAGTGCGTCAATCTATCATACACAGGTTTGCTAGGAAACATCTGCCACAGCCTGCAATTTCCCTGGTCTTAAATTCAGATAATTGTTTGTCTTCCTATAGATGCAGGTGGAGTAATGCTCCCCTCTGACATTTCTATTACTACCTCAAAGGTATCTGTAGATCTTGGTAACATTTTCTACATCAGCCTGCTCTTGTATGTGTTCTGATTCCAGGATGCCTCAGCTCAATACACTTGAAAAGGTCCTGTTAACAAACACACCAAGTGCCAGCTCTCTCCAGAAGCAGGTCATGTGGAGAAAGCTGAGCCCCCTAGTCCCTCTGCACAGCCAAAATATTTGATCTATCTCCCTGACTCTTCTCCATTAGGCGATCTGTGGCAGGCGTGAATCAGCAAAATTACCACTGGCTAACAAATTTTTGTACCATCTTCCTGCAGATTTTCTACTTCAGTTGACATAGACATATTGCCCTTCAGTTCTCCCAGTTTTCTATATTTTTTGGTTACCTCTTTGAACCAAGCTTGAGGTCACACCACAGAGCACTTATCTTGAAGCAGCAAGTAAAGGCAGCTTAGAAGAAAAAGCATAAAACAGAAGTACAAAACAGGCCAAACTGTCTTGCTAATCTGTGTGTATATATGTGACTGCATGATACTGCTACTTTTTCTGACATACACTATTAGCATCAGTGGCTTGAGGGCTGCCTGCAGAAAGAGAAGCAATTGATTAGAGATCCACAAAATCCTCTGACACAACTGTGTTTATATTTATAAAAGTCCTATTTCCCTGAGCACAGTGGGTGTGTTGATGCTGCAGGACGCAGTGCAGCACAGAGATACCATCTTTAAACAGGCTGGCTGGCACGCTGGGAAACCGTGCTGCCGCAGCAGCGCAGAGCTCCGGTTTGGACCAGCACATCCACACAGGTTTGCATGCTAACTCCTTACGACTTTCAATTTTTTTTTTTTTCATTAATCCCTAGCTCCCTGACTGTAGTGTAAAGTCAAAGACAGTGTGATGGGGGCAGGCCAAAGCAGGTTGCAATGGTGCTGCTCTCAGCCAGTGTGTAAACCATGTGGAAAATGTTCAAGCAGTAGCAGAGGCAGAGCCACCTGCCCATGCTCTCTGCAGAGCACTCAGGCAGCACAGCCAGGACTGAACTCCAGGCTGCTCTAAGAAAGCACAAGTTTCCTGAGCCAGAGTGGCTCTTCCCTAATCTTGGTGCTCTCTTATATTTAAGCATCTTCAGTGTCACTGCATGTCTCCCTGCTATTATTTCTCCCACTAGCCAGAATAACTTTCATAACTTCAGGAGCTATTGCAAAGTAAGGCTGGAAGTGAGAACAATGGAGTCACTGTAGCTTACAAAACATACACAAAACACCTTGGCAAATACACAACTATTCTTAAGGAGAACTGATAAACAGAACTTCAGCAGCTCCAGGAGCTAAAATCTGGATTAGGCTCAGGCTTGTCCATACTCTTGGCTCAATCTGTGAGCTCTCCTGTCTCTCAGTGTACGAAACTTTGCTCTTTCCTCAGCTCTTGTCATTCCCTCTGGAAAAACGCACTCAAAGATGCTGAGTGAACAGTGAGGACACATTCTCCCCTGCATCATACCCCACCTTTACAAGCTGCTTCTGCAGGCAACTGATAATCCTGAGTTAAAACAACAGAAATGGGAGCTGCTGCACAGCAGTGCTAATGCCTCTATTAATCCACAACCTCCATGAAACCAAGGCCAAAACTCATGGTCCTCACAGGAGACTCCAGGCACAGCCCAAATCAGACATAATTAGCAGACCATGTGTCTAATGATAAGGCATCCGTACTATTCAACACCGAAATTACTTCAGAACTTCAACTTGCAAAGGCTGTATGTTTTAATTATAAAGCTATTTATAGCCTTGATAAGAGGATAAAACTAAGTCCCTTCTGCCTACCCCTGGCTGCTGAGCACATGGATGCTAAAGATCCCCCTTGCATTCAGGGATCAGGATAACCCATCTAAATTCTCCAAAACAACATTGCTGGCAAAACTAAACTCACAACTGTTGGCATTATGTTTGAATATAAAAAAATAAATACTGTTAGAGACATCTGTCCACACATTAAGGTACTAGAGCAGTGTCTTGTTAAATTGGAAATAAAAGCAAATTGTTTAGTTTTCACTGCTTAAGAACACAGCTCAGAAAACAATAGTATGTACAACGGTTGTATACATAATATATAGATAACTGTAAACATGTCCGGAAGAAAATTTAAAGTAATATTTTTTATAAAATGTTCCTTACTACAAAAATATGCTGAATTAGATTATCTTGTGATTTTTCTTGTTTACAAAGCCAGCTGAAACATAATGTAAAGTTATGTAGATAAAGGAGTATATTTGAATGTATCTTTCAACATCCTAGATGTTGGGCTGCACTGCAACTGGAAGACCCTGTGGAAACCTGCAGTACGTCATACTCAGAAATTATCTCTATAAAACCACTTTACAGTTTATTTATTCTGACAAGGTAGTTGGCTGTACCAAAAATGGTGTCACCACATTGCAGGCTGGAATTACAGCATGATCGTTCATTTGTAATCAGAAAGTGTAAGAGAGATGGGTGACATTAGGAAAAACAACTCCTCCCAAAGTATTTTCTACTGCAAAACATTTCTGAGCTCAGTATCCAGAAATTAACAGTTTGTTAACAGAAGAGTTACCAGAAAGTCAGGTGAGAATTAGTGAGAAAGTAAAAGTAACTGAGCACAGCAGACAAGGAAGAATCCTGCTAAAATCAAAAGTCAGAGATGTGTCTTTCAAAATCCTGCCTCGCTAAGCCTTCCTGAATCAATAAAGAGATAAGTGAGATAACTTCCTGTCACCTTGTCCACAATTCCCAGTTCAAAATATAGGTTGGTTATGCAGTCTTAAATTCACACTTGCATTGCAAGACATAACATCCTTCTCCCTATACAAAAGTTTTGCAAATAGAGCTTCAAGAAATACCCTGCATGATGAGCAGAAGTTCCAGAACATTTGGATAGGACTGCTCAAATAAACATTAAGGATATGTGTTCAGAAAATTAAACCCATCTTTGTGTTTTTATATGAGTAATATGCTAAAAATGGATCCTAAGTGGCCAAATTCTGTTCCCAATCAAACTTGAACAACTTTGGTGATTTCAACACTCCTACACAATTACCTCAGTCGGTATGAACCACTTCTGCCCATTGGCAAAGAAGCTGCAATATTCACTACGTAACAGGATGAGGTGCTTTCCATGGTTGATATTCTCTCCTTTCATTGTCTTTTCTCTGGTAATTTTATTTCACGATACTCTTCAGTCTACTATAATTTAGTCATTTCACATCATGGTGCAATTTTTCACCAAGTTGAGAATTACAGTTTGAAAAAACTGCACTAAGAGAAAGGCAGAAATGGAGAAAGGACAGCATTAGCATACATTTAATCCACTCAACTCCTTCATTCAGCCCAACAGCAGAGTATGAGCTAGTCAGAGCCATGAGTAACAGTGATTACCAAAGGAATTTCTCAATGATTAGTCTTTAATTTCAGACGGTAGGTTTCTCGCAAAGATACTGAGTTCAGTTACAATTTATCAGACTTGACAGCTTTTACTTACATCTTAGAATAGATGAATTTCCTCCACAGCAGGAATTACTGAGTGACATTTTGTGCTTTGAATTATGCAGATGATCTGACCAGTTATTTGTATTTTCTCTTTGTGGCCTTGAAATTGGTGAGCCACAGCTGAGGCCACGATATGTGATTTGATGTGTCCTAGAAGTTCCAAATTAATGTTTCACTTTACAGACTGGTTTCCATCTAAAACAATTTTAAGGTGGCACACTTCATCAAGTTACCAGGTCCTGACTGGTTCCAACTCTCAGTATTCTTGGATAGGAACATGTTTCTCAGTTTTGGTTTAATCCAAGCCCAAAACTAGGAAACATTTCATGTATGCACAAGCCACAGCGTGAAAGTAAATTAATAATCACGTTTAGATTGCATGGGGGAAAGAAAACAAAACCCACCAATATTTTCTTTCAGTAACACTAATACATTCATTTTTATAACTATTAACTTGCAATTATTTTGAGACAGAGGAATACTAAGTGATTTTGTAATCTTTACCATATTACTTCTATGTCTTTGAAGAACTCAAAGATTAAATGTTACACTGCAAGATTCAGTGAACTCAAATTTCCACAGCTCCCCACAGAAAATTGTTCAAAACTGGGAAAGTTAATATCTCACAGGCCAGCAGCAGTAGAATACTGCCTGTGCTAATGGAACACAGCGATTCTCAGTTACCAAATGGTAGAAAGCATTTTATTCTATTCCTGGCAAGTGGTGCAATAGCAGACATTAAAATCACATAACTTCATTTTTATAACATTTTTACTTTCCTTTCCCTTTATTTCAATTTGGATGCAATAATAGCAACCAATAATTGAAGTGCAGCCAGAAATAGAAATCAGATCCTTGTACTAGCCAAGAATAGCTTGAAAACATTTCAAAGGCTATGAAGCATTAACCTTCTCCTTTAATTTTTTTTAAAAATTGTTATATACTGGATCCTTAAGTTGTATCTGAACTGGGAGGAGGCAAGATTAGAAGCAGATATCAAAGGGTCATATCTCACAATTCAAAGTAAATACTCTGGCAAAGGCATAAATGATACAAGGTTACATAAGAATTTCCAAGTATACCCTAAAAGCTCTGTCTGTAGCAGCACCATAAAGCACTTTGTAACCAACTGCAGTACACTCCTTGTCTCATTGCTTTTTACACTGCAGTAAACACTGTAATGAAAAAAATATCATTAAGACTAAATATGACCAAGGGAAGTAAACAGGGACCACACTCCATCCTTCTGTGATATCACACTCCAGTGGCAGCAAAAGGGGATAAATATAAGGCTCTATTCAGGCCTAATCTAGAGGAAATTTAAATCTGTGGAGTTAAATAGAATTGTCCTACTTTCTGTCTCACTCTAAAGGATTCTCAAAATTGATTAAATAAAAGATTAGATAGAATCTCTTTTAAAAATTCATAGAAACAATACAGAAGTTGTAGCAATATTCCAGTGATCCCACTACACATGAAATTTGAAGTCTCTATTTTTTCAGTACCTACACCAAGATTTAAAAAAAAAAAAAAAAATTATTTTATACTTTGATTTTAACAATCTTACCTTGTTCCACTGGTGGTGTAGAACGATATTTTGAATTTTGTAGTGCTACTGTCCAATACAAGCTTCTGTGAGAAACCATGTTCAAGTCTCCTTTCAAACACAGTGCAAACCTAAGATCATAGGAGAACCCAGATTCTCTCTCCATACCAGAGAAAGGATTTGTCACCACTTTGACATTACTGCAAGGATCATCAAGGTCTTATGATCTCTTGACTATTTTCATCCAAAGAAACCACTTCAAGTGACTGAGGGATGTTGCCAGCTGAGCATATGGGTATCAGGCAGTGGGATTTTTGGCTGTGTATTATTATGACAGCTCAGCAAGATCTCAGACAGCTTGATACTGCATACATTGAACATATAGTGCACACACCAACAGGAAAACTGCTTTACACTGAGGAGGGACTATGCTAATTGCACAAACCTGTAGATGAGGCAAAATAATAATGATGATCCCAGTAGTACAGACAGGGTTGCGTAAGCAGGCAGAACTAGCAAAGCTAACAAAAATTAGAATGCTTTCAATGAAATTGCTGTACTTGCTGCTTTAACTGAAAATAACTAGATCTGGAATGACAGTATATATTTTTTGCATACCGTAATAACCTGAAACAGCTACAGACTTTAAGTGTACACAAAACATGAAGGAATAAAAGGAGCAAATTTGGCATATTTTTGCACTGGGCACAGATAGGCACATGGAGTGTGAAAAGTAGCAACTGCCTGATGTGATACACTGGGAGGTGTACCAGGTAAGAAAAGAGCTATAAACCAAGATGCTGGGTAGCAAAGCTGAACCTGTGTGGGCTCTTGGAGGTGCTGCATCAGTGACGGAATACTGCTGCTGGATCATGTTCATGGCTTAATGGTCCTGAAATCGTAGAGGCTAAAAGACAAGAGCAAACTCACACCTCGCCATGGAAAGCTGCATCATGCAGAGCTGCTGCTCAGCTCCAGCAAGAGAGTACCTGCATACAGCGAGTGTTGCAGACAACTTATCAAGCCCCTTGTTGGTAAGAGTCACCAGCTCAGGACAGGCAGCTCAAAAAAACTGCAGAGAAAACATGAAATGGTCATCTACTCCTTTTTTCATCCTGAAAACCCAGGGTTGTATGAAAGAGCCTGTATCACGTGCAGCACAGCTCCAAATGAGCAGACCAATGGGCCAGACATGCATTAGGAACCACTCCTGGCGTGAGGGATACCACAAGTTGACTGTAGCAGAACTCAAGAAACTATTTGCCATCAACAATCAAAAGATAATCACATATGCAGTGTGAAGAAAATGCAGACTTAGCAGAAGAATAAAAGGTAACCATACTCAGCAGAAGGATAAAATTTCTTAATCTACCAATGTATTTTTGTGTGATTTGTAGTGTAGATTTTCAGTTTTAACATGAATTTTTATAATGTTTCCACCTCTAAGAGATCACTGTACAGTTGTGTGTGTCCTGTCCAAAAGTTGCTTTTAAGAGGATCTCTTAAAAAAAAAATGCATAGATTTAGGACTCAGTAAGGTATGATGATAGAGAACAAGGGGAGACTTCAGAAAATTAAGCAAAAGAGAGAAGTTCGCTACTGTTTTTAACCCTTCCCATTCTCCATAAAGCCAGAAAGCTACACAGTGCCAACAATTCTCCTACTTTCTGTTCCATACAGCCAGAGACTTCATCTGGTGTTCTTATTATGAGCACCCTTTAAAGACAATCGTCAAGAGGACAGGACAGCCACATTAAATCAGACCAACAAGATGCTTAGCATCCAGTCTGGTACCATGGCTAGGAGGAAATGTAGGAAAGCCCATATGAACTGGAATAATATACAGTGATACCCCTCTACAACACTCTCCCAACTTCCAGCTCAGGGGAAAGATGCAGTCTTGTTGAATTTCATTATCTTCATTTGATTTAATCTCCATCTGATTTTGCATCCTTTCATGTGTCCAGACAGTTTTTGAACATATGTGAACTTTTAGCCTCCACAGTGCTCCCTGTCAAGGAATTTCAGTGCAGAACTATTCAGCAAAGGAATCCTCTCTTCTTTTTGTCACCTGCTTGATGCATTTGGTACCTTCCTTCCCACACTGTCACTATTATGGAAAGAGAAAGTATCTCTGCTATTTATCCTCCACTTGCGGGGGAAGGACTAAAAAAAATGAGACAGATCTTATCATATACAATAACAAACCAGTGTTGGAAGAGAAGGACAATGAAGGATGGTGTTCTCCTTACAACCTGAAAAAACAGACCTCTCTTCCTTGGGACAGAGCTGTATCCAAAAGGCTACAGCAAACAGTTAAAGCTTGTGGTTGTAATTGTAGTCAGTAGCAGAGATTGCAGGGTTCTGCCTCCCTGGCTCTTGTAAGAAAGTCAAGTCACTGCCATAAGTATCACAGCCAGAGAGGAACCTAAATTGTTTCTGGGTCTCTCAGCCTCTTTGGGAGTGATCGGAGGCAACATTAAATACACTGAACAGACTAATCAAAATTACTCACATTCAAAGGAGTTATGTGCACGCTTCAGTGTGTATTTATATCCAGCCACTTAACAAGAATTTTACATAAATGCTTGAAGAATATTCCCAAAAGAAACAGAAATGCACAACATATTTTCACAGAAAACTCCTTCCAGCTACATTTCTCAGGTGAACATGGCAGGCAATTAAATACATATGTGAGGGTCAATGAGCATGGAATAAGGAAATTTAACTAATATAGAGCTAATCCCAAGGAAGGGAGCTGAAAGTAATGACAAAATAACCACCCTACAACATGAAAAAAAATTGCAGAGCTTTTGTCACCACAGTCTTCCAGTAATGTCATACAATCCTGGGAGACAGACAGTAGATTCTGCTTAAAAGTAACCACTGCTATGAATACCCGGGGAGCAGAGCTGACCAGAGAGCCCAGGAAAGGCACAGCCTGTCTGATCACACTGGGAACGGCACACTTTGGGCTTGGAGGCATATGTCAGCCACCACGAGCATTCCTCCCCCATTCCAACAAGGAGTGCAGCCCTGCACTTCTTACACACCATACACAAAATACCCTGTAGATGCCTCGTCCATGCTGTACAGAACTATTTTTAAAAAAATCTCTGAACTTAAGAGATATTCACCTATTTTAAAAACAAAGCTCCACTTTGATTTTCCTGTATGTTTTAAATCTTAATGGTTTTGCATTTATCTGTTTTGTTATTTGGAGAAAGGAATAAATTATCTTTTCTGTCAACCTTTCTTTAAAGAACTGGTCCTCCAAAATAAAATGCAAATCTTCAGCAGGTATGTTACATACACACATATACACACAGAGTCATATCTTTTCACATCCACTGTTTTAAAGACAGCCCTGAGTCAAAATCAGGCACATTCCCAAGATAACTTTCAACAGTCTATCCATTTAATGAAAAATTGTGCTCTTTTCACTAATACAAAATAAGAACAGAGATATGTTCACCAGGGAATCCAAGATCTCTTCCTTTTCATCTTTACTCACCATCTCACTTGGCTGTTCATTTCTTGAGTATCTGTTTCATCAACATGAAATTCAATTTAATGCTTAAGTAGGAAATAAAAATAACCAGACATTCATAACAAGAACAACTTAAGATTTTTCATTCTTATTTTATTCCCATTTGATATAGTTTCAATTACTGTCTGTTTACTTTTTTAGTAGCTGATTAAATTTGGCAATGATGCTTGATGACAAATTGTGCATTCTGCTTTTCAAACATTATCCAGTGGGTTCTTCTGGTGTTTACCATATCAGACATGTATTCCAAGTAGTGTTTCCACTGACTCTCCAGCTTGGCAAAGACCTGCTTCACTAGAGGTATTACTGACATTTTCAATGACAGACACCAAGCAAATGAACATGGAGGGACAATTCACAATTTTTTATAACACAGCTGGAGGCAGAATAAAACTACTTTTTCCCCACAAGATGTACTATACCAAGCAGCGGTGAGGAATGGAGATATTTTACCCATCAAGTCAGCACTGAACTTGGATCAGCTTTGAAGGATTTTGTGTGTGTCGATTTTCACAAAGAAATCACAGACATGAATGTTAATAAATAAAGTTAGTGGTTTTGTTCTTGCCAGCATAGCAGAGCATCAGTTCAAGGAAAACTTTCCCAGAAGAGCAGAAACAAAATTTCACAAGACCAAAGGCCTTTCATTTGTTCTACAGAATTATCTTTCTTCTGTTACGTTAGAGACAGCTTAAGTAGATTATATTTGCTTTCCTGAAGTTTCGAAATGTGCCTATCAAAACCCATTACTACGGCAACAGCCATTCCTACTAGAAGGCATTAGCCAGCAGGAAATAACAAAACTGCTCAGACACAAGCAAGAAAATTGAGCAAAAATTAGAAACGTGCAGAGACAAGAAAAGGCTAAAAATATCAATGAGCAAGTTTCCAGATACAACCAAAAAATACAGTCATAGAAAACATCCATTTTCCAGCAAATGCTGGTTCTACATAGGCAATAGCCACTAACTAAAAGCAAAATATATTACACAATACATGAACAGAGTAAACTCTCAGAACTTGGTTGAAAAAGCCAAGAATGCTTTTGAAGATCTACTCTTTCTGTGCTAACAGAGGCAGATCTGCTTCTCTCAGGCTAACAGTTACATAGGATGAAGAACTATCCCAACTCTGTAAAGGATTCACCATTTTTCATACAGTTTTCACTTTATGTTTATGACACAATTTATTTTGACCCACTGGGTTAGCCTTTTGGAAATATTTAACTGTATTACAGAGAAGAAAGAGAAGCATTTTATTTTGGATGACAAGAGTAGCCCAGTCAGCATCATAAAGATAACAGAGACCAAACTACTCTGTTTGGAGTGTTGGCAAAGACATCTAGAAAAGTCATCAGAAAAGATTCAGTCCTACCCAGCCTGCGAATCGTTCCTACTGCTGAACTTAAATGGTTCAAGCTGATGGGAGTTTCAACCACTTACTGTGATCTCTATGCTCCAAATTACTGACTGAAGAAAAAGTGCCTATGGGTGTCTCTAACACAGACGAAAAGGGTGATGATATGGCTACAGAGCAGGCAGGAACAGGACACTGCATTTCTTTAATGACTCATTCATTTGGCTGGACCTTATTAATTTTTAGGTCTTCAAAATTAAATGCTGTCAATTTTAAAAGGCCACAGAACATGCAATAATCAGTTTTATCAAGAAAGATTTATAATCAACAGCAATAGCTAATATTTAGAGACAGTTCAAGAGTCCAACAAATAACCTCAAAAATACAAAGTCATTTCTTCTGTTACTAAATACATGTGCTTTTTCTTTTCCTGTTTGTGATTTTTGTAAATTTTTTCCCTGTATTCCTTTTGGCCACTTAGTACACGTGACAGGGACCTGCTCTGTTGTGAGGTTCCATAACCCAAGGCAGTGATTACATTTCACATCCAAGTTCCAGAAACCACTGAATTCCTACAGCTGCGGCTAGAGGGAGGAGATTGGGAAGAGTAGTTTGCAGAAAGAAGATCTCATGCCCTGAGAAACAGCACAAAACCATCCTGACCATTTATATTAGGATGCCAGGACATTCTGTTTTCGGAACTGTCCTAGCCAGACAGGGATGTCTAGACATGTTATGTAGCTACTACAGACATGAAGCTTCATCTGTACCCTGGTTGCTGGTGCTGCCAGGCTGCTGGTGAAACTACAAAGGAAAGAGTATCTGTCCAATAAGCTACACTGCCCTTCTGCTACAGAAACATCTGCAAACATTTCCCACCTTTTTAAGCAGAAAAAAATTTTACCCAAAATAATTACTCAAAATTCTTCAGTTCTGAATAACAACAAACATTAACTTCTAGAAGCAAGAAACCCAGCGCCTGCGGTTTGGGTAGGGTTACACAAGTCTTCTGATATCTAAACAAAAAATGGGCAGGTAATTCAGCTATATGTTGGGGATACCTAATTTGAATTAATAAATTCAGTCACCTTCTTCCCCTAGTAGGAAATGCATAAGTAGTTAATGTAAAAAAGCTTTTATGAAAGAGGAGCATATGGGAAACTCCTCCTAGTGTTCTAGGAAACGTAGAGTCAAACTTGGAAAGCCACTGTTTAAAAGGAAGGCATAATCAAGAACAAGTGCTACCAAGACTACATAGGAAAAATAGGAATTTCATAACCAGTTAAAGAGTTCACAGAGCATGCAATCTGAATTTTACACCTAAAGGAGCAAGGAGTTAAAGCAGATGAAAGACAGTGTCAGAGAAAGCAGTTACACAGAACATGACTGAAGTTCAGATCTTCAGAAAATCCACAGGAATCTGCTAACCACTGAACTTGAAATTAGCAAAAGGAACCTCTGGAGGACTTTTGAGTGATTAGAAATCCGTGATCAAAAATCATCACCAATTACTTTTGACTGCTATGTCAGCAGAGTTAATCCTGACATATATCAAGACAGGAATACTGCAAGAGTGAAGAGACAACATTAATATCATATTGTGGCATTCACAAAGCCATAATTAAAAGGCAGCATCTTGTCTTAGCGTTCAAATTTCAGAAAAGATAAGGACAAATAAAATGAAGAAGTCAAAAACAGCTACAGGAATTGAATTAAAGGGTGGGAGAGAATGATAATCTAATTTATTAAAAAATAAAGTAACACTCAATTATTTTCATAAATACTTTCCTGCCAGACAGACTTTTATTACTGGTTGCCTTTATCCAACAAAATGGCCTGAGTAATTTCAATTATTAGAAATCGAAGTTACATAAGCTCAAAATGTAAAAAAGTTCATTACTTTTGCCAGTTAAAGTGACAGACTTTTGAAACAACCTGTTGCCTCTTGTGGTTGGTAAGAGATGACTTACCAACTTTCAACCATGACCAAATACCTTTATAGAAACCTTATTGAAACTGAATGAGTAGTTACAAACATGCTGTGGAGACAGATGAAATTTTTTAACTGAAATGATACAAAAACAGTGGTTCCTCTCACTCCTAAGTTGACAAAGCAATTTTAAAAGTTTCAAAATTCAGTGCATCAAGGCAACTTCATTGATTTCAGGTCATTTATCCAAGACTCACTTCAATACACCTGACATGAAGCACTGGCACAGTGACTCTGAGTAACACATCACAGGTGACAAGATCCAGTTCAATCCAAATATATTTGGGAAGTTTTAAGGAAAAGTGATACCCAGGCATGTTATATTGCTGAATATTGCCTCAGAAGGATGTTAAGTAAAATCATTTGGTATTATGCCATCTGCTATTTTCAGTGATACTTTTTAAGTGTTGCAAGGTATAACAGACATACCAGTGACAGGAAAAAATAATTACAGTTGCTTCAAGTAACCCACCTGCTTAGGGAAGCATCCTATCTAAATACTGGAGCATTATGGATCTGCAAGTGTAGTTCACTTCAAATTTCCATTTGTTTTACTTTTTTTTATCAGTTATAGATATACAAACACAATACTTACAGGTAATTCACATTTTAATTTCTCAAGAGCAGCAAAAAGCTGAATTAAAATATCAATGCATACAGAACTTATGAAAACCACTTCCTATTTTACTAAATGCTACATTCAAGGACACCAATCAATTTTAAAAATTTTTCTTTCATAAGTTTTGATGCACTTAGAAGTCAAAATATGTAAAAAACCCAAACAATAAACATTGCAGCCACCTGAAAGACTAATAGATAACATAATCTTTGACTATAATGCCATGAAAAATATTAAATAGTGAAGTAGGGATATTACACCATGTCTGAATTCAGCCATGGTGAAGCACATTCTGGGATGTGTGCCCAGTCTTGGTGTATACATTTTGTGACGGATCAGTGGTACACTACAGTAAATCCAGAGAAAGACCCATGAAAATGAGCTGAACACCAGAGGGTTTTACAAGAAGACTTACTTCAAGATAAAAAAAGGCTAAATAGTTTAGATGGAAACACATTTTCACAAACAAGGCAAATTTCATTTGATTACCAAATATCTACAGGAGAAGTTAGCCAACAGTAAAGGAGATACAGAATAAGAGACTTATTTTTGCTGAAAAACATACCACGCCACCAAACAGTTCATTTTCCATTTGAAACCTAAAAGCAAAAGGGGATCTTGCTCTCAGGAACATGGTGAGGCTCCTGGGTCCTTTCATTTAACGAGAAATTTTTGAAAACTATTTTCAAGCATTTTTTTTTCGTTTATCCTTCTCCCTTCAGTCTCACATCCTGGCAGTCTTCAGGTTTCTTAAAATACAGAAACATTTCAGGCTGAACAGTACTTTTTACAAGATCTGGTATTAGCTGATTCCAAGGGATTCCTTGCTGAAAAAGTTGGACTCGATGATCCTTGTGGGTCCCTTCCAACTCAACATATTCTGTGATTCTGTGAACCTGTGCTGCAGAGGTGGGTTTTGGTTTTTGGCTTCTTTTCTCAGGAAATTACTGCTCAGAACTGTTTCACAAAAGATATAACAAAAAAAGCCTGGGGTACTCTCTTTCAGTAATAACATAAGACAAGAATGCTTCTTGTTCAGTCCCTATGCCTGCTACCACTCCATGATTTTTAATTCTCTCAGTAATTCAGCTGGTGCCTTTGATTTCTGTTTGCTTCACCTTGAAATACTTAGTCTTTGTGTTCTGCAAAGGTAGGAGACTGTGAAAGAGCAGCTCCAGTCTATTACAATAATACAGTGAACACAACCATGAAAACTTTCCTGAGAGCAAGAGAAAAACAATCTGAAATAAAAGTAACAGCAGATTGATGGGATATGGCTATTCCTTCTGTAAAAATGGATGGCAGAATCCCTCTGGGTTTTTTGACTTAAAAATATAAGTCTGTTTTTAATGTTCATGATAGGTAAGGCTAGCTGTGACTAGGGTGACAATGAGAATCATTCCTCCTAAGAAATAAATCAGCATCACTACTCATTAAAAAAAAAAAAAAAGATAGAAATAAATTATTTTAGAAGCCAAAAAGACACACATAAAACTAGATATTTTTCTTGCCCTTATGAAGCCTTAATGAAAAACGAATCTTTATCCAATGGCAAGACAACTGATCTTAATCAGAACAAGCTGTGGATGCAGAGGGCAATAGATCTTATCTGTGTTAACCACCCAGTAAATATTCTTCTTTCTTTTTTCAGCAAGGAATCCCTTGGAATCAGCTAATACCAGACCTTGCAAAAAGTACTGTTCAGCCTGAAATGTTTCTGTATTTTAAGAAACCTGAAGACTGCCAAGATGTGAGACTGAAGGTGGAAGGATAAAAGAAAAAAATGCTTGAACATAGCTTTCAATAATTTCTTATTAAATAAAAATTGATGTTTTAAAATATACTCTTTATTGTGTGACAAAAAAAATCAGGATTCCTAGGTTCTGCAAGTCTTACATTAAAAAGCACTTCTTTCTAATATCACCTCACTATACCCATTAGAGCTGCCTGTGAATTGAGGCGCAACCGAAGTAGAGAGGGGCAATAAGCATCTTTCTCAGAGAATGCAATGGAAATTGTCCTGTATCTCATTAAATTTATATTCATCATGCTTCTAACAACAAAGCTGTGATACCATTTACACATCTTTCTGTGTACATAAAAAGATTTCCGTATTTCTACTGAGCAATGGTAGAGACAGTGACCCATATCAGTAAGAAAATTCTAGTATTTCTTTCTGGTCTATTAAAACTAATAATCAGTTCTACTACTGTGACAATGCTGACAAGTCAAAAAATGTGACTTTTACTCAGTAGGGAAAATACCATTTTTGTCAGAGAAGAGAGACCGAAGAGATTCCCAGTAGATAACAAATGAGATCCATAGGACTCAACCCATCTCTGATTTCCTCAAACCTCTGTTATTGTCTCTTCCCACCATGAAACAAACTCTAAACATAGTTTTCCTTTCCTGAGGAATCTCACCAAGCCCACTAGATGATATATAAGCACTCTTAGCATTCTTTGTATGCCTTGATCAGTCTTCAAATAAAAACGGCTTGCTTTGTGTCTGTCAGGCATAATTAAATTACTTCGTGTCCAATTACTGAGACAAATGCTGACACATCCATTTGATTACCACAGACAAGGCTATGCCATCCACTGTGGTATTTTCCTCAGGTTTTTCTCTTGATATTGTTTGTACTTTTTGGACATTTCTTATGAGATGTGGTGTCCTGTATATATTTACACAACACTCAGGAAACCACGTCTTCAGCATGACCAAGAACAACTCAGCTGCCTGTACTTAACCATATATAAAGAGCATGAAGAGCTGTGTAAATTGGTGTAAACTGCTCCAAATTTTGTGTTACCTATCTTTTTTCAGTACTGCTGCTAACTGGGCTAGGCAGATGAAAGCTGTCTTACAGACCAACTTTTGTCACTTATATCCTTATTAAAGTGTGAAAATACCTTTGTTTATCAAACAATCCTTTTCAGTACTACAAGTCTCCTCCTGGAGGCATATAAAAAATTCACTACGAAGATGGGTAGCCCACAAATCCAAAGAGATGCTCTGGTACACTTTTCTGATTGAAGAGAAGTTTTACAGTGTGCTGACCTCATTTCTTCAGTCACTCCCAAGCCAGACTTCATATCAGGAATGCACTTAAGCTTGTCCTGAAAATTAAGGTGGCATTTCAATACTGTTGAGGTTTAAGATCTTCTATCCTGTTCCTAATGTGTTCTTGATCATGAAATCATAGAACAGGTTTGGGCTGGAAGATCATCTTGTTCCAGCCCCACTGCCATAGGCAGGAACACCTTTCACTAGACCAGGTTGATCAGAGTCTTATTCAACCTGGTCTTGAACATTTCCAGGGTGGGACATCCACAACTTCTCTGGGCAGAAGAGGTCTGATCTGGGACCTTGAACTAATCTGAGAAAAGAGTCAAGGTCAGAGTCTTCATTTGAGGGTGAAAGCCAACCTAATTGTTGCCTCCTTTATTGCTGATTCTTGTATTGTTTGCACTGTTATACTAAAACAAGGCTTTCAAGCCTTTTTTCCCAATGTTGTGGAATTTTTTAAAATAAGATCATTAAGGTCTAACTACTCTACAGCCACTAAAGACAACACAGATAATTGTAATTAAATTCCTAAGAAAAGCAATTCCTTAATTTTTCACTACATGCTTAGGAAAAGAATATTTAGATTGCTCAGCACCTGTCACAAAAGAACTGAACTTTCAAAGTCCCTAAGAGATGAGCTCTGCTTCCAAAAACAGTTTGTGTATTTATGGTCATGCTTTCTGACCTCCTTTTCTTATTTGCTGGTGGGAATACACAAACTGAAAAAAAAAAAATTAAAAAAAGAGTAATTTAATTATAGTAATGGTTCATAAACAAAAATTCCATCTTGCTACAGTCAACCATACAGGGTAAGCCCTGTTAGCCTCTTCACAGACTACGTGCACATATCAGTTTGCTTACCTTTCATTACTGGTATTGCTACCTACTGATTAATTGACAAATTCTGTAGGCAAAGTGCATAAAAATATTTGGGAAAAGCAAGTTCAAAACAACACCTCGGACAGTAAAACACTGGACTGGAAATTGTTAAGATACATACCTGCAGGTAATACTCAGTGTTAAACAGTACTGTATTGTTCAAATTATTCGTTAGTTTGGTTCTGCAATAGATCTGGACTCAAAGAAAGTTCAGGAAATCTTTCCCCCTAATTTTAGCAGTAACACACTCACAACCTCAGAGAAAGATGCTGCTCAAGTTCCTTAAAGACAAAGTAATTTAGTTTCAGGTCGATAAATGAATTTAATCCTTATTTCTGAATTTGATCCTTGGTATCTATACAATACACTAACACAGTTGGACAAACATAAACCTGATTTTGTCTCATGTAAAGAAGACAGAAAACAGATTAATTTTGAGATCTTGAGTTTGGATGGGTAGAAGTTAGAGTGTAGAAAATATGCAAAAAATCATGAACACAGAAATTAGGTAGTAGGCACAAATATAAAACAGCAAGGAAGGGAAGGAGCAACAACGTTAAAAACATCTGAGTCACGCTGTGAGACTTTGGGGGAACCCGAACATCTTACACATGCCAGTTGCTAGAGCAATGCCTCAGGTAGAAATTGCTCAGAAACACAAGGGTTGGTGATGAACTCACAGCCTAACTCAGAAGCAGTTCCTTGGAATCCGTGCAGTCACATTCAAGCAAACCCTGTGTAAGCAAGGGGAAAATGTAACCCTTTGTCAGCCTATCAGTATTAATCTTCAAGTATTCTATAATTCCTCCCATCAAGGTAAGAGTGAAGTGTGAAACGAGCAGAAAGATATGCTCCCTGCCACACAGTAGTTTAGTTGGGTTCTTTCTTAGAATGCCTAATTCTCAAATCAAGTGTTTGTCATTCCATCCAGGCATGCAATTATGTATCCATTACCAACAGTAGCAGTAAAACAAATCTCAAATACTGTGTCCACTGCTGAAGTTATGAATTAAAAGTAGGTCCAGCCTTTTCACTTTGGGCAAAATGGACACCCTTACCCTGATCTGACTTCTTACCAGACAGCACTGGCAAGAACATTGTTAAAATACAAAGGGGGCGAAAAAAAAAAAGAAAAAAAGAACTACATAGTGAAGGACCAAGGGGGTTTTATCTTCTACATTAAATGGAAAGAAATAGATCATATACAAAATGCATGAACTGGGAGTGACAGAGATGAATAATGCATCTGTTACTTGTTTGCATAACGGAGTTATTTGATCTACTTTGACTTCTCAGGCAGAGCACAACCAAAACATAATGGTTTTCCCACCTTCTTCCAAAAAAGTCCTCAGAAACTCCTGTCCTTTGAAAGGCCACAGGATGCTACAGAATACTAATGAACTTCCAGCTGTTGTAGGTACACCTGTAAAATAGCACAGGCAATTTTGTCCCCTAGGAAGATACCAATCACTGGACACCTCTACCTGATTTACTGAGCGAAGCTCAAGCACTCACGAGGAGGTGACAGACAAGTGTCCATTTGTGCTCAGATGGCAAGAGAGAATTTGTACAGGGGAAGGAAGAACAAAGGTATTTCAGGGAGGTTATTTTAATGGGGTTAGGGTCTTTTTACCCATAAACAACACATACTTTTGTGAACTTTTGATACAGTAATTTCTCTCCAAATAATCATTTTAGAAAGCTCTGGAAACTTGTAAATGCTTTCAGTTGTCTTTGTCACTACTTTATGAATTCAAAGGCTGTTTGATAATGTTCAGTTATTTGAACAGCAAAGTTCTGTAGTGAAAAGTTCAGTCCTAAACTGAAGTCAAGGGTAGCACTCTCCAATGAGGAAAAGTTAAACACCTGACCAGACCAGCTTCTGTTGACTTTACATGTAGTAGCCATATCTCTGCAGGTACACATGGTACTGCCCACTTTTTTTTTCCCTTTTTCAGTATTTTAAACTATGCTTGAAAGGATAACACACACCTCAAAACCAAAAGACACACTTCTTCTGTTGCTCCTCTGCAGTAATTTTCTGCTAGGACGTTGTGCAGTAGGGAAGGAATTTTCTGCTCCTCAACTGAAGCTACTCCAATGCCATAAAAAATTACAGCCAAACATCATTGACAAAGATGTAAACCAAGACATAACTCTTTGACCACAGCGTATTTTTTTTCCCCTCATTTCATCCCAAAACATAAGTTATCAGTTGCCCGATTTCTGTGGTCCTTCAAATAGTGCTTAAGGTCAGTACACCAGAACTCAGAAGGTTTGGTCCAGCAGCTGAGCAGGGCTGCCTGGCCTGCCCAGATTGTTACAGTGGCTCTCATGTAGGATTTTAGGGTACAGGCACATGGTAAAGTTGAAAATCCTGAGATCATGTGTAGACAAACTAACTTTACAGCTGCTCATCACCATTTCAATTCCTCTGCTTTACCTGAAATTTGCTTAGGAATCCTTGTCTCCTGTAATGACAGAACTATATTTATCGGGTAAAAAAAGTCTTATTACAGAACTATTTCAGCATTACTTTCATCCTAGCTAATCCAAAATTAACATTAAACCCAGGGATTTACCAAGAAAAAAATACTGCCTGACAGAAATTTATATACCAGTCTAAATTTAGAGTCTAAAATATAAGTTAGAACTAACTTGTGTATAAGAGCTTTCTACATAGTGTTCTACTGAATAAAAATGGTTCACTTAAAACAATTACATTAATAGGACTGCATTTTTCTCAGTTTGCATATTTGAAACTTAATAAAATGGCTTTTTTCCCATCTTTTCCCATTTTTCTGATTTATTTAGCTAATATCGGTACTATGCTCTCTCAAATAATTACATCTAGAAGTAAGAGGCTCCTGTTATTTATCTTTCATTATACTAATTTTTTTTTTAGCTAAGAACCCCGCTGATCTCTTTCTCTCATTACTTCTTATATATGAAAGCACCTTTTACTTACTGTTGTAAATTTTAAGCTCAAGGGTTTTTTTTCCCTAAGAAAGGATCTTGTCATTGTAGCCTAGAAGATGCTGAGCTGTGTTGTACAAAGCAATAGTACGTGGCTTCTCTGTCAGAATTTGCTTGGGTGTATTGACAAACTGGGCATCAGTCCTTTCAATGTGCATTCAAAAATGAGTATTTTTTTCAGCACTCCTTCCAAATAGTGCTTTTATCTATTCCTCTTTCTCCCAAAGAATTGTTTGTCTCTGTCAGAATACCATTAACTTAGATTTCAGTTCTGTTGGTCCTGAATGTTGAGGCACAATCTAATCTTCACAGGAAGGGTCCCTGGCCCTGTTTCTTCAGGCGAAATGATAAAGAGAATATATTTTGTAGTGTGATACCATGTGCCAGAGTTGCTCTAGTTCTACGAAGCCGTAGAAACAAATGTTAAGAACTCTTGCTTAAAAAGCCCACTTCTACTGGGAAAAAAATGTGATGGGTTTTACATCACAGATATAAGGAATACGGACACATTTACTGTCATGGAAGTAAATGTTCCTAAAAGCAATTGTAAACCAGACTAGAAGAGGTAATCAAGTAGATTGTATTCAAGCCAAGGAAAAGGGATAGGAAGCTTGGAAACTAACTGCTCTTTCTCAGGACTTCACTGAAAATATTTATGAATACAGCTGACATTCGTTGAACTACTCTGCCAACCTCTGTCCCTGAAAAGTATGCCATTAACTTAATTCTTGTATAAGGACAGTAAGTTAAAAATGAGGTTGTACTTGCCAGTCACTTTTGAAGCAATTTAAATATCTTTAGGTGTTCTGACAACTCACCAACCCTCCAATATGTAACCTTTTCCTACCAGTCAGAGCACAGTTTCTTAAGTCAACTCTCACAAGATCAGTGCTAATAGCATTTTAAGGAAGAACCTACTCCATACAAGTAAAGAAAAATACCAAAAAAAAAATTTTGTCTAATGTTCACAGCTCTGACTCTGAACTTTTTCCTTACAGATGGCCACGGTGATTTGAGGTGAAAGAGCAAACTGTGCAAGCTGCTTTTAAACAGCTGAGGTGTTTCTTTTACTTATCCTGAAGAAGATTCACTCAGTTCATGTCTGTAGCATTTCCTCTGTAAAAGCCAAACTGCCAGTTTCAGGCAGGCATCCAAAATCTAGTTGTTGTTTTTCTTCTTACAGACTATATTCAGGAAGAGATGTGACCAGTCCAGTGGTGCTCCCCAGGAGGAGCACAGGACCAAGCTACCTACAATGAAATGATTCATCACTTCTGAGACTTTATTGTATATTTTAAGAAAAAAGCAAGTGTTAGATGATATAATCTGACCACCTACAACAACAGACCACATGAATTCAGAAAAACCATCTCTATCTGGATCCCAATGGCATGGAAATGGCTAATAAGGGTTTTCCAGGAAGGTATCTAGTCTGCATTTAAACACCAGAGAGAGAAGTTGGGCCATATTTGTACTTGATTTTCCTGGTTAACAATGCAAATATCCCCAGTATCGCTATGCATTTGCACTCACAGTCATCAGGGCAAAATAAATAATCTTAGAAAAGTTGCAACTCCAAGGCCTTTCAGTGGGTAGTTAATCTAGAGAGGAGAAAAGCAAAACCAGATTTAAGGCAGAGTTGCAGACAGGTAATATTTACATCTGCATACTTCCCACAACAAGGAACACATCCTAAACCCAAGGCTAAGCTAAGTAAAGACTCCAATTTAAAATAAGACTGCAGACTCGAGAAAAATTTATGCAGTTGTTTGGCGTTGTCTTTTTCCAAAAAGGCAACGTATGGTGTGGGATTTGGTAGGGGGAGAAGGTAAAAAAAAAAAGGGTCTGATTGTCCCAATTATGACACTGTATCAGAAGGCAAAAGTAATTATTGGTAACATCGTTTCAAAAGAGGAAGCAGGAAAAAAACCTCTTTTAACCTGCACAAAGGTATTCCAGAAGTCAGAATGAATGCCTGCCAGAAACCAGACTGATGTTAACAATTTGGATCATGTCCCCAGAACCGTATTTACTAAGAGCATGTTGCTTGTAGTGATGGTTAAATTGAACATAAAGATCAATAGTACCTGGAAAGGTGATACAGAGGATGATCCCCTGAATGCTGAGCTGATTAGCCTTTGCTGCAAGAGGGAAGAACATATCCCACCTGCCTTCATTCTCCCTCCAGGATCTAAAATGTCTCTCTACAGAGGATGCCCTCAAAACTGCTGGTCATAGAACAAAGCACAACTGGAGCTCTGAGGGCCAACACAACAGGTCAGCAGCTCCACTCCTCTCTGCCGAGATCACAGATTATTGCCCCTGTTCTTCAGGATCAAACAAGGATTCAAATGGTATTATTGAGAATTGCCTGCATGCTACAGACTGAAAGACCAATTCCTAATGTTAAAGCTATTGCTATAAACTTACAGCTATGGATAGTCTGAATGGATAATTACAAACATTCTCACACTTGCAACCCAAAATTACTTGGGACTTAATCAAGGCAAAAAATAATAGGGAAAAAAAACCCCTCACAAAACACAAGGACTGTTCTTTGCAACAGTGTTTATATCTTTGGAGAAAACGAGTAGAGCAAGAGCACAGTCAAATGCTTGACGTTTACAGTGGACAAGCGAGGTATTCTTTCATTGTAATAATGTAATGGCAACAATGGTATTCTTTCATGTAATTCTTAATAAAAAGATGTCTATACAGCTGCTGTATAGAATTCGTGCTTTTTAAGCCCTCTTCTTCTTCCATCACTCTTTCCTTGATAGGACTTTGAAGGTTGTAGCCCCAGTTTATGGAGACAGCTTCTGTGGCCCCAGGGTCCCAGTGACATACACGGTGCTCCCCATACACACCAGCTTCCCCTTCTTGCCCACATCTGGGACACACGGAAGTCATTTCTCATGTTACACACATACAAATTCAAACACCAAATTAATGTAAAGCCTAAGGAAAATTCAGTGAGAAGTAAGGACTTCAAAGCTGACGCATCTCTATTACACGTATTTCAACATTTTCACATTTAGCAGTGTTACAAAGATATACAAATAGAGGAAACACATTTGCTGCAGTATAACACAAAGATGCAAAATGTCTCTCCATAAAATTATGTAATCACCCAAGAAAATATTTTTAGGTTACACTTGTAACAAAAATGACTGCTATAATGTACCATTTTTTTTAAACAATGTTAGAAAGAAGTTAGAATAATTTACTTATGCATAATTAAAAGCAACTCTCAATCACCTATGGAAATGAAACATAACTGAAGTGTGCATTAAGCATGCAAAAATATTTCTTCCTTAAGTAGCTTACTGAATAATACTTCATGAAAATTGTTTTTTATAATTCACAGTCTGTTTAGCAATAAAATGGTCCCTTAGAAAGCAATCATTATTATGGAGTTGTATCCCGCAAGAAAACTCAAATTTAAAAATTCAAATTCATCCTACTACGAAGAAAAAAAATCAGTCTCGCCATTTTTCACAAAAATATTCCAGAATATTCATATCAGGATGACGGCAGCCTTTCATTTAGACATTTATTTCAAACAAGCATCATATATTAATTATCCACACAAAAATTCTGTATAACTAAGCTACCAAGAAACACCACCTCCAGCCAGTATAATGCAGTATTTACTTTGAAGGGCAGTGGAACAATATGAATTATGGAGTTAAAGCTCTACAGGGCAAATATTTTCTCTCACATGCTTAAAACCACTTTGTGCCATGTCTTGTACATATTGGAAGGTAATGATGTTTTACCACATCTGACGAAAGTTTACAAGTTCTAGAGTGCTGCTTTCCTTGCTTGGAAGAAAGACAAGCTGCTTTGGCTGAGCTAAAATAAGACAATGAATATCCAACAGCATAAGATAGATATGACTAGTGATGAAACTGGACAAATGGTATCTAAAGTTTCTAAACTTTTCAAGAGGAAAAAAAAGAAACACATTTGGTGGGGCTTTGGCTTTTAGATACATTTTGAGCATTTCTAGAAATCTATCACAAAGCTGCCTGCCATTACCATACAAGAGAACTCTCTCAGTGTCTTCTTTTAATTTTCTCCCCATAGGAAAGGATAAAGACTAATGCACATTTTTAAGCAGGTTTCATCAGTCTTCCAAATTACACAATTTCCTGAAGAATCTACCTGAAATGCATGTTTTCATATTAGAAAATTAACATTTTTTAAGAATGTTAATTCAAGAAAATGCACTGCTGGTGTTCCTTCACTGCATTTCAGGATGAAAACAATATCAAAATGTCTTAATTTTAAAAGAGCCTATAACAATTTACTAAACATCCCTAGCAATCCTCTAACTCTAGGACAGTCTTCTATACATTGTCATTTATTTGGAAAACTCACATTTTATAATGCAGCATTTGTGGCCCAATTAAATGCACCACCAAATCTATATTTTAGATCTTTTCTCCACTCAAAGATTTAACCATTAGATACTTCGATAATATATATGAAGGGATAAAAATATTTCAAACCTTGTGCAAGCAGAAACCCAGTAAAATTCAAAATTTAGTGTTATCTCACTAAATCAATTTACAAAGAAGTTCTGAAAATAAATAAGTTGAGATGGTTACAGCTATTATCTAAAAAAACAAGAACCTGGATATACTGACTCCCTTTCTTCTATTGTAGTAGAAGAAAAGTGTTTAACTTGTTCTAGGAAAAGCGTCTAAAGCAAATGATTTCTCAAAAAACTTGCACACTTATGAGAAGTTTAAAAGAAAAAAAGTGATGAGCAAAAGCAGTTGGCAATGGAAGAGAGTCTTGACATAAGTATAAATAAAGCAGCATGGAAATGCAAAGCTCAGAAGGGATGCCATGTTTTCCGGACATAAATCAGACAGGAAAAATGAATCATGCAAAGGATGAAAAAGCAGCCAACCAGAGAATCACACAGCAGCTGAGCCTGGAAGGCACCTCTGAAAATCATCCAGTCCCAAGCTCTACTCAGAGCGGGCTCAGCTAAATCAGGTTTTCCAGGTCCACATATGTTCAGGTTTTGAACATCACCAATGGTGGACACTCCATCACATCTGCGGACAGCCTGTTCTGGTGCCTGACTACCCTCACAGCATAATCAAAAAATGGGGGTTTTTTAATGCTTCAATCTGAAGCACTCCCTCTTGCTCTGTCACTGACTACCCCTGAGAAGAGCCTGTCTGCCTCCTTTACACCTTTCCATCAGGCATTTACACACAGAGAAAATCCCCAAAACCTTCTCTTCTCCAGGCCGTACAGTCCCAGCTTGCTCAGCCTCTCCTCGTTCAACAGGTGCTCCAAACAACGATTGTGGTGGCCCTTGGCTGGGCTTCCTGCAGAGCATCCATGTCTCTTGAACTGAGGAGCCCAGAAGTGGACACAGCCCTGCAGAGGAGGCCTCGACCAGCTGGCAAAGCTCTGCCCAACGCAGCCCCCAAGGCTGTTGGCCTCAAGAGCACACTGCTGGCTCATGGTCAACATGGTGCCCACCGGGACCCCCTGAGCCTTTTCCACAAAGCTGCTTCCCAGCTGCTCAGCCCTGCAGCCTGTGCTGGTGCATGGGGTGAGGTGCAAGACAAGGACCAGTATTCCCCCAGCCTCTGTAACATCTCAGCACAAAGCTGCTGTGGCAGAATGCCTCTATGCAAAGGACCAAGTAATTCACAGCTCCAAGTACACATATACATAGACATTCAGACACATGCATTTATATGATGTTCATGCATGTATACACAAACAAGTTAGCTGTAAATAAACATTAATATAAAAACATACAAAAATATTTGAGGGTTGTAAATATGTCAATTTATTAGCTATAGAGAAAGTTCGATTTGTTTCTCAGGTCAAGCCAATGTAGTTAGTCTTATTTTAAATGTAACAGTAAGACTATAACTGGTTAAGATGAAAGATAGGGGACTCACTTTGCTTAAATTAGAATGCATGGTTATACCACTTCATGAATACTTTTTTCCCCTAGCCAATCATATTTGAAAGAGGAAAAATTATTAGAATGTTTAGGTGGGATTGGTGGTGGAAAAAAAAAAAGTAGCTATTACATTCTGACAAAAACAGTAGAGCTCAGTAAGCAAATCATACTACTTCTTTCATGCAAGCAAATGAAAACTGGTTGCCTTGAGAATAGCTATGGTAAATCTGGGGACCAAATTTAACTTCAGAGGGATTCTGATCCTGCAGCAAGAAATAAACAGCTCGGTATAACAAATATTAAATTGTCTGACTGGCCTCTAAGCAATATCTACTTTCACTCACCATCTCATATAAGGAATAATAAAAGACAATAAATATCTTATTTATCTTAAGACATTTATATGCATAAGATGTTGGGAAGAAGTGTTTTTCTTTTCACTACTTTTGCACTGACAGAAGAATAAAACCCTTATAGGAAAGGAATAAAGATAAAGAAATGCAGTAGGATGAAGCTCAGCAATGGCTTACAAAATAGTCAGAAAATAGCCAAAAACACAGAAAGGCAGTAATACTCAAAAACCTGAAATCAAAAATCAAATGTTCTGCATTCCCATGTTAGTATTGATACTTAGTATATTCATGATCTCAAGTGGGAAAGGGCAAGAAAGTACTAAAGAAACACAAAAGATGATGCTAAGTAGGTTAGTAAAGACTAAGAAATTTCCAGGAGAGCAGTCCCTGATAGCCATCAGTTCACAGTACTGGCAAATGCAAACCAGAAGAAAAAACCATACGAAATACTGAGATTTAAACAAAAGCATAGTTAACCCAAAAGCAGTCATTTTTCACGTGCAAAAAACATTTACCTCCTACCAGAAGTCACCAACAAAAATGACTGTATTTGAATGTCTAGTGCTATAAAATTGTGCTTAAAAATAAAGCTAAATTAGTTTTTTTCCATTAAGGTTATTACTATGATTCAGTACATTGTTTCGAATATAAAGATTCAGCAGCTATTGTCTCCAGTTTTTCATCACAAGATCTTTAACATGTTTTCAAGCTAATTTTAATTTGTTATAGAAAAAAGAATGGACTTTCTTCTGAGATTAAATTAAACTTGCCTCTTATGTAGGTATCATGAAGTATAAAAAAGGCAGGAGAAACAGTTGCTACAGTTGATAAAAGCTTTTTTTAAGTACGATAGACAATAAGTTTTTTCTATTGGTTAACTGTTTCTCAAGTCTTGAAAAAAACACAGGCTTTTTTCCAAGAAAAAAAATTAACTGCAGTACGCATGCATGAGCAGAATTTTCCTATTTTAACAATGAAAAAAACAATCTGCCGTATATTACCTGAGTAAAGTGATAGTTAACTGTGCCACTCAAGAACAGAGTCTGCACATTCATAGAGAAGCTGTGTCCTTTGCAATGACAGCAAGTGTAGCAACACTGTGTTTATCTAAGAGGAGTTCGGGTGACTTTGTTTTTGACCAAAATTCTATCACAAGTCAAGATCACTAAGAAAACTACAAAGCTCATCAGACACAGGTTTCAAAAATATATCAGGACGCTTAAGTCTTGCTGGAAGTATCTGAAGCATGGTGTGGGTACATGCTTCAGATACCCCGAAATCCCATTCTGAAGATGATCCAGCCTGAGCCCTGGCTGGAGCACACCACAACTCTCAGCTCACATGATTGGCACACCTTTCTGCAGAAATCCAACTCTGGAGGAGGTAATTCACACACCTGAAGACCACTGTTCAATTCCAGTCTATCAGTTTAGATATATTAAATTTGTCTGTGGGCCAGCTCTAAATAATAGTAATTTATAGTAATAGGGGGTACTAGTATTTATATTACCTCACAAGATATGGGAGTACTTGGCACCTTCCAAGATAAGCCTGTCAGATCTCTCATAGAATGGACCAGATGCTTTGAAACCAAAATGCTGCATATTTATCTAATTGCATATATCTAATTGTGCTTAATGCTACTAGAGGCAGTTTTCAGATATTGTACAGTCCTCTGACTGTAGTGATAAGAAATGAGAACCATGAACGAAGCTGTGCTCTCTTTACGCCTGGATTTGATACAGCTTCTGCCACTTCACATGTGGGAAAGGCAATTCACAACCAGTCTGCCATGAGAATGGTGCTGCCTGGCTACAGTCCCCAGGCTCCTCACTTCAAGGTTTTCTGTGCCTCCCAATACACCCTGATCTTCCTTCTCTTGCCCCGGCCACAGAGTTTCTCAATATTTCTCCTGGGAAGAGCTCTTCCCTGCACCCATTCCCCTCTCTGCAACCTCCCCTTTGCTCCCATCAGGTATATTTTGTCATGTTCCACCAGCCAACTAAACTTCTGGGCCTCACCACTTCCCTTCCCAAACACAATGGGAAGAAGCATCAGTTCAACTAATCAGCATTGCCTAACAGGATGCTCTATTCAGCAGAGAAAGATCCAAAAACTGCAGGCATAGATCTGAAAGAACTGGGAACAGATGCAGTGCTACCATCATCTGTCATATGCAAGAAAAACCAAGTATCTCCCTGCTACTTTAATTTGACAGGCAACATCATTCAGCCAACCATCTATCCCTTTTCATGTTTTAACTCTGGGGGAAGGAAAAACAGAGGCAAATAGAATTGACCCAGATGAATTTAAATGCTCAAGTTAAGACTGCTAACTAGGATGAAAGGAATTTTTGCAAAGGTTTTCTTCTTTGAAGAAAACATTGATAACCAAGATTAGCTCTTGCAAAACACAGACTCATTTAAATGTTTTGTCTTAGAAGCAAAGATGCTGTAGCTAAGCAACCTGGCTCTTTCTTAAACTGAAAGCTGGTTTTCATAGCACCTTGTTTATCACTGAGAACTCTGACAAGCCTCCACCTTATTTTATGTAACAGTGTCTGGGGGAGTGCCAGATTAGATCTGGTTTACTGCCATAAGGGGACTTTTCCCATGAATGCAGATGATGCAAAGTTATTTTTAAAATAGCATCCGAAATGTTCTTTGTGTTTACTGCATGCTCTTCAAACACCCTGAGCTGTTGGAGAGAACAGATACACCTGTCTGTTCTGAATCCAAGAAGTGCTGGCTATGTTTCCTTTACCTGCACACTGAAATGAGCCACTGCCCTTTCTGCTTTAGATTTCCCCTTCAGCCCAGGATCTGATACAGCATTTAGTATTTTTTCTCTACCACTAAAGACGTTTTAAGACAAAATATATCCTGACATGCTCTCTGCTCTGGTTGGGTACTTCTCTTGTCCTATCTTGGATGCAATCTGTAGCTTCAAGAATGATTATTATTTCCAAATTAGAAGCTAACTATAGTCCATAAATCCATGCACTCAGACTGAATCACTGAACAGCTTTCCTTTCAAATTCTTCTAATTCTGACTGCACTTTTCCTAATGGATAGGACAGAAAATAAATGCAAGTAATAAGCAAAATCTATGACACTGAATTTGACCCAGTGGGTTATGACTTCAGATGCTAATCTCTTGCCATGCTGCCCCTCCCACAGACCGTGCACATTAATAGCCTTTTCCCAGTCTGACAAGGGCACTGAAAAGCATTTGCTTGAAAAACCTGGAAAGCATTAGGTTCCCCCCACCAACTCAGTCCCCCTTACTATTCTATTTTTAATCAGCCCCCACCTGCCCCTTGTTCAGTTGCTTGTAACCTTGCATACAGTAAAATAAAATACGATGGTCCCAAATGTTTTGCTAAACAATGGAAAAAAGATTTTGGCTGTACTGTTCATTTGTTTTCCCTTCTCAATCGGTTTTCTGTTTGTGCAGAATAAAAACACACACAGTAGGCCTATGCATCCTTCTTCAAATACAGATAGGCAGACACTGTATACAGACAGGAATGCAGCTTTTTTGTTTACTCTGCCTCCCTCATTTCCTCTAGATATTTTTGCACACTGTCATTTGTGGAATACTGTTGAAACCCAAAGGGATGTCAGCTGAGCTTGTCTCACATTGCAAGCTGTTGGCAGGCTCATTACGGCCGGGGGAGCAGTGTGGAGTCTGCTACCATTGCTCACAGACTGATGCTGCTGGCTGGAAGGATTCAGCCAAGCTCAAGGGGCCACACCAGCTGATTTCTTCAGACACTCCTCAGCCTTGACATTATTGTTGGTGTCTCAACAAGGACTCTAAAGTTGTTACTAAAAGTGCCAGCAGCTGCTGTCAGCATTTATGGAGAAGAAATCCAATATAATACAAGTCTTCAAGGGTTTCAAACAGGGTAAAAGTGCATGTTCTCTTATTCCTATAACCAGCCTTGACTGTACATTGTACAGCACAGCCTGTACAATGAAATTACTTTGCATTTGTTATTGGGTAACTACACTTCTGTTTGTTAATTTCAGAATTGTCTGCATCATTTTATGATCTACCCAACTTCATTATTTCTAACTCTGCAAATAATACCTGTCATATTTGTTACAGCCCCAGAGAATCCACATCTCTTACCCAATAGCTTTCAGGGAAGCTGTTGCCTATTTGAGAGTCAAGGTAGAAGGCAGGAAGCAGAATGTTGCTCTCTCTCACAAAAATAACACCTGGACATCAGCCTCTTTGTGGCTGATCCAGTTATTAAAAAAAAATTAAGAAGAAAAAAGTCACAACTGAAATAGACATTAGCCACAGATGCAATGTGGCTTTCCTGTGTTAAGTATCGCCTAACTTCCTGCATAATTAGGCTGAGCAGTGTCCAGTTACCCTGAGGTTAAAGGAGGGCACTCTTGTTCTTCCAGTTCATCTAGGCAGCTATGAAATCAGGGATGTATGTGTACTGTCCACAAAAGAGAACAAATCAGGTAAAAATTTCACTACATATTAGGAATTTAGGTAGTCAAATTAAAAATGGGGAATCCAAAGTTCTCGGTGCTTGTTTTTGTTTTGTACTCGAGGGCACCCTACATAAAGCAAGATATTTAGGAGCCACCAATGCTAAGGAAGAACACCTAAATCTAAGGACAGATGGAAGTTAAAGGGAAATTAGTATGTCTCAGCATTTTGCCTATTTGAGTCATAATATTCTTAAATCACTCAACCACACACTATTTTTTTCCAAGCAAAGACTAGCACTACAACTATTCCATCACAACCAGGTTGCTCTTGATGACCTTCCAAAGACAAATCCCAGATCAACTAGCATCATCTCCTAGCACTGCTGTGCCAGACCCTGTGAAGGCAATATAGTACTTTCAACAATAGTCTCTATTTTCTGGTAGAAGTTGGATCCCATCCACACCTTCCCTTTTTTCTGTCTAGCACATACAGACCACTGGCTTACCATGTGTTTCCACTCACTGTAACGCACCTCCATCTCCCTCATTTCAACCGATTTTTTTTTAGAAAATAAATGCTTCAGAACAGCACAGAAAGTAGAAGAATTTGTCTGCCATGTGTCTAGTAGATTTTAGTTACCATAAAATTTACTGAAATATAAAACAAAGAAGCATTTTGATTAACTTGTTACTTTGGTTTTTTCCTCTTAGTCTTTCATTAAGTCACTCTCTATGTTTTCAAGCATTAGGGAAGAAGGGAGTTGTATTTCTGAAATATTTAAATATTCTGAAATATTGAGCTTTATGCCTTTGGTTTAATGGTATTGGTAGCCTGGCCACTTGGTATGGGCTATGCAGTAAACACCTTCAGAGCCAAATCAGAAATCCGCTGTGGCAAAGGCTTACCGAACAGTCTGCACAAAGACTATGCTGCAAAATAAACACCCGTTACCTAACAAAACTAAAGTGAGCAAGCAAGGTCTAACTTCAGAAGAACTGGTAATCCAGAGATCTCCATTCTCTTCCTACTCTGCTGCAGACAGACTTTGTAAATGGGGGCAGAGCATTCCACCATCAGCAGGTGTTTCTTTAACTGCTCCTAGGTAGATAGAGAGCACAGGAAAGCAAAACTGTGTGGAAAACATTGTTGCACAACTATATAAGTTATCCTTATTCCACACAGTGGATTCCAAAGAAACAAGTATGAAAAGCAGCACATGGGACCTTCTCCTGGGTTCAGCTGTGGTAGTTTCTTCTCAGTAGCTGGTACACTGCTGTGTTTTGGATTCTCTATGAGAGTAATGTTGACAGCAACAGCCAAAACATCAGTGTGTTAAGCAATGCTTACATTAAGTCAAGGACTTTTCAGTTTCCCATGCTCTGCCACTGAGGAGGTGCACAAGAAGAAAGCAGAGCCAGGACAGCTGACCTGAACTGGCCAAAGGGACGTTCCACACCATGGAACATCATGCTCAGTATATAAGCTGGGAAGAATTGGGCAGGAGAGGTCACTTGCTGCGGGGGGACAGGACAGGCATCGGTCACCAGGTGGTATTGTGCATCACTGGTTGTTCTTGGGTTTCATTTTCCTTTTTTTTCCTCCATCATTTTAGTAATAGTATATTTTATTATGATTGGTATTATTATATTTTACTTTGTTTTCCATTACTAAACTTTTCTTATCTCAACACACCAGTTTTATCTTTTTTCCCCAGTTCTCCTCCCCACGGCAGTGGGAATGAGTGGGACTGTGTGGTACTTAGTTGCCAACTAGGGCTAAACCACAAGAGACCTACGACTGGGTTTTTTTCCTTTTATTCTTGGCTGCAGAAATGCAACTTACAATCCCACCCCTCTGCTGACATATTTTGCTCATAAGACATTAGGAGAAGGAAGAGCACTTGTCAAAGTATATAATCAGATTTGGGATAACTAGAAAACTAAAAATTAAAAAACAAGATTTACCAGATCACATGGGAAACAGTATTTTCTTCTAGGAAGAAACATGAACTACTTAAAAAGTATTCCCTTGAATTCAGAAGTCAAAAAGTACTTGACAAAGAAAAACATTTTTCCACTTGCAGAAATATTTAGTCGTAAATCAGTCTTTATCAAAGACTTCATTTCTCATTTCAAGTTTATTTTCAGAAAAAAAATTAAAGTGAAAAATTAAAAAAAAGATGTTGACAAAAATTCTGAGTTTTTCTTGCTCAAATATGTTAGCAGCTGAATTCATCAAAACCAACTGTTTGCCTAAATTTAGACTTGGCTTTGATAAATTGGCATTTTACAGCAAATTAGGCAAACATCTCCTGACTTCTGGTAGACAAATGTCAACTTTCCCTATATTTTAATTGTCCTTTCAAAAGCACAGAAGTGCACAAGGTGCCTACTCTCACAAAAAACAAACAGGTGCCTTGGAAATCACCTTTACATGACAGAATTAAAAGAAAAATCAAAATGTATTTTGTTTTAAAGTTTTACTGAACACATATGACTGGCCAGGCTGAATGATCTATGATTTGCTGACAGATGGAACTAGATACAGACCTTAAGAAGAAAGGGGAAGCAGGAAGGAGCTGAGCACAAACATTTTAGTCAGCTCTGTCAAAATGTTGGCATTTCTTCTAAAAAGGAATTACAGTATCCAATTCTGCCTGTTATTCTGTATCACTCTATCAAAAGACCATGTTTTTCTGAATAATTACCATTAGCATTTCAGCTACTTCTATATTTTGCAAAGCGGTCCAAGCAAAAGTGACACTAACATTAAAAGTCTATTTTGATTTTGAGCACAAAATAATTGTTAGACTTGCAAAGCAGAACCTCATAAATCATTTCATTGGTAATCTTTTTTCCCTGTAACTTATCTCTCCACAATAACTTAGCTTCTGTTTTATTTAACACCAATAATTCTGAAATGCAGGCAGTCCTGAAACTCATGCATTCCATAAAACCTTGCACAGGAAGATTTCTTCAGCCCTACAAACCACATTTATTGTCTATAAAATATATAACATTTATACTACAGAACACTAAGTGTAAAGATTTGTTATTGAAGTGAGGTCCCTTAGGGACAGACGTACCTCAGAATTGTTGAGATGACACCTGTGCGTCCCTGAGAACCATCCCTCGCTCGAGCACTGGTCAATGTCCACC
This sequence comes from Eulacestoma nigropectus, assembly GCA_013397775.1. Lineage (NCBI taxonomy): Eukaryota > Metazoa > Chordata > Aves > Passeriformes > Eulacestoma > Eulacestoma nigropectus. The sequence continues at coordinate 60,719 of VZTE01002262.1, forward strand.
TTCTGCAGATTGATGTCGACTTTGACAACACCTCTGAAAACAGAGAGAAACAGCCTTGAATATAACCACAGAAATAGGTTAAACTTTTTTTATGATGCTGTAGCCTGAAAAGCAGAAAAGCAGAACTACATCTTTCTTCTAAATATGGAATTTGATAAAATGTCTAAAACCAGAGTTTTGTGCTCCCAGAGCCATGATCACAGACACACATTCTTATTTTAGACTTTACTGAGATGTATTATGACAAGAGCTCAGTAAATCTAACACATTAAGAGTAGGGTGGCAATTAAGACCAAGTTATATGTTCAAACAATGTAATGCCCTTCACATTTTACAGTGCAGCAAAGACCCAAAATAAATACAGTGAAAGAGCTGCACTACTTTTTCTGAAGCCAGCAACCTTCCCAGTCAATTCTGAGAGCAAGGGACCAGGCATTGCACCTCACTCCATGTCCAACAAAAACGACACTCTCCCCTTTGTTCCAGGGATTCCTATTTGCCAAAACAACTGGCAAAAGCCTTTTTTTGTACTCTCCCCAGTGACAACTCAGCCTCCAGAGACATTCAGGCCTCTTCTCTGCAGCTCAAAATCCTCCTCCAGCAGGCATCCAAGCCCTCTCCCCATACCTCTGCCAGGTGGCTTGCAATAAAACCTGATACAACATCAGAAAGCTGCACAAGCTAGCAATAGACCACTGATGTCTGTGAAGCAAAAAAAAAAGTTTCCTACACACACAGGTCCTGAAGGACTGCCTGAATAGTGTAAGTCCTATGCCAAGAATTAAGAATACTCTAGGTTTCATCATCAACAGTTTACCTCAAAAATTCTTTTGAAAGAAAAGCTAACAAGCCAATTTCAAAGCTGACACCATTTTATAAAAAACCTGAAAATCATCGAAAGAAAAAAGGTACAAGACTGTAGTTGTATATCATATAAAAAAAGCCTTCAAAGATTTACATATTTTTCAGAATGATACAGAACATTTATAGCACCATTTTGTCAGAGCATGTCATCTATGACTGCTTTGCTGCGGTCCAGACTCGACAAAATGTCAATATGCAACTTCTAGTTGCTAAATCATTACACAAACTCACTCATAGTGGATGAATGCTCTGTGCTGATTTCTTAAATCTAGAATACCATTCCTTTCAAGTCAATCACTTCAGCCACTTGGGACAGGTGTTTTCATTTCCACAGTCTGGACTTCCACAACTACAAACACCATCATCCCTTCTTTCAGGCTGTGAACTAACAAGGGCATGGCCCAGCCTCTAACTCAGAAACACCTCTCTCACCTCAAAGCGTGTTCCCTCTTTTAATTAATTCTCATAACACAATAATAGTAACAAGATAGCTATGGAGCCATATATTTGAAAGGATATTTACAAACAAAATTAGAACAGGCATGAGAGTGAGCTTGATCAAAACTAGGACAATACTGTCCCCTCACACCTGACCTCAGTACAACAAGAGTCCACAACAGCTAAATTTGGACATTCATCTTCAGATATGCTATACAGTAATTGGAGAAACACAGCTAAATTATGTAAGTGGTCAGAAGAATGCATTAGCAAATTACATAAAACAGACAGTAGGAACTTAGACAGTACAGGAGCACTTTATCCACCTCAGTCTCCTGCCTAGAATCTAAACAATCTAATGCTGGGCCACAATTAGAAATTACTTGAAATATTTAAGTGCTGGTTCTAGCAAGTTCAATTTAAAAGAGCACGCATCACACTTCTAGAATATTCTGATACATTTTTAGTTTACAGCTTGGTGCCTGTGTACACTTGTTTTGAACAGCAGTTTCACCAGGGACTGCTCAAACCAGACTTCTACCCCAAGGAACATTAGGGTCAGTAAGTATACTGAGAAAGCATTTGAGTATGGCCTTGTACCAGAAGTGCTGCAATTTGGAGAATTCATGGCATGTTCTAGTGGGACAAGCATCAGAAAGGAGGAGAGCATCCTAACACTCGTACTGGAAAGAAAGGAAATACTTCTGGACTTCTCACATCAGAATTGATTAAGGAATTTACATTCTTTGAAAGCTCTTTAATACAATTATTTTGTTAAAAATAGATGTGAAAATCAGATTCATTCAGCAACTGGAAGAAGCTCTTGTGATCATTCAGTCCAATCACCTGCTCAAAGTAGGCTCAGTTCAGGGATTTTTATACCTTCAATAATAGCACCATCTCTGGGAAATCTGATCTAGTGACTGACAAAACTCAGTGTCAAAAAAGAAGTTTTCTGATGTTTAAATGAAATTTCTTGTATTTCAGTTTATGCCTCTTGGGCTTTCCAGCCTTTCATTGAATAAGGCTGAGAAAGGTCTGTCTCTCTTTCCTTTACACTTTTTCACTGGGTACTTACACATAAAATGCCCCTGAAGCCTTTTCTTCTCCAGGCTGAACAGTACCAGCTCACTCAGCCCTTCTTGTCTGCCAGATGCTCCAATCTTTAACTATCTGTGTGGCCCTTCACTAGATTTGCTTCAGTACATCCATGTCTCCTGTGCTGAGGAACCCGGAAGTGAACATAGCACTCTTGATGGAGCCCCACCAGGCTGGGTTAAAGAGGAAGGATCACTTCCCTCAACCCATTGGCAAAACTTCCTCTCACAGACCAGAAGGCCATTGGCTTTCTTTGCCACAGGCACACATTGGTGATTCATGTCAAACTGGTGCCCACCAGGAGTATAGCAAAGTGACTGACCTCCAATTGGACACCAGTCATCTACACACAGAAGGCTGCCAAGTTGGTTAAACACTACTTCCCCCTCAGAAATCCATGCTGACTACTCTCAATCACACTCCTCCTTTTCATGTGTTCCAGAAGGGGTTTTCACAACTGTTTCCTCCACCACCTTCCCAGGGACTGAGGTGAGGCTGATCAGTCTGTAGTTCTTGGAAGATATCAAGTACCTTGGACTTTTCAACATCCTGTGTCACAACATACACCTTTCCATTCAGCAGCAAAGACCTTGGAAAAGACCTTTAAGGTCATTGAGTCCCAACCATTAACCAAGCACTGCCAAAGTCACCACTAAACCATGTCCCTAAGTGCCACATCTTTTAAATACCTCCAGGGATGGTCACTCAACCCTGGCAGTCTGTTCCAACGCATGACAACCCTTTCAGTGAAGTGAGTTTTCCTAACATGCAATTTAAACTCCTCTGGCACAACTTGAAGACATTTCCTCTTGTCCTATCACTTGTCTCTTGGGAGAAGAGACCAACCTCTACCTCCCCCCAGCCTCCTTTCCGGCAGTTGTAAAGAGCAATAAGGTCTCCCCTGAGTCTCCTTTTCTCCAGGCTAAACACCCCCAGCTCCCTAAGCTGCTCCTCATGGGACTTGTGCTCCAGACCCTTCACCAGCTCCATTGCCCTTCTCTGGACTTGCTCCAGCCTTTTTAATGTCTTTCCTGCAGTGAGGGGCCAAAAACTGAACAGAGGATTTGAGGTACAGCCTCACCAGTGATGAGTACAGGGGAACAATCACTTCCCTGGTCCTGCTGGCCACAGTATTGCTGATACAAGATATGATCACAGTTATGCTCAGACAGTGTCTTCATATTCCTCCCAGGTTACCAGGCCCCACTTCCACCTGCACTTTCAATTTATGCTTACGTTTTGTCAGGACCTCCCTGTTAAGCTATGCAAGCTTGAAAATATTTTCATAATACTTCTTCCAGAAACACTATAAAACTCTTTCATTTCAAACTAAATACATGTTCCTTTTGCTTCTCTTGTACTAAAACTTTTCTTACAAGAAAGTTCGTGTTTCACAAAACCGAATCTTCATGAACTCAATGCAAACTTTTTTACCTACAGTTTTCCCATCTGCAGCTCTTCTGTAGCACAACCTGAACTTTTGTTACGGTTAAGTTGTTCTGGTTTTCCCTTTTCTCAGATCTTTGTGAGTTTTGGGGTGAAAATCTACAGCAAGAAGAAACAAGACAGTGCAGAAGCAGGAGCACGAAAGCATTCTCTCCTAGTAGTTACAAGCTGCCATAGGATTTCAACTGTTTCCCCCCATGGCACATATTATTCTTTTTTCACTAGACCTCTGCAACAGATGTTTCATAGTAACATCACAGTTCTGAAGTAATACCAGGGTCTGAAACTACTTGAGGATACAGTGCTTTCAAAAGCAAAGTTTCTTTAAGCGTATATGTGGCATTTACAAAAAGTATCATGATAGTACAAGACTTCTACTGCGTTCACTCAAGATCCTTTGCCATTTTAAAACACCATCTCAGACTTGTACCCCACTGCTATTACACAGAGTACACCAATATGTACACAATATATTTTTGAAATTCATCTGTGATTAATACAGTAGCTGGCACAGCCTGTTTAGCCACCCACATTTTCAGTTATTTTTGATTCAGCATTTGGAAAATGGAACATATGGAAGAACACATCCTCCCAGAACGTATATGGACCAACTCCCTGTGTTATATTTATCGAACTAATTGGGAATAATTGCGGTGTTGCTATCTTGGTGGAAGCAAACAAGACAAATATCACGGGTGTAAGACTAGACTCTGCTTGTCAGCGTAACACATTCATCCACGCTGGCAATGCTGCCTGGCTGAACCCAAGCCAGGGCCATAAGTTAATAACAATATTACTGGTAATTGTGGACCATCTGGCAGGTAAGCATGTTTTGTTAATCTCCTTGTAACAATAGATATTTGTTTCCTGCCACAATTTTACAGTCCTCACACACACGAGATATTTAAGGATTGCATGTCCATGTTAAACATGCAGTTAAGAAAGAATTAGTTGAATTATACGTAAGATAATCATTGAAGAATGATGTCATCAAGGATTTTCTTTCAGGTCAGAGGTTTGATTTAAGAGGCTTTAATGCCTGTCTGTATTTCCAGTACTACTGTTTGTTGGCATGCTGCTTGCCTTGAAATCTGTGCCAGAAATTGATTTAAGCTTATTTTCCCAACCTACTAGCTATCTTGATAGTTTCAGTAGTTATATTTCATTGTAACAACGTGTTGTAAAACCTATCTACAGAATAATTTTTTTGCCTCTACCATTACATCATAAAAAAAAAGCAGAAGGAGCATGTTCTCCTTCTCCTAGTCAGTTTAAGCCAGAACAGCACAAAATAATAGGCTGCCAACATTTAAATGGTGATAAACAGTATCCTTGTCCTCTAGATCTTCAAAAGCTTTTTTGGCACAGAGGTCATCACAGCTCAGCTAAATACACAGTTTGCCTTCCAAGTTTGTACATTTATTTTTGAGCCCGTAAGCATTGTGAGCACTCATAATTAAGGTATAAGGCATGGTTATCACACACTGAAGTGGGCATCATCTCCCACATCTAAACAGCTGCTTAGATTCTTGCTGTCATATTCATTCAACCCTCCATGCTGTCCTTCATAAGTCCTCTTTACTACAAAACAAGGAGATAAGAAAAACAAGTTCTCTATAGCTGTCAGAAATCTACAAATGCCCATTCCTCTAGACAAATACACACTGTACTTAGCATAGCCAATGTTTTCAGGGCAGATGCCTTTTCTGATCACTCATTTTGGAGGCTGCCACTTTCAAGAATATTAATCTTCAAATACAGCATACTACCTGACACCTGAGGCTCCTTCAATGAACCATCAACTGAGCAGCCAAAAATAAACCTGGTGTCAAATTCACAAATGAGTTTCAGCTATAAGTCTTACTGACAAACAGCAGCTTCTGCAGGTTCAGCTTGCCTTTGAAAGTTAAGATTTAGGGTTCTGCATCACTTATACATTGTTAAAGTTGTTACTGTGCATAACCAGCCAGACTCACAAAAGGCTACTGGGCCATGACACACACGATTTTGACCTGGTCACAGAGTTACCACCACTTCCTTACTAATAGGACAGACACTTCCCTAATTCCTCAGCTATAGCATGACTGCTGCTCTCCAGCACACATTTTCAATGGAGAACCAGCTTTCACTAAAAATAAACTCAACTGAGGAGTAAGGTATAGCAATGTGGGCACATAAATTAGGATTCACCTGCAAAGAAAATCCCTCTAGGCCATTTGGAACAATACTACAAGGGCAGAATACTTAAAGCTGAATTCTCTATTATCTGAAGAATTCTTTCAGATTTAAATCTGCCTTGATATTTATGGTATGCAGTGCTGCCTCCCTGGGGATTTCCCTGCAGTTTAGTCAGAGAGTTTCTTAGATACTCTGAGGGGCAGGGACGGTTTTGGGGTTTTTTTGCTTGAGGATGCTCAAGTTGCTGCTAGCATCTTGACTCTGTCACAAAACATCACCTTGTATAGGAATACCAGATGTCAGTGATGGTGGAGTACCACCTACATTAGATTATCCCCGTGAGAAAAGGTCTTGGAGCCAAATTCAGGTCAATTTTTTTTAAACGTTTCCATTACCCTCCATGAGGTCAAAGAGGCAGGTGGAAAGAAAGGGTCCTAAGGAACAGAGCAGAACAGAAGAACACATGTTAGGAACACAGAGCTTTTGAAATAGAAGAATCCTACACAGGAGGGATGGGCTCAGCCTAACTATACCAAATCCTGTGATCCTGAAGATTTATTTAAAGGTAACAAGATCATTTTAAAACACAAAATTAAGTGGAAGCCAACCCCAAAAAAAAATGAAAATGAAAAGGTAAAAACCTGGGCAAGAAGGAACATACCAATTACGAGAATGTAAGACAAAACCAAGACATTTTTAGAAACATCATGTTAAAAGGATAGGCTCTACTAACTAAAAACATTTCAAATATCTCAAAAAGTGGAAGGCTGAAGTAGAATCTCTAACACAATACACAACAAAGATATAAAAATTGCTCAGAGTAGAGACAGCTTTTGACAAAAATGAGTTATTTTCATTGCTTTTGAAAGAATCAATAAAACAAAAGTCAGCTTTCACATGCAGGGCAGTTAACAAGCTGGACTTCACAACTCTCTTTGTTTGGCACATTCCCAGATGACGACAAATGGATGGCCAATGACAAAGTCTGCAAGTGATAAAAACGCTTCATATAACCCACAGTTAAACCTGGCTGACACAGAAAAGATGCAATAAAACACTGGAAAATGTTCATTCAAGAATCTGGGATCTCCCAATAAATTTAGATTCACAAAGTGAATTTAAAAAAAAAATTACAGAACCCATACTATATGGATATTATGTAATATATAAATATATTATGGAATACAATGCCAAAATACATTGCAGAAGACAAATGTGTTAAAACATGGATCAGAATCACAAAGGTCAGTTTAATCTATACTTACTATCCAGTCATTCAGATAAAGTCTGAAAAACAATCTATTTTTATTGCTTATTATTGGTAAATTGGATATAACCAGGAGAGGAGAACTTGACATTTTTCCTTCAGTACCTGCCAGAAGCTGCTTTTGGAGCAAGGGCTATGGAAACCTTTCATCTGACCTAACACAGCAATACATTTTTTCTTTCATTTAGGAACATATCTATCTCAGCTTACATTCACAAATAGACAGAATAGATGACAGTCCTGGAACTGAATCTCAGATAGTAAGGACTGCCACATGTCCATCCCCTTCAAAAGAGCTTTGATAACCTGCTGTGCTGGAAGTCTTGCCCAAGGGAGATGGGGGTGGAGAACAGAGGAGCTGGAAACAGAAGTTTGACCCAAAAAAAAACCCCAGTTCCTTTTGTTGCAACTTAGCATGTGCTACATAATTGTGGACATAAATGCAGTATGTGTTTCAATCCTCCCATAGCCATATTTAACTTTTCTTCAAAGACCCATTTCTGTTTCTCCAATACTGAAGTAAGCTGAATCATGGTTCTAAAAAGAGAAATCTCTATTTATAGTTCTTTTCCTACATTTCATCAACATCCAGTTTTCTATCCCTATCCATGACCTCATATCAAAAATGCTGGCAGTGACATAATCAATTGACTAGAGAATACTTTAAACATTCTGGGGGTTTCCACAACCAGACAGTAAATCGTAAGAAGCTGCTTTGTTTTAACTTCTTTTCAGGAACACAAATCTAAGACTTTCAGAAATTCTAGGAAATAAGTTACTCCTTTTCATTTTTGAAACCTGTTCTAAATCCACCCATACCTTCAATCATGTTAAGGGCCAGGACGTGTTATAAAAAATGTCAACCTCACCATTTTAAAATATTTTCTGTATTATACAACTAATGTCCCATCACAATAGTATAGAAATTTTAAAAGTCTCTTTAAACAATTAAAACTCATTTTCTCTTAGCTCAGTACTCAGACTAAAGAGAGATTGTGCGAAACTAAAAACAGGGCTTAAAGGAAGAAATTAAACCATGTTTAAAATAAAAAAATTACCCATTGTTAAAATTCCTTTTTTCACGTCTACATTTGTTTGGGCTTTTTTACCAAGCAATTTAATAGCTGTGAAATATTTAGCAGAATATGAAATCATGTATAAACCCTAAGAAGTTACTTATTTGTCATAAATACTTCCACCTCCACAGTTTAATCTGCCTTTAGTAATGTTTCCTTAACTAAGAGTCCCATCATAGTCCAACACTGGAGTGGTCGAAGTAATTGTTAATAATAGAGTGGAAATCACTACACTACACTGCCTTTAGGGAAGAAACAGCTCAACTTAACTGTGCAGTAAAGATTATCTTCACATCAAGGAGTATCTTTCCAATAATTGAGAGAAGTAGCAAACTTCTGGAAGACAGAAAATATTAAGATGTAGCACCATCTGGCCAAATTTCAGAATGAAGTTACCTGTAAACGCTCCAGAACAAGACTCCATTCAAAACAAAATAAAAATTAAAAAAACAAAACCCAAAACAAAAAACCACCCCCAACTTATTCAGCTTGCTAATTGAGTACCTTTCTGCCAAAACAGTCATTATTTCATTGGATTCTCCCTAAAAACCTTAAAAAAGGAAAGCAAATGCTGTGCTGGGTTTGGTGAAAAACTTGCTGGACTGTGGCGGGAGGGGGAAAGAAAGCCAAAGCCCCATATCCTGAAGACAATCTGACCTCCACGATGAGAAATCACACGAGACCAATGACCAGTTCCCAAAATGTAGACATATTACAACACAACATTAAAGAAAATGAGAACAGCACACAAGGGAACATTTTGAACTGCAAAAGCAGCAACTCATTCATCAGAGTTTAGGGATAATTGATGTCATTGCACAAGGCTGAAACAGTGCACATGAATCTGACTAACCACATTCAGGAAATACTGGAACAGGATTTGAGAAGAGGGACCATGGCAATAGAGAGCTTATGACACAGACTAAAGAAAGCCAGTTTGTGTAGTCTAGTAAACAAAGGTGGAGAAGGGGCCACTGCCTATAAATAAGTCAGGGCAGTAAACACCAGCTAGGAGTGCTAAGCCAGACAGAAGACAGTTCTGGACCAGAATAAATGCATGAGAACAGACCGAATAAATTCAGATCAGAAATCGGGAGAAGCTATCCAACCCTTAGGTCCAGCACGACAGTGAACTGAAGAGCCAAGAGGGAAACCCACCTACTTTAAGATGGAGATTTGTCAGCTAATGACATTAAGTAGGCTTGTGACAGCAGAAGACTGACTCAGTGACCCAGGAGGACTTTTTTTTAACTTGCGTGTTCCTATTAGCTGACTATTTGGTCATCTTTCTTCTAGATGAAAACGTTATCTTCCCCACTTGTCTCCTGGACTGCTAAAGCAACGAAGACCTCTCATTTCTTCTCCAGGGGCCAAGAAAATACTTTTAGAAAAGGAATTGTATGTACAACATGCAGCTTCTCACACTTTTCCACCTTCTCCGTAGGGCTGCAAAGAGGACAGTTGGCTCATTACATGCCATAAAATATGGTTCATTCTCAACATGTGATAGGCAGTAGCAGAGGAGGGGCACAGAAGATCTGTGACAGATGCTACTGTGCTCCACCCCTGCAGCACTAGAGTAGTAGAGTGATTAGACACATTACGTGGTGAATTTCAGCTGCAAATGGCATCAGTTTAGACAGAAGCGATGGTTAACATCAAGTGATTACTTCTAGTCTCTGGGGATCCTCATTTCTGAATGAGAGCCTACACTCCCTCTTGTAAGCAGGTAGCAGTAATGTTCTCTCCACGAACTTTGGGTGGAAAGACCAGAAAATGCCGACAACAAAACACCAGCAAGCACTGCTAAGAAGCTGCAGCCAGCCAGCACTGCTAGCTTAGCATTGAACTAGGCTAACGTGGCCCCTCTGGGCCTGAACAGCTTCTGGTACACTTATCAGCACAACTTCATCTTAGTTTTCATCTAGAGTATTAGCCACTGCAAGACAACTTAAACAACCATATTCTCTCCTCGGCCTTCACTCTGGGCAGTTGGGCAGTAATCTCTCAGGAAGGGGAGAGCTGAAACTGAAGACAGACAAGCTGCTCGCAGGAGCCCCCTGGCCTGTAACACTCACATCCTCAGGCCAAAAGCACTGTAACTCTTACCAGCGTTAAGAACAAAGCTTGCTGCTTTTGGCTGCACTTTCAGAACGTCATTGACAACAGCACTGCAGTAGTAGCATGCACTGAACTCAGCCAGTAGTAGTTATCAGTATTGCCTTCATTACACTCTTTCCATTGCTATGCCACATGAACAAACACATCTGTTAACGCCACAGAAGAGATACCAAGAAGGAGCAATGGCTTTTCCTTCTGTAATCTGAAAGAACTCTCTTTCATGGATATAGCATGTTCCTGAATGTATCTCACCCTATTGCACCATGTCTTAAACCTAATGTGAGCAAAGAAAGTACACAAACTGTTAGAATAATATATTAAAGGAGCATACACTAAATTACCATGAAGGACATCATGCCAGACTATTAAATGGGAGGAGCATGTAAACTGATTCATTAAAATGTTTCTAACAGATGGTTCAAAGATACATTTTTGGGAGAATCAATGTAGCTGCCTCAAAAGGTGGAGGTTAATAAACACTGTTTTATCATATAAGCCTTAAATAATAATTTTAAGTCAAAATATTGTGTCACTCAAAGACTGATGATGAGAGGACGTAAAGCTTACTTCAAGAGGCATCTTCCAGTAATTCACACTAATTTTCCAGTAACCACATTAGATTTTACAGTTTTCTATTATGTGCTCATACTTTAAACCATTTTTTTCTCTTAAAAATTCACATTGAGGCTGTGTACCCATTCAGTATTGAAAACATTGTGTAAATATCGAGAGAATCTACAAGTCTTGGAAGAAGCATCTTTTGTGTATACTATTTTCTGTGCAGCTGAGGAGTTATTTTCTCAATATCCCAAATGATAAGCTTACATTAAAGCCCATCTTTCAGGTAGCATACCTCAAACCAGGAACACAGGAACTATCCCTTAGCCTTGCCAGAATGTGTATGTGTGTATTTATAATTTTACTTCTTCCACCTGCTTCTTCAATAGTTTGGCAAAAAACATGACCTATTTTTTAGAAATGCTTACAAAGTCATCTCTTTTGATACAACAAAGCCTTGTTAGTTTTGACCTAACTGTTCAGTACAGCAGCAACATAACACTTTGAACTTGCACAGCATACTCCATCTCAAGATCTTCTAAATAAGAAGTGGTTCTCCAAGCTTAGATGAGCTCAGTGAATGCCATTTGAAGTATCCGGGTTATAAGAGGTTATTCTATTTTTTCAACAGAAGTGACCCCCACGTGGCAAACAGAGGCTGGGAAGATGAGGCAGGGAAGGCAGTGCTCTGTACTGCATCCAGGAGGACATCTACTGGTTGCCTTGCTTGGCCTGGGTTACTCCAAAACAGACCTAGTGTGCTCTGCACACCAAAGCCACCAGAGCAGAAACCGACACCACTGAGATGCTTCCTGGCATCACAGAATCTTGGCACAGAGCTGGGATTGAAGCTTTAGACTCTTTTGCTTAAAACATGGGTCTATTTCCTCTTGAATTAAGTCAAGATTGAAGCTTGAGTTAAGCTTTATATCAAAATTTATATGCTCAGCTGATTTGTGGCTGCCACCACACCTCCAGCCTAGTGATTCTGCAAAAGTCTATCCTCAACAAGAGAATATCAGCCTACATTAACTTTCATCCACATCCTGGAGTTCATCAAGTGTTGAACACTGCATTTCAATGATCTGTGACAAGCTTCCTGACTTCTCTGGGCTCCCTAGGGTCCAGAGGACCTCTACAGTAGACCTATTCCTGGGTTTTAGTCTTGAGAGGAATTCAGCAACAAACAGCCTACAGATGAGCTCATTTCACCTTAACCCTACCATTCCTGTAAGTGTGAAAATTTCAGGGCAAAAAATAATTCAATGGAGAAATAAGCAGCCATTATCCATTCAACAGATTTTGGGTTTTTGAAGGATTTATGACTCCACTCATATCTCTCTGATCTCATTGGATTTCAGACTAAGACAAGAGAAACAGCTTTTGCAGACACCATTGCCTTGCCAACTAGGTGTGACAAAATCTCTTCTGTGTCTGCTATGTTCTTATCTATCTTTACCTACGACTAATTCACAGCACAGAAGAAATCCTGTGTTCCTCTCTCATCCTGAGAAATGCTAGCTGCTTCTGGGCAGTGGGCACTCCCCATTGGACAGAGCTACCTGTGAACCCCTTGCAGACGTGCCGGGGGAAAATCTGACATCTGTTACTCTACAGATCGCTCTCATTCTTTGAGCAAATCTCTCTTTGCTGTCAAAATACAAAGACACAAGAAAGAGCCTTTTTCTATCCTCCTCTCTGCTAGTTGCAGCTCAGTGCAAAGTATATAAAAGCAACAAAAAGTATATAAACCAATAAAAAATAAGCAAATCTTTACATATGCCAGGTATCAAATATAAAGCTGGTGGTGTCCTAAGGAAAGCTTTCCTACTGTCAGTTCAGGTTATAGCCACATGCACTATGACAGAACTGCAGTCACCAACACTTATTTACCTACAAGTGTACTGACCGCTGACCACGTTCGAGCACCCCACAGTGGATGTGCTCTGGAGACCAGAAACAGCAGTTTACCAGCACAACAGTGTTATTTCCCAGCTGGGGTCAAGCTAGCTTTATTACGCAGTATAGTAAGAAATAACGCCCCGGTGAACATTTTCCTCTTGCAGACAGAGATAAACTTCAACTGGCAACTGCTGCTCTCCTCTCCCCATCACAAGCACACCAGGAACGTAACCCACATGCACGCCTGCTCTAATGGGAGCAGGTAAAGCAAACGCTGTCTTACAGATGGAGACAACAGAGGTTCTTTTACTGAGCAACAGTTCCCTAAGGCACACGAAGGTACAGCTCAACAGGAAGGCCTGAGGTTGCTCTGCGGTGTGACTGAGCAGCCCGTGCGGCAGAGGTTGATCAGGTCACCCACAGACCCACAATGCCCTTCCCTATTAGGGGAGCAGAATCAAACTCCCCCCTCCCCTTCTCGACAGAAAGCAAGCAGAACATTCCTCCTACCTGAACTCGGGCAAGAGGTTTGGCCGCAGCCCATAGAAAGCCGCCGAGAGAGTCACCAGCCAGCCGGGTTTGTAATTCCCATTCTCACACTCCAGATATGGTGAGGACCACCTGATGTGGTTCTTATCAGCAGTGAAGCTCTCTCGCCTCTTCCAACTGTTTTCCAACGTTTTGGGGCCCGTGTTTAAGACCTTCCTGTGCAGATGTGGCCTCCACTTGCGCTTCAAGCTGTGGAACCACTCTGTTTCCACGGAGGCGTTGGCCAGGCGGTGAGCCGAGGAGGACAAGTCCTGCAGCAGGACCTGGCTCTCGTGCCTGCTGGCCTGGAGGAAAACCTGGGGAGTGGAGGAGAAAGGCTCCGTGCTGAAAGTGATAGCGGCCCTGGAGATGTTAGGGTCCTCCTCCAGCAGGCTCCTGATCAAGGCGCGGTACCACTCCAGGTCCTCCTGCAAGTTCTGCTCCCGCGACTTATTGCTCTGGAGGATCATGTTGAGTAAGTTGGTGGCGTGGGTGAGGGTGCCCAGGGCGCCGTGCAGGGAGGGGTGCGAGGTGAAGCGCGACTTGCCGGCGAGGCTGGCCAGCTCGTACCGCCCGGAGCAGTTGGCTCGCCGCAACTCCCGAGAGTCGCCCGTGTAGAGGAACGAGGCCACGTCCTGGGGCACCTCCTCGGCGAGCCGCTGCGCCAAGATGGTGCTCTCTGTAGAGCGGCTCCGCGGGGCCGGCGGAGGCTCCCGGCTCTTGATGTGGTTGTAAATAGGCTGCTTCCCTCCGAGCGCCCGCTCCCGGCCGAGCGCTGCCTGCCCTTGGTCGGCGGCAGCCCCCAGCCCGCGCTGGGCGAGGAGCAAGAGGAGAAGGAGCCGGAGCAAAGCCATGTCCCCCAGTGCTGCCGGCACGGCGAGGCGGCTGAAGATGCGCTTCGCGCAGGCGGCCGCGGCGCAGGGGTGCGAACGCGCAGAGGCGGCCGAGCGGCAGCGGGGCGGAACGCGACCCCGGGCCCGCGAGTCACCTGTGGCGGTGCCGCCCGCAACCTCCCCAGCGCGGGGCTCCGCACAGCCCCACCGCCG
>VZTE01002262.1:76006-95466 GCA_013397775.1 Eulacestoma nigropectus
CGGCGGGACCCGCGGGAGCGGCTGCGGGGCGAGCGCAGGAGCGGGGTCCAGGGGCCCAAAATACCGCGCTCCGCTCCCTCCCTCCGCTGCGGGGAGCAGGAGAAGCCCGGCGCTCCGGGGGAAGGCAGCTCCAGCTAGATCCGCAGCGTGGGCTGGTGCCTGTCAGGGCTGCGTGCCGCTGTGGGGAAGGCGCTCCTGCTTCCATCTTTTCTAGGGTGGGTGGCGGGGGCGCAGGCTGCTCCTCGGCTTTCCCCGGGACGCGTGCGGCCAGCCGGGCTGCCTGGGAGGGACGCCTTTGGTGAAGGGAACGATGTTTGGGTGGGAATGGGAACTGCGCCTTCGGGATCTCCGGGCCCGTGGCCCGCGGGCGCCTCGCCTCACCTGCCCCGGGCACGGAGTGCATCCCGCCGGAATGGGCACCGGGCCACCTTCCCTCTCTCTGCAGCTACGGTGGCTGGTTGGTTGTGTCTCTGTAACCATGATCTTTCTTCTTTTTTTCTCTTAGTGTTTTAACTCCAAGATGCTAATTCCTACAGCTGTTTTCAAAACCAAGCCCTTAATCCAGTGGCTTTTAACACTGACCTTCAGAGAACCTGTGTGGAGCCACAGCAGCACAGGCTGATCACCCAGCATTCCTTCTGCGCTGTGGAAACCCCCTTGGAATAACACAAATGCTTAGAAGACGTAGTTAGGATTTTCCAGATAAGCCATCATGATCAGTAATAAGGATCTAGTTCAGTAAAACAGTTCAACATGTGTTTAACTTTGTGCATTTTCTTTGGCAGAAGTATGCACCTGCTCAGTATCTTACTAACGGATGAGGGGTTTGTGACAGGAGACAGCAAAGGGTGAATTTTGGAGGAGGTGGTCCACAGCAAAATCCCCTAACTACATTCCATTCTCATTTAATATAAAATTCCATTTTGGAATTCAAAAGTGCAGATGAAAAGAGTAGTAAAAGAGGATCTTTTTTTTTTCTTTTCTCCCACACACACACATGCATGCACATCCTATAAGGAGCAGATTTCAGTTATGCAGAATATATGATCTAATTTTAAACCACTTTTAGATAAGCTATATCTGCTCCTTAAAGCATAATCTTATTTTAGAATTATTTGAAATGACACTTAACAGAATAGTCACTCTAACACAGCTAAATGTAAATTACATTTGCAGTCCATATATCTTAGTGCTGTTATGCACTTTGCCTGTGGACACCTTTAACAATTATAATTCCACGTGTTGGTTAAGAGAGAAAGTTATAAATCCTTTTTGTCTCGTGCTGCATGTAGTTGAAGAGGATATTCAACACGTAAGAGTAATTTACTTGTACTGAACTTTCCGTCAGGTGAAGAGTTTGTGAGATTATTTAGAAACTGCTTGTACTGAGAAGCTCAGGAGCTGGTATTTACAGTTTAGCACAGCACAGGGAGTCTGTATTTCCGAGTCTGCTCTGAGCAAATACCTAAAGATGCATCGTTTGCTGTGGGTAAGAGAACTAGGGCTTTTGACAGCAGCAGCTCTCAGGACTGAGCTAAACTAACGGGATCTGTTACATGGAGAGATATCGCTGGCAACATAAATAAACACTTTTTTTTTAATGGTATGCCTGGATTGATTCTCTTTATTGACAGACAAGGGCTGCTCCAAAGGAAGGGTCAGTTCCCTGTTGAAAATTCGTTTCCCCTGCTCTAGTCTGACTATTGATACCTATCGGAATTGTGATAGGCCTGCTCAGTGGCCACATTCACACATTCTCAGGATAATCAAATATCCCCTTCATGTACTTGCATGGCAAGTCCCTTGTATTTCCTGGTCGCCTCATAGTCCTTCCACATACCCTTCTCCGGTAGCACCCACCGCTCCCCCAGCCCCTTGTCCTTCACTAACGCCCCAGAAGCTGTAGTTCTCAACCCAAAGGCTTGCCAGGAGCAAAGACCCAAATGGGTTAGTGCACGCCTCCAGCTGCTGGAAGTCTCCCTTAATCTCAAGCATTAGAAGTTTCTCTTTTTCCTGTCTTATCAGTCTTCTCTGTGTTTGGTCTCTGTGCTACCACTTCTGAGCTAGAGGGAGAGGATGAGGGGTTTAATGAGGACTTTCTCATTAAGGGTGCCAGGATCATGGTTGAGTCTTGTACAGCTGTATCACAGAGGGTTCAAAAAGGCTTTCTTTATCCCATAGGGCTTCTTTCTGCAGAGTTCAGTTCAGAGCTGATCCCAAACAGCTACTCCGTACAGCCAGGTCCAAAATGAGACACAAACAGATTTTAAGCCATTGCAAATGTGCATCTTCTTACAGCTTTGTAAACACTATGCCATGGGACCCAAAGCCTACCATTCACGGCCCCGATCCAGGGAATTGGCAATATGGAAATATAGTATCCTCCCAGACGAAGGAAATCTACCAAATATTTTATTTACATGAGTTTACTAAGGACTGGAAGAGGTATAGAAACCTTTGATCATTGTATTTTTATTTTAATATTAAAATGCATTAATATTTCTGGACTGTTATTTGTAATCACTTGAGTGTGTCAGAAATCTGTTCAGCTGTGACCAAGACAACGTGAAAATGGACTGGGAGTCCTCTGAGACACAAAATTACTGTGACTGAATAATGTTTCCTATGCTTCTGCCTCAGTTCTGCCAGAGGTGCTGCATCAAGCCATCCACTGGTGAGGAATCAGGAGGCACCTGACCACTGTCCTGAATGTTTCTGAGTTTTGTTACAACTATTGCAATTGCTTCATGCAATGTACTTGTACATGAAGCGCCCCAATTCACTCTATTACCTGTCAGGATAGAAGTCAGCTCTACATGAGTCTAATTACAGTGTAGAAAAAACAGTAGTGCAAAATGTTAGCTGTTATTAACAGACTAGAGTAAATGTAACCTACTTTCTTCAAATATGACCTATGCAAAAAGATCTTGGTTTATTTGAACTATTTGAAATGCTAAAAGCATCACAATTACTGCATTGTTAAACCAGTTGGAAGCAAGGAAAGAGTGCTGTAGCTGTGAAATATATTTAAAGACTCATTTATTAGTATTTGTCCTGAACTATTTAGGAGATATACAAAGTACACCCACAAAAGTGCCAAAACTTTTTAAATTACGTGTTGTGTTTCTCTCACAAAACAGACAAAATCACTGCTTATGGTATTTAAAAACACATGAAAAATAAAGTATTATTAAAAGTACTCTTAGCTTGAGTACTTAAACAAAAAATGTTCTAACAGCAATATTTTCTGTCTGTCTGCCAATGACTTCTGATCCCTTTAATTCATTTCAGGTAAGTTTGACAGCAGTCTACAAGCTTCTACAAATGTCATGAAACTCACAGCTGGATCAAAGAAAGCAACCCATGTTCATTTTTGTGCTGAGGGAAAAGATTCAGAGTGAATTTGACAGTTAAATGGTCTTTCCTTTGGCTGCTCATATTGGCCAATAAGCATAAATATACCCCCAAAACAGCTGGAACATATGGGACAGCCTCCCTACCCAACAGGGAGGGAACAGTCAAGGCGGCTGATGGGGTGGAACTCAAAAAGACAAGGGGGAGCCGCAGGTACTGTTGACAGTGGGCACAGTGCTGTGAGACTTGAAGAAACAATGCAAGGAGTCCATGGGGGCTGGGAGAAATGCTGATGTTATAGCAGAGGGTGAGAGGAAGAGTGAACACAAATCCATTGGAAACCAGGCTTTGTTAGTTCACTTGTTTCCTCTCACAAATGAATTTAAACCATCAGCTAAGTGTTTCAGGGGGAAATAGTCAAAATGCAGAGTACTAAAGTTCTTTCTTGGAAGTGGATGAAAGAAGCAGCAGGAGCTTACCTGTCAGTTAATGTTCACTGGTAGTGAGAAATTCCAACCCGCTGGATATTTTCTTAGAAACATTGGGACGGAAGGAATATGACAGGGGTTATCTAATAGAGCACTCCAGCATTGCAGCAGGACTACGTACAGCACAACTGCCTCCGGCAGAGGCTTGTCTGCCTGCTCTCAGAGAACTTCCACTCAGGTAGACCCCTTTGGCCACCCTAACTACCTTCTTCCAGATTTCATTACCTTAGCACCAAGTGTGGGGTTAAGGGGGCCCCATAATATAGTCAAAGTCTTCTTTACTTTCTTTGTTTCTTTGCCCTCTTCTCAGAGCACAATCACCATAAACTAGTATACGTCTGCAAAACACCACTTCGACTTACTCCTTTTTTTCTTTATCTGAGCTAAATTAATCAAATTTCTTAACAGGCTATGCTTTGCTTTCCAAAACTATTGTTGGCCCTGCTGTTCTCTTCTTGACTGTCCATTCCGTTGGCCTGTTTCTCTAGGTGTCCTAGACAAGGCCTCCCATTATGCATCTTCTCCAGAACATGTAAAAATTCTCTGTTAATACACCACACGTTGAGGTCTGCCTGCTTTTTCACATTCATCACGGTATTGACCACTACTCAAGTCTGTAATGTAAGTAATCTTCATAACCTTTCGAAATACATTACTTCCCAGTTGTCTGTAATCTATTTTTATTTGAGGATTTGAGCTCTGCTACCTCTGGGTAGTACTTTGTACTTGTCTTTGCTGAGTTTTACCTAAGTGATTTTAGGCCATGTCTGATTTTTCCAGATTATATTTAATTCCTAATCAAATTTTCAAAATGCTTTTATCTATCTCCTTGTTTCTTGTAGTCATTTGCTAATGATTTGACCTTTTATTTCCTTAGCCAATCTGTTCATTAACCTATTAAGATAATGTATCTGAGATCAGAACCTTTCAGGAACCTACTAGAAACATCCTTCTGGTTTGATAGTACACAGCTAATACTTACTTTTGAGAATTAGTTCAGCAGCAGTTGCTTACCAACTCATGAATCACCTACACAGTATTTCCTTAGTTTACTGATGAGAACCTCAAGCTACATATATAGTGAATGCTGCTGATGCAGACATATGGAATATCTACTGCTTCATCACTATCCATGAGGTCAATTATGAGTCAAAGAAGAAAATTCAGCTTGTTTCATGTGGAGTTTTCTTGTCAATCTCACAATGGCTAATCTTAATTTATTATTTTTAGATTACTAAAAAATGGTTTAATAATTCTTTTTTGAATCTTCTGGTGATATCTATTTCATTTGTTTCTTTATAATCTCTCTCATCTCTTTTTCTGCAAATACACAGCATGATTTTTTTCCAACTTTAGAATCTTCCCCCCAAACACTTGAAACAGTAAGTGGCAGTATATGCTTGAAAGATCACATCTTATCTCCAACAGAGAATGTTATTCTAGATTAGGAGAAAATGTCAGAAAAGACACTGATGACACCTAATTGTTTATGGAGAACTTGCATCTGATATGCAGATGTATCTAATATGCAGATGCAGACTCTACAGCTTAAACAAACACTATTCAAAAGCTTTGTTAGCTTATTCACAGTTGGGAAAAGATGGGGGATGCTGAAGTTCAGGTTAAATATAGTCCATATAAAATACAAATAAAAATACAGTCCACTCTGCTTGTACTTTACAGACATGATGTGAGTGTTGGGAAACACTGTGCACATGTACTGAGAGCTCGTGGTGCCCTCAGCCTCTCTGGCAAGGACACACAGTGTAACCCACTTGCACTAAGGAGAGCAGAACTGCAGCTCAGAACACACACCCGAAGCAGTCAGATCCCTGAGCCGGTTTCCACTAATTCTTTATTTGAAATTGAAATAAAGGTAAACCAGAAATGCCTGTGTCAGTTAAGGCACTGTGCAGCAAATGGAATAAATGGCTAGCATAGTACCTGAGCTGCCTTCACAAAGCAAATCCCACTTCCTCTTAATTTCCAGTATAAATGTTGTGCTAAATAAGGACATTAAGTGGGCAACACCCCTAATAATGGTAGAAGAAGATTCACTGCTGTATCCAAAAGGAGACATTAGTGTTTCTGGCCCTGTTTTATGAAGCCTAAAAGCTAACCTGAATCCCCAGCCCCTGCAACAGAACAAGCTGCTGAGCTCAGACCCTCAGCCATCCCTGGGTGAGCAGTAGCTCACGTGGAGAGGAGTGCTCCATCCCCTGATAATCTGTCTTAGCTGCAGCAAGAGCAGCATTCATTCAAAGGGTAAAAATATTTCTTGTCCTTAACTACCTAACTCACGTATTTGGGTACAGCTTAATGGATGTCTGCTGAAGACAGAGCTGGTGGGAGTGCTTATCTTTGGATTAATAGCCAGGGCCTAGAACATTCCTATAGCAAGTGAGAGGTGGAGACCCTTCTCAACAAGATCTTCAAACTCACAATTTTGAGTAGACAGCCCAACAGCAGTCCAGCACCTTGTCAGGGTCAGAATGTAGCAGGCAAGAAATGAACGAGAGATAAATGCACTAAAATGAGATAAAGGAGGAATTACCTGAAAAATAAAGTTTAAAAATCATTATAAGCATTAGGAAAATAACATCTCAACCAGGACACATTATATGAAGTAGCTAAGTTTCTTCGGAGCTCCTTGGTTTCAGTAATGAACTAGTTGATTACAATGAGCATTCAAATTAATACAGAAATATACATCCTTCAGAACTATCAGGGAAGAATAATCACTGGGAGAAGAGCACAGACAAGGTGTGTTTATTTGTTCTCTTACAAAAAGAATAATATTCATAGTACTTCCAACAATATCTCAAGAAAAATAATTTTGTTATCAAGCAATAGAACATGAATGCACACAGTCCTAATCCAGTCTGTACAGCAGTAAACTGCTGTCTGTTGTTTTCTTCTTTGCTTCTTTAGGGATTTAGGGCATTATAAATATTTTTTGAACTTTCAAAGATGTAACCCACAATATGATGGCATGGTAACTACTTCAGATTTTACTTTATGTCTAGATGAAGTATTCTCCCTCCCAATTATTATACCAATTACTTTTTTTTCAAATGTATTTCAAGACTAAAATCATCTTGCATTTTCTCTCTGATACATAAAACAAAATAAGTTGTCATCTGATGTAGATTAGCATATCTTTATTGAAGCCAATGAAATTACATGAATTTATATGGATAAGTATTTGCCCACTCACCTCATATACAGAAGGAAGAATACAGAATTCCCATTAAAATGTTACAAAAACCTACATCCTGTTACATTTTGTTCTAAGAATTTGCAGATGTCAGCTAATGAAAATAAACTTCAAAGGGAGGAATAATTTGAATTAATTGGGAGCTAATCACAATCTCAAAATAAGTTCTGTTTGGAAATGGTTGCTTTATGCTGTGTTGTTAAGTGGGTCTTTTAACAGCTTTGCTATTTCATGTAGAGCTGTCCACTTGAAATAAGACTCAAAATGCAGAAGCTACTGATCATGGACCTTGAGGTTTGAGGCAGCCCTTGCTTTCATGCTGATAAAATATTCAAAATAAGCTTTCAGTTGAAATACTGCTTTTATTTTTCTCCTTGGAAGAAACAATATTTATCCAAGAAAACCAGACCATCCTCTCTCTATTCCTGTCTGTCTGTCCCATTCCACACTCAACAGGAAAGCAAGAGGTGACATGGAGTAGACGCCTTTTTTTAAACAATGAATGAGAGGGACATATCAATGATATCAGAGATGGAAGGAAAAAGTGGAGCCAAAGAAATTTCTTTTTTTTGACTCTTTTTTTTTAATAACTAGTAAAAAGCGAGGCTCTGCTTGACTACAGGTCAGACAGATTTCACTCTGGAAGAGAAAGGCAAGGTGTTGGAGGTAGTACAGTGAGAAAAATAAAATAATGATACAGCCTTTTGTCATACATAAAAGGCTCCAGAATACCCATCTTTTTGATTTATGAAAGCAGTTTTAATGGAGAAGAAGGCACATGGCCAGATAAGCTTTGGGCCAAACCTTCAAAAGTCATACAAACCCTATAAAGCAAGGACAGCAGATGAGAGATGAGACAGTCATTTGCCATGGCAGTGTTGGGGTGGGAACTCTGTACAGTTGATCTGGACAGTCCTCTGACACTGAAGAGGGAGGCATGACATGAAAAAATAAGGCAGTGGGTAGGAGCAGACTGACAAATACACTTTCAGGTCTCTCATCACTGATGCCCTTTATTTGCAGCTGTGGTGTTCGTATTTCCTGATGTGGATCACTGGTCACTAGGACCTGTAGTGAATAATGATGCACAGAGCTATATCATTCGTACAGATGGTAAAGAGGTCTGGTGGGGCTAAGAGCTTTTGGTCTTTGAACGCAGAAAAAAATCCCTATAGAAGAAGAAATCTCTTCAGCCAATCCAGCATTCCTCTAGAATTATCTTCAAAATTAATGTCAGTTCAAGAGCAGAGGGGAATTTTTGTACATGTCTGTAAAACTGGGGAATCTATGGTTCATCTGAGCAAAGATGACATTCAGCAGAAAGTGCTTGTTCCCCACTGATTCTAGAAATCAGAGGCTTCTGAAAAGATTGAAAGCTAATACTGATGAGGTAGAGGGAGGATTCAGCCATTATTGTCAAGAGGAAAGCTATTTCAGAGGAGCATTTCAATTTACCTTCTCTAGAAAGAGTGATGATTTCCCATGAAAAGAACCCAACCTACTTTGCAGTAATAGAAAGGAAGGATAACTGTTTTTCTACATCTAATCTCAGCCTGCAATTCCTTTAGTTTTTGCATTGATTATCTCAATTACTTTTCTAAGGCAATTCAAACAGTAAAATCAAAACAAAGGTGTGTCAGTTACACATTAAGTTGTAGCTTCAAAGACAAATTTGTTCATACTCAGTTTTCTTCTAATAGACTGTTGATACTTGCTTACTACAGATCAGAACTTGTGAAAGGTGCCTATTTTTCACAAATCCTGTCCAGCAGTGTGGGATGGGTGTATGTACTTGAGTTGTCTTGACAGTATTATCCAGCTGTTGCTTCAATCTATGGAACACGCACCAAGGGCAGACAGAGGGACTTACACTGTCGAGAGCTTTGTTACCCGTACCTTCCGCTCTCTTTCATTAAATGTTTGCGAGAGACAGCATCAGTGCAGTGAGGGGCTTGATGCCTCTCTTTTGCCAATGCAGGCTAAAATACTAGCTCTCTCCAGAGTCAGAATGCTTCTTGATCCCCACTGTGCTCCAGAAAGAGAATGGTGAGTTAGGTCACTTTTTAAACCAGTGTCTCTTCTGACTCAGCTGCACCAAATGACTAAAGGCAAGGAAGCCACATCAGTGTGTCCTTTTCCAAGAGTGTAAGTAGTGGGCCACTGTGATTGTGGTGTAAGTAAAAGGACTGCAGTCTGCCAGTTTTCATAGGCATACAATACTTTTACCAAGCATAAGTTTATTTTTCCTTTACTGAGATACAGTAAATTTACTGATTCTGAGTAACCTATATAAGGACATGCAGTTCTTCACATAAAATAGACTTCCAGTAGCTGTAAGAGAAGCCAGCCAGCTCTAGGTATTTCATTGAAACACAAATGACAGCTTTCAGAGCAGTAAAAATACTGGTGGTAGTCAGATAATCCAGGGACCTATTTTGACAAGTGCACCGATTTTAGTGCTACTTCCCTGTTCAAAATCTACTTTTTTTTCAGTTGGTTTGTCTAAACTCCATATTCATTTTCAAACAGATGCAAAGGCTAAAATCTATCTGCACTGCAATCAATAGTAAACCGCTCACAGATTTTTCCAGAGTCAGTATTTTAGTCTACATTGACAAAGGAGAGACACCACTAAGTTCTGCACTGGATTGATGCTGCATCTTGCAAACATTTAATGACAGAGACGGGAAGATATGGATAATGTAGCTTTTGACACTGTAAGTCCCTCATTCTGTCCATGCTTGGTGCATGTTCCAAAGTTTGGAACAGCTGCTAGGTAAGAGACAGATCAAGTATATCCAAACCCATGCTGCTGGATTTGTGGAAAGTGGGCTCCCTTCACATATAACTCTGCCGAGTACAATTCAAGCCAATGTCTTTTTTTCACTTACTTCCAAGAGAATGTCGTCTGGTTTTACCCTGCTGTGATTAGAAGATACATAACCTTCAGCTTTGCTTTCAGCATCAGTCATTTGTAGCTAATAATTTCAGCAAGTGTAAGCAGCCTCTGTGCTGCTGATTCTTCTGAATCAAGATGTTTTAGTTAAAAATCATTTTGGAAAGCGAGACTTGGACGCTGTAGGTTTGGAAAATGCACAACATTCTACTTTTTTTCCTAAAAGGTATCAAAGAATTATGTTAAGAGATATGTAAATCATCCATTCTCTTCCACAAGCAGGAGAGGCATCTTCTATCTGATAAGACAGAACTTATCAGCCATCTTATCTCAGATCTGCTATTTATACTGCCCCTCTGCAAATGTGTTATCACTGCTCTGCATGCTGTTCTAAGGCATTTTCCACAAAACCTACAGATTTCGACATCCGGAATGAGCACAACCCAGATCAAATCTATACAGAGGCTGGAACTGAGTCTTCACTTTGGATGGCCGTGTGTGGGTGTGTGTGCATGTATGTGTATTTGTGTAGGTGTATCAGCATTCATTGCTTAAATTTTGTTCCTGCTGTAAAAATGACTTGCATAGAGGTTTATTTTGATACCAAATTGCAAGGTTAGTTCATTTTCAAAGATGACAGTTTAACACATTGGGAGAAGGAGGGAAATAGTTTTTTTTCCTAAGATCTGCAGTGTCTGTGATGCTCTGCAAGAAACAGAGCAGAACAAAATTCTGGTGACCATTTTGATGAAAAAGTGAATGTGCTCAGTGAGCCAACATGAAGCAGTCAGGGAACTCAAATACGAGACGAGATAATTTTTTCCTCTTCCAGATATTCCATTTGACTTTCTGTAATTTCATTTAGGACAGAAATGTTGTACTTAAGGAATTTTAATGCTTTTTTAAATTAAATATGCTAAATTAGTTTGTGTAGAAACATTTGTCTATAAAAATCAGCTGTGATATTTGGTGAGTTCATTCTTTCCCTAAAGGTAAAATCAGCTGTAATAACTTTCCTCCTAACTCTACAAAGAAACATTCTGTAACTTTGGCTCTTAAATCTCCACAAAGTCTATATAGAAATAATTACAACCAATGAAGACCAGAGAATGAAGACAAGCTGGCTTTAGGGCTCCATTAAAGCCATTAAAGATGGAAAGAGAAAGGAAGCGTGCCTTCAGAGCCTGTGCAGTACTGTAGCTTATGCTACACGTAAATGGGAAACTCAGCAGCTGGCAGCTGGATCAAGTCCCTCCATCTCTGCAGTTCCAGGCAGGAGGACTCTCCTTTCCCTACCTCTGCCCAAATGAAAAATTTTCTCTGGACATTATGATGTACCTGTTGGGTAAAGTTCACATCACCTGCTTAAAGCCCATCATATCCTCTCTCTGCAGCTCAGTGTCCCAGTGTCAGGGTTACCTTTCCAGCTCCTGGTGGGACCCATCCTTCAGGAGTGTGTATCCCAGCAGCCCCAACCTGATGCAAGAACAAAATTGTGTACTCATGGCAGGGGTTCACCAAGGTCTGCCTGAAACCAGGTGCAGTTGAAGGGGGAGGTAGCACCATTCAGCGTGATACAGGTGCAGGTTTGGTGCCTGGGAGTGGTGCTGCAGGTGTGTCTCCTACTGCCTTTGTCTTTGCTGTAAATGAAAACGCTTTTGTACTGGTGAACTGTCACATACCAAACACACCAAGCACCTCCATTAAACGACCAAATGCTGCAAAAATAGTCCAAAACTGGAGAAAAAAATCCCTTCCCTTACCTTCCAGTTCTGGTGAACAGCTCTGATCCTCTGATACTAATTAAGGTCTCTGCTTTTGCGTCTTCCATTGCACTCTTATATATTCAACTACGTTTACACGCAGACACACACATCCACATGCTTTGAACCCTATGGATTGTTCTAACCATGTTCCTTTTATACTCCAACCCCACCTACATTTTTAGCCCTGAGAGACTCAGTTGCTCAGCTGAGGCAACGTCAGAGCCAGCGTTTGCAACGACGGGAAGAGGAAGGTGCAGCATCTCACACAGCTGGGAAGGAGCAGGGGGCAAGAGAGGTGGAAAAGCTCTTCCAGCATTCTTGTTATGGCCAGGAGTAGTGCCTAACAAAGACTGCAGTGCTGAGAGGTAAGGGTTAGATCAGCTGAGCTCCAGGGCACACCTTCTGACTGAAGTTTGCAGAACTTTTATTTTTTCCACACCCTGTGAGCTCCACAAAGATGTGCAGCCACCTCTGCTGTGCTTTCCACTGCTGTTCACTATGCTGCAGATGTTCCTCTGTCTCCCCATTTTGCTCTAGGCCATCAGACTTGATAAATTCCTATTGCAAACAGAAGATAAGCTCCATGTTTATCAAAGTGGAATGATACCAAGCCTATTTTAATTTCTGCTACTCCAGGAATATGCATTATGCATACATTTTACATTTATGCCAGTTGGACTCAATTCTGCATCTTCCTGTCAGCTGAAATGATTACCTTTGTTTCTGGCAGCGACATGATGATGCTGTATTTACCTGAACAGGCTTTTAACTCATGATCCTACTCAGCTGCCTAATATTTTCTGTTTTGAACCACCTTATTTTTTATAATGAAATTTGTGTGGTCCTATCAGTAGCAATGGTAAAGCACCCTCCATAGACTCTTAATCTTCCCTCTCTCTTGAAATTTTGGCCCCTCTGAGTCATCTGTTACAGGAGGAGCAAGGGCACAGTCCTGAGCAGCAGCACCCAGCCTGCACAGGGGGTGCAAACCCTGGGAGGGTGCTGGCCTTGCCCAGCACTCCTTCCAGGGCAGTGTTGGGACATTGATG
This sequence comes from Eulacestoma nigropectus, assembly GCA_013397775.1. NCBI lineage: Eukaryota > Metazoa > Chordata > Aves > Passeriformes > Eulacestoma > Eulacestoma nigropectus. The sequence continues at coordinate 88,777 of VZTE01002262.1, forward strand.
CCAACCTGGGAGCATTTCCAACAGGCTTTCTGATCACAGCCATCCTGTTCAGTGGTCTGAACATTTAGCTCTACAGGTGCAATCTGCACTGGTCCAGTCAGTCTCCAAGTGGGCCCTGGGCTGTTTCATAGTGTGAGACAGCCGATAACTCTCATCTGAATTTGCTTGTCTTTCCTATTTTCACCTCGTAAGTTCAGCCATTTCAAGCTTAGCTGCACCTCTCTAAACAGGATATCTCTCTCTTTCTCTCCCTCCCTGTGGAGGGGTGTGAGCCCTCAAGGCAGGAACCTTTTGCACTCCCCTGGAGGAGTCAGAGATAAGCAACCTTCCTCAGGGTCATGGTGACCTCCCAACATGCCTTGTTTCTTCATGGTAATAGCCTGTACCCTGTTGGCTAATGGGTTTCCACCCCACCCCCTGTTTTTCCCATGTAAACCCCTGCTTATACCCCTGACAACAGGGAGTTCTCGTCCCTGGCCTCCCCTTCGCAGGGTGGCTGGACAATAAAGGCCACCTCTGTGGAACTGCCATATGAGGCTCCTGTCTCTCTGTCCCCGAGTTTGCCTTGGGTGATTTCGCAAAGAGCTGAATCACAAGAGCTGGAATCACTTGTAGCTGAGAGATTGCTACACTTGCTGAAATCACCTGTCACCCAGGGAGGCTGCCAGTGCCCCTAGAAGGGCGATTCCCTGCGGGACGCTCTCTCTAGGAAGGTCGCAGCGTACTGGTGCTGACCAGCACCGGACCCCTCGGCGACACCTCCCTGCTCTGCATTCTCACTTGCAGCCAGCCCTTGGATGTTGCCTCTTTGATCTCTTTCCTGTGTTCAGTTTTGTCAGTCAACCAACTCTTACCATCTTCCATCTCTTGTCATCTGAACACTCTCCTTCAAATCATCTGTAAAACCCTGGTACTCTTCCATCTTTACTATCTCCTTTCTTCTCCTTCTTTCTGTTGATTTTGGTGGCAGCACCCTGGTAATGGCACATTTTATTGGGAAGTGATAATATGTGATGGTAAAGGTTTTGAATCTCACAGTTCTTCTGTTCCTCTCTCATTCCTTTTTCTCTGGTTATCTTCTCCATTGACTTTCTTTCCAAGCCATTTCATTTTCATTTCCCACATTTTTAGAATTCACCAGCACCCTGCTATTCCCTCTGCAGCTTTGTAAGCTTTCGAGTTTTTCCCTTCTTTTCTTCCCATTTTCTTTTTTAGAGGCAGTGGGCACTCTTAATCTTCACAGGAACTATTAATCTCTGTGCAACACCTGTCATCTTTTGTGCCCCAGCTTCTCACTTTATATCTGGTCTGGATTTGCATAGTCTAGTTTTCAGCTACGTTTCCTGGTGCCTTTCATGGCTTTCCCCCCATAATTTTTAATCTGCTCTGTACTGTGACTCCCTTCCCTTTTATCCCAGAGGCAGAAGGGCCTTGTTAGCTAGTTCTGCTCCAAAGGAAATTTTCTTTCAACATTTTCTTTCAGAGAATAGCAGATTGGAAACACTGTTAAATTTAGCACACAGCTCTCTAGATCCTGGTGAGTTAGAGCACTGGAGAAAGGTTCGTGCCCTAAGAGTTCTTATTCATCCTTGGGGTTAGTGCCAATCAATTCTGTCTAGCCCAGAGGTTTTGGCCCTCAGTTTCTCTCTTTTTCCATGTCTATACCTCTGTGTCAGTTTTGAAAATGGTTCTTTCCCTAAAGCTTTGCCCCACTGTTCTCAGTCACTCACTTTTGCCATTAAAATGCACCTGAAACCATACTTCTTGTTCTAGGATTAAATAATTTCTCAAAATTCCTTAGTAGTGGAGTTTCCACAGCCTTCCCTAGCAACCAGATGCCTGCCCCAGTAACCTTGCTCCCCATCCTTGCTTATCCCTGTTGCAATGTCAGTCTATTTTTCCTGTGCCAACACAGTGGATATGGTGAACTATTCATTCCTTCCTCTTTGGAGGTACCATTTAGATTTTGCACATACCCACTTTCAGACTTCTCTTCTCTGGATTGAGCTACCACAGGGACTTCAATCCTTTTCTTCTTTGGTCATATTTTCTAGAGCTCTGACGACTCTCGTGCTCTCTCCTCAGGTCCCTCAGGAGCTCTCTCCCTGCCAGATCACTCCCACCAACACACTAACACTGCTTTACTGAAGAGAAGCCTTTGCCTCTTTGTTAGTCTGCCCACTCCCCAGTAAACATTATACTTACATTCTTCTGTATTGGAGAGGAAGTCTCAATGCTCTGTGATTTATACATACATGATCTAAACATAAATGTGTGAATGCTTCTTAAAACATTTTGAAGCATGTGGAGTAATTCTGATACCATGTAGCACATGCTTCCTTCGCTCCTCGGCCACCCTTTTGGCACAGAGTATGTTGCTTTTTCCTAACACTGAATTCTCTTAGCAGTGTCTTTGGGCTAAGGGTACCTTTGGTTTCACTGTCAATTCCTCTAGTCTGCAAGACTTTACTGTTGAGAAGCTCATTTCATTTTCACTAGCAGTTTTCTTTCTCCTTAAAATGGCAGGGGTTAGTTATAGAATTTGTGTTATCCATCAGTATTTCATTTCTAGAATTTTCTGAAGACATCTAAAGGGCCAAACACACAAAGTTCAGTGCTGTATTTCTATTTGAAATAACAGAAGTATATAAATCCACCTACAACCGGTGACCTTTCAGGATTTGCAGAATTAGATCACATTGAAAAAATTCTGATGGATGAAAAATATAAGCATAGGGAAAAGTAATATCTGGGATCCCTGGTGTAATGTTTTCAAGAAAAGATTTTATAGCAGTTATTTTACCCCTTGATTTATTCACACCTTTTGCATCTATCCTCAGGGCAAAGTGCTCAAACTTCCCATAAAAAAATCCACATTTGGACAGATTTTTCTTCTAATGAGGTGCTGGCTGCTTGTGGTAGATTTTGCTGAGATTCCTGTCTAACTACTTCTTGACAAAGGTTGCAGCTAATGCTAAACCTGTAATTTCCCTACAATAACTTTGTGGGTCCTGATGGTACTGTAGAAAATGAGGATAGCCTGAAGGGCAACACAGTAAAATAAATGGTGAGAATTTGCTCTGAGTGATAGGTAAGAGCTACTGGAGGTGGATGTCCACCCACAGAGACACACACAGAGATGTTAAGGTCACGATGTGAACTTCTACACTTACGTTTTTTACAAATCTCAACAGAGAGTCTCTTCCACTTCTTAAAATTTGTTTAGACATTACTCTGAGAGAACCATAAAATCTGAAATTCCACTTTTATGATACATAAATCCAAGAGAATGAGCAACACCACTTCTTGCATTCAAGATTCCTTCATCTGTAAGTTTTGCTCTTAAGTCACACAAGGTCAAATAAGTCTTTCTAAAACTTGTCTGTTCCCCTTTTTTCAACAGTTTTGTTGGGTAAAAAGCTATCCTGATGGCCAGGCCCAGAGAGTGTTGGTGAATGGAGTTAACATCCAGCTGGTCACAGGTCACCAGTGCTGTTCCCCAGGCTTGGTATTGGGGCCAGTTCTGTTTAATATTTTTATCAATGATCCGGATTAGGGGATCAAGGGCACCCCCAGCCAGTTTGCAGACACACTGAGTTGGGTGGGAGTGTTGATCTGCTGGAGGGCAGGAAGTCTCTGCAGGGGGATCTGGACAGGCTGCACTGGTGGGGAGAAGCCAGAGGTCTGAGGTTCAAAGTGCCAGGTTCTGCCCCTGGGTCACGACAACCCCATGAAATGCTACAGACTTGGGGAAGAGTGGCTGGAAAGATGCCTGGTGAAAAAATACTTGGGAGTGCTGGTCAACAGCAGCTGAACATGAGGCAAAAAGTGCCCAGGTGGCCAAGAAGGCAAATGGCATCCTGGCCTGGATCAGCAACAGAGTGGCCAGCAGGACCAGGGCAGTGATCGTTCCCCTGTACTTGGCACTGCTGAGGCCACACCTCAAATCCTGGGTTCAGTTCTGGCCACTCAGTTCAGGAAGGACATTGAGGTGCTGGAGCATGTCCAGAGAAGGGCAATGGAGCTGGTGAAAGGTCTGGAGCACAAGTCTGGTGAGGAGCAGCTGAGGGAGATGGGGATGTTTAGCCTGGAGAAACAGAGGCTCAGAGGTGACCTTATTGCTCTTTACAACTGCCTGAAAGGAGGTTGTAGAGAGGTGGGAGTTGGTTTCTTCTCCCAAGTAGCAAGCACTAGGACAAGAAGAAACAGCCTGGAGTTGCTCCAGGGGAGGCTTATAATATTGGATATTAGGAAAAAATCTGTTTACTGAAAGGATTGTCAAGCACTGGAACAGGCTGCCCAGGGAAGTGGTTGAGTAACCATCCCTGGAGGTATTTATAAGGCGTTTACATGTGGCACTTAGGGACATGGTTTAGTGGTGACTTTTGCAGTGTTAGATTAATGGTTGGACCTGATGTCCAACAGGATGGACCTGAAAATTCCTAAAAGGAATTTTCCAACCTAAATTCTATGATTCTGTATTTACTCAACTCATTAATGCCAAGATTAGCATCCAGAATTTGTTGTGCTCTTTCAACAGCTGGGAATGCTTTGTCCTGGTAGGTGGACTGCAGTAAATAGGTCTAACAACATCCTGTCTCAAATGTGTATAATCTTGCCAATGGCCAGCCAAAGCTGACACGTTGACCTGCAGTTCCCCCAGCAGCTTTATTTCACCTCTTGGTTTCTGCCAATGCACTGAGCCTGGGTGAAGGGCACTAGGTAGTGCACCAGGCTTTAGATGCTGTACATGCCCTCTTCACACCATTTTTGAGGGTATTCAGATGTGAGGGTATTCAAGGTCAGAACTCTGGCCATTTCTTTAGGTCTTTTCTTAAAGTCTCTGCAATATTTTGTACCACATGACAATATTTCAGATCAAGCTCAACCAGCCAACAGCCTAACTCAGGTCATTTACCTAACCCACAATGCCACCCGCTCCAACTCACATTACTTTCTTAAAAGTATATGTGCCCTGTACAGCTTACAGACTTTTGCAGGCTTCTGGACCTCTGAATGGAAACAGGAATACTCCAGATAGTAACCTTTACCTATTGATATTTCATAAGATAATCTTTATTTTTGAAAAGCTTGTGCACTTCAGAGCTTTACACTGGCCTTGAGAAATGAGGTGCTTAACTATGTATAAAATAAAGTGGATTTTACACTCCATAAACAACAACCCCTTCTATTTCTTCTTGTGGAAACAGGTTTAAAAAGAAAGAAAGAAAAAAAAAGGCCCTCTCTACTACATATTGCCAGGATCTGTTCAGAGATCTGTGGCTGTAATAAAACCATCCATCATGCCTGAGATCCTCAAGGCTGATGAGAGAACCATTACACAAAGCTGTATTCAGTGACTAACACAGCAGCTGAATAATTCTACCAGAGCCAGTACCCTGGGACCCACAGTAGTAAACAGCAAGCTTCTGACATGTCAGTGAGTGGAGTTTGCCTTTAACCCTTAAACTAGAAGTTTAGTTTCCACTATGTTCCTGCTTTAGTGTTAGCAACCTGCTTAGCTATGAAGAGCTTTTCCTAGGAGGCTTAACAGCAAGAATAGTCATTAATTAATTAATTAATTAATAATTACTTGCCCAGAGAGGCAAACCCCTGGAAATGTTCAAGGTCAAGCTGGACGGGGCTCTGAGAAACCTGATTTAGTCGAAGGCATCCCTGCCCATGGCAAGGGGGTTGGATTAGACGGCCTTTGGAAGGTGCCTCCCGACATAAACCATTATATGATTCTATGGTTAAACTAATAAGGCCCAGTCTTAAGAGTGGAGCCAGCAAACCCCTTTGGGGCCGGCCAGCGAGGGCTCCTGGTTCGGGTTTAGTACCCCGAGCATCCCTCCCGAGGGACGAGGCGGCTGCGGGCAGAGCCCGGCTCCAGCGGGCCCGGCCCCCCCGGCCAGCCCGGGCTGTAGGATGTGGAAACAACATTAGGGGGAGCTCCGTTCCCTCCTCCGGCTCGAACACGAGCGCTGTGCCGGGGGCAGAGCCGCGGCTCCCGTGCGGGGAGAGCTCCGTCTGTCCCGGGCCGGCTCGGGTGCCCTGGAAGGACAACGGGTGCTGGCGACCGCTAAGGTCAGGTTCATCACAGGTATTTTCTTACTAGGAAAACTGGCGGCCAGCTAATCCCGCCTTTCAAAGTGGCCAAATACCAACGATGGTTTTACCATTTCTGACTAAAAAGTCATAAATGCCACAGAGTTAATTATTGTCTTTACGTCCACCATCGGATTAGTTAATGAGACCAATGATTAGTCGTGGGCACTTCATGCTCCCAGGTTGTGGCGCTTATACAATGAAATGTTTTGGCATTTTCCCTGCAATTTTCAGGGCTTATTACCCAGACATTTTACTATAGTAATTATGCCAGAACATTTATTATTTTCATATAAGCTGTAATGTGCATAATTTACTTCATAAATAATCATTAGGGAAGAAATGGGAGAAAAAGTAAAAGAAAAGTTCCAATTCAAAGGAGATGGGATGAATTTGATTTACAGAGAATTAGTGTGGGCAGATCACAGCAGAGCAGTTGTGGGAAGGGCAAAGATGGGTGTTCTAGGGGAGTGGAGGAGAGCGGGAGACTGGAAGAGAACAAAGTCTGTGCAATTGACTGCTAGTATTACGTAGAAGGATTATATATGTATATATTAAGTCTCTTTTCTTTTCTTTTTTTTT
>VZTE01002262.1:95514-119325 GCA_013397775.1 Eulacestoma nigropectus
TTTTTTGTGCTGGGACAAAAGGATCAACTCTAAGCTTATTTCAACAGGAAAATAATAAAATGCTTTACACTAAATGTTCTTTTACTCTTCTTAGAATGCTTCCTCCCCTCACTAGTCCCCTGCAGACAGCAGCAGTGGTCGCACAGCAGCCCACAGTTTTGCCTTGAAGCACGTTTAAAGTACCTCAGACAATAGGAGGAGGCTTTGTGTTTGGGTTCTGCGTGCACCATCTGCTAAGAGGAGACACACAGACTTTCAGAAGGCTGCCAGCTGGCTGGCCATTCCTCTCATTTCAAATAAACATTCAATATGTTTTCAGTAAATTCTGAACGATAGAAGCCTGCTTCTTCCTTTCTGCAGTTCTCACTGGAGAGGGTGAGAGCTTTTCTTTCTCCTGGCTATGTTACGTATTTCCAGCAAGATGAACTTTCACTTCAGTTTGTTACTATCTCATAAAAATAGCCCACATGGATTAATATTCATTATTAGGGTATTTTATTATGAAATTTAAAGGTGTTATTAGTTCTTTGAAGCATACTAAAGAATAAGATCACTTAAAGATCCCTTACTGAGCCTATACCTGAACTATTCCAAGCATGTTCCAATCATTTCAAAGAGAGATTTTTCTTCCTAATGTGTTCATTTAAAAAAAGTGAGGAATGCAGAGTGTTCTGGGGTGAAATGTAAACTCTGCACTACCTTCACTGCACAGTGATCCAAAATGACAAATGAATGCCATATTCAGGTACAGGACACTTAAGAAGTATACATCTCTCTGTATGTAGCAAAGACCCTGCAGCCAACACTGGGTGTCTTCAGGAGGAAAGATCTCTGTTTTATGTCTGGGATGATGTTCATCATCCATGGACATCCAGATGTCCATGTTTGAAGTGAGCAGGATGGAGCAGTCTTGCATGGAGAAAGATACTTTTGTAATCCAAAAACAACACAGACCTGAACCACACAGTCACACCCAGTAGGAATGCAACTCTTTAACACCACTTACAATTTTTCATCTCAATGTGTCCTAAATAAAATCACGGAGACTATCAAAGATGTTGGAGTACCTGATTCTCCTTGCCTCTCTGTGCCTGTAAGAATATGCAAGCAATCAAGTTATTGTTACGAGAGGAAATTCCAGGGCGTCAGCTATTGTCTGATAATTGCTCATCTTTCGAATGTTCTTCCTTGTAGGACGTGTGAGGTCATTTTCCCCTCCTCAACTCACAGATAAGCAGTCTCAGTCCCCTTGATCCAGAGAGGTAGACACAAACACTTGCCATGTAGCCCCAAACTATAACTCCCATTTTGTCTGCCTCCTAGGAATCTGTGCTGATATGTGCTGAATGACCATAGAAGCTCCACTTAGATAGGCGCTAATTCTTAATTTCAGATTCTTAATCTGTCCTGGCACTTTCTTCCATCTTCTGCTTTGCATCTTGCATAAAATAATGTTATGGTTTTTGTTCAAATGTTTTAATTTTATGAGCTATTCATTACGTAAAAGGTTTCATTGTATGACCTCAAGTGGAAGTACCAGGTTTATGTCAAAGGATTCAAAGCACTTTGGGGTGGCAAAAGACCAGTGGACAGGCAAACATACAAAACACAATGTTCTTTGAGAAACTTGGGTAAAAATATTCATAGCAACAGCCTCATCATTCAAAGATTAAGGTCAATAACTTTTTTGGGGTATATTCTCTTACTACTCCAGTAAGTTTATGTAAAATTATTCACATGCATAAATACTTTCAGAACCTTCCCAGAGGTCATTTCACATCATTCAGTATTCTAAGATCATCTTTTCCTTTGGTGATATATATTGTTCATACATCAAGGAGCTGAATCAAAAGCACAGTGGTATTTTACTGGTTTAAAATCTTTTGGCTCAAACCATAAGACAATTGCCTTCCCAGAAGACTGTGTCATTTAAAAAAAAAAGTTCTTTTACCCTCCACCCACCTCAAAAATGTAAAAAATTTTATATTTAGCTCATTTCCTTCTGGGGTAAAGAAATAATGTGAGTGAGAGTACATGGGAGATTTGTGACCATTAATTTACTGGCAAACCCAATAGCCTGTCCAGTGAAGCAGGAAGGAAGTATAGTTCATCTCAGTGGCAATTCCTATTGTAAGAAGTGTTTCACATGCTGAAATGTTCCATATGACCATGAAAATGCATCCTCATGCTACTAAAAACAGACTAGGAAATTGTTATATACAGAAACATAAACAAAAAAATCCCAAAATAGCGTAAAAGAATGAAGAAAACGATTGAGGAAATTCCGAATGAAGGTGGTAACTACATCAGGCAGTGGCATAACAAATACAGTGCACATAAATAAAACAAGACATAATAAAAGGTAGATTTACTGAGGTGCATTCTGCACAACTCATATCCTGCTGCATTACTTCCTGTCATTAATTACCCCATCTACGTCCAAATAATATCAATCAGCTAACTGGAAGTGCAAGTTAATGAGCAAAATTTCATACTCTGGGGTCAAGTTCCTTTTCCTTCATTTGTCTTCATTAGCAGCACCTCTCAAGGCTTTCCCCCAAAAAGAAGGAAGTGAATTAGTCGAAGAGATTTTAAAAGTCACACTCAAGAATGCTCGGAAATAAAACTGCTGGATTAGCCTCAGAGCTCTTAGGATGAAATAGAGTCTGTTATTGTTATTAAAAGAGATTATAAAAATTAGGTGTCTTGCCTTCCTAATTATTTTCACCACCTGTAGTCTTGACCCATTTGCCTGGCACCTTGGCACTGAAGGATATACAGATGCTTTACAAATTATTGCCTGGTCTGTAAACTATAATGACTTTCCATCTCTGGTTACTCCTGCTCAGTACCCTGCAGTCAGTGAGTTTCCCTTCACAACATCCTATCCTTTCTTCCCGCTTCAGTTAAACAGGGCTTATCTCTTTTCTTCCCAAGGACAAGGCAAACAAGGCCACCACCAATATCCTGTAGGATCTGCACAGCAATGGGAAGAGCAGTTCAGCCGAGGGACAGCCACAGAGATGTTCTGTTTCTGCATAACCTATCCCTGGGAGTTTCAGTCTCCTCCAGCTCTGTTGTCCTTGCAGAAGTCATACACACCAAGACTCTTCTGCGGAGTCCATATCCCTTAAAAATAATTATGGGCAGGAGCTGGAAAGGCAAACGGCAAAGCGAGATGTTCCTGCATTCATTCTCCTAGGAAATCTCTGGTTTACGTCATTTCTGCTTATAAGCTGCTGGGAAAAAGAAGGCAGTGTCTCTGGGAGCCCTTCTTCAGAACCTCTGCCCTTGACCCACAGATATAAAAATATAGCACAGCGTTTTAGTCCTAGGAAATATTCCTGTCACCACAGATACAAGCCAGCATGGGGTGAAAATGCAGCAGTTATTTAACAGCTCCAGTAGTCTGCACACTCATGGGAAGGTCAGAAGCATCAGCATCACTGACAGGTAGCACAAGTTGGAAGCATTTGGAGATTAAATGCGCACACAGAACATCTCTGCACTGGGGCAGGGACTCCTGGGTTTTCCAATGACCCTGTATAGAAGAATCTGAGACTCATCTCTCATGAAAATAGATGTTCCTATTCTGAGCTGTTCCTATTCTACTTAGCAGTAACACAGAGTCTGTTTATAAAAGAGCAAGGTGATAAATGACAAAAAGCTGTTCTTGCCTTACACTAGAGCAGTTTTACTTGAGGGATATAAAATAGACTTACAGAGATCAAATGGAGTCAAATAAACACAACCAAAACCACCCTGTGATGTGGTTCTGCCTACACATAAAGGAACAGGAAAAGGAGAAAACGTTTGCATACTTGGAGTTAGGATGCAGATGTCCATTGTGTCAGTGAAATTCAAACAGTTGGTATAGTTTGAGGTCTCCAGCCCTGTGAAGGCTGAGGGCACTTGCAGCGATCAGATTGAGGTGGCAAGGCGTGATTCCTCCGCCCAGTCCCCTGTCAGGATGCTTTTCTGGATGACCTCGGCCAAAGGCCTATTGCATCCTCTGCCTGCTGCCAGCTCTCTAAGAAGGGCAGGAGCATTTAAAAAGAATGGCAATAATATGTGATTTTTTTATTGTAGAACTTTCAACACTGGCCTTTCTAATGTGGTGTTCAGGACCAGGTGGAGGCTGAGCCTCGTGTTAATGACACTCAGCAGCAAGCTGATCTTTGTGAGGACATGACTGACCCTCCCAGGAGAACCATTGGGTGTCATTTTGACACACTTTGGTAGCCCCAGTACAGCCTTTAAATCAGCCAAGTTAAAAACTGCAGTATCATTGTGAAAAAGAGCCTTTTCTAAACAACTGTGATTTCTTTTTTGGTTTTATGTTGCAGTTTGTAGTTATTGCGTTGGTATGGCACGCTGCAACCTTCCCGGAGAGCGCAGCGAGGCCACAGCAGGGAGAGCGGCAGCCGCTTCCCGCAGCCTTTAGGCGGCCCCGCGCCCTCGCTCCGGCGAGCTGTCAGCTCTGCAACGCAGCGCTGGTAAAGGAGGCAGAGAAGAGGCTTCCACAGGGGGGACAGGGGAGCTTTAATCTCACATGGTGCCACACCGGGACCCCATGCAGAGAGCAAACCACATGGCCGCAGCTTACTTTTCTATGGGGACGAGGGGGGCGGAGAGAATGGTCTCCGGGCATGGGGGCAGTAATGGGCGGAGTTGGGGTACCGGAACCAATAGGAAAAACCCGAGGGAGTGGCCAGGACTAGGGGTGGGGAAGGTAGGACAATATGGGGAGAACAGACGTTTAATAAGGAAAGTGAGGAAGTATATCACAGTTTTATTCTTAAATCAGAATTTAATGGACAACAGTTCCTTCCAGAAAATCATTTCCTTCTCAGCTGCTTGGCTTTGTTATCTCCTTGTCTCCACACGAAACCTCTCAGCTCTCTGAGTCAGGTCACCTTTCAGGTCTGGGTCAGGTTGGTGAAGCGATGGCACGTCACTCCTGCACAGAACAGGCCCCTCACTGACCCCTCCCAGTGCACTACTGAAGTAAAGCCAAATCCTGCCTTAATGGAGCTGCTGACAGCGAGGGCAGGCGATACCGGGGTGCTGCAGAAACCACATGGTTCAACTACCTCTGCACGACAATGTTCTCTAAGGACAGACACCATGGACCTGGGAAAGGAGCCACTGAGGGAGGTCGGTGGCAGAACATGGTGCTTCCACAGCACCGGGGCCCAGAGGGAGGTAATTCCCCACCAAGGAACAGGAATAACTGGAAAGTTCAAGATGCACAGTCCTGCATGGAGGCTTTCCCACACAGCACAGAACATAGAGAAGACATAGAGAAGAAAGGCTTGTTCTGGTGTTTTTTAGTTTATAAGAAGGCCTAGCTACAGAGCCTGAGTGAATATTCAATAGATGAAATAGGAAAATTATTTTATTTATTTCATCATCAGTTTTCCTGGAAAAACTCAAGATAATTGCAATGCCAGACTCTAGATAGAAAATTATTTCTGTACAAAAACAGATGCTGAGCTGCAGAACTGGTCTCTGGAAGATTAGCCCAGCTCCTCATAAAGGTGGCTGTGACTTCTTTTGAAGAAATCTTCAAAAAGTAATTTGAACAGTTCTCTCATTTCTGGTGTTTCTAGATCCCTAGATGGTCTCTGTGAAAGAAAAAATAGGCCAGCCAATGTTTTGGCCCTGCAAAGAAGCTGTATTACTGACACTGTGATAGTGCGATGGCTATTTATAGCTATTGATTTTCTGTGGAAAACGAACAGAATTGTGTAGCCAAGCCTGATAAAAGGGATATAAGAGGGATTTTTATACCAACTGTGTACCTTGGTCTGTGTACCTTGGTCAGTCACTTATGCTGCCAGACTGATGGCAAGTAGAATAGTTTTGGACATCTGTCTGTCAGCAATTCATGAATCTCAATTAAAAACTTCTATTAAAAACCCTCAGTATGCAATGGCAACTACATATTAAATCAAAAACTTCAGTTTGGGAGGCTAATGTGCCTTTCTTGCCACTGTCTTTCCAGTTCTTCTGGGAAGTAGATGCCAACGTTAATGACAAAAGGCAAATTGCAAGATTTGCTAAAGCTTTATGTACCTCCTGCTCAAAAGGAAACTTTCTCCAGCAGAGAATGTGGCCAGGTGAGTAAAACTAGCTAGTGTCTACTCAACACTGTGATGACTGGAAACATCTGGTGGCCTTGATCAAGGGTTACATGATAGGCCAAAGTGAAACCTCAAAGCCCTAAAGCTGTGAAGCCTTATTTTTGCATGTGTACCATGGAAGCAGCAGTGTGCTTCAGCACGGGGCAGGTAAGTCGTGAGGTGTTGTGCCTGTCTGTGATCCCTCAAAGAACTGACAGAGGCTGAGGTGAGACAACTGTGATACATGAGCACTGAGCAGGACACACAAACCACAAAACGGTTACACGTGGCATTAAAAGACGTGCAGCACAGTAATATTAATTATTCAGTGTATTTCAGTATTCAATATTATTGTGGGCCTTGGTATGTTAAATCGTAGTAAGCAACCTAGACATAGTTTAAGGCAGGAGAGGTAGAAGAACGTGAGTGAATGATACCACAAGCCTCAGCCTGACTTTGATCATTCTCATTAATGTTAATGGGAAAAAAATTAACAGGAAAGCATTAGAGGCAAAGAGTGTCAGATGTGAGTGGTAAACCATGGCATCCTATCTGCTGGATTAACAGAAAGAAGCTGGACTGCAAACACCAAGGAGGTATATTTGCTGCCCTTAAAAAGACAGATAATTTCATATTAGAGATAACCCATTAAAGGAAGGAATCAACCCATATCTGAGCTCATGTTCAAGTGAAGATCCCTATCTGCAAATGGCTTGGGAGCTTCCTTAGAGCTCAGGTAAATTCAAGTAAGACTTCTCCCCTGCCAGAGAACTGGCCTCTTTATCAGTGAGTGATCTTGAAGGTAGGGCCCAGAGCTTCCAGATATAATTCTCACTCCTGGGCCTGTTATCAGAAATGTAGTACTGAAGCTTTATAGAAATTCTTTTGCTTTAGCAGTAGAAGATTGTCCTTTTTCTACTCTTTTCCATCCACGACTCTGAGTGCGACATTTCTGTGGAGGGCATTCCTCCCCTTTCTTCCTTTCACCTCATGTTTACAGATCAACAGCTGCAAACAATGGGATCCCACTTAGCACATATTTAGCATACAGATAATATAATTAAGTCATTAGAAAAATGCGCTGTAGGAATATGAAATGTCATAAAAGAATGTATGCTGCTTTGTATTGGGAAGGAACTGGATTGTACAAGGGATGATCATCAGCTGCACCTCGTGGCTGATGAGTTTTCTGCTCTCATCATGGAAGGAAATCCGCAGTGCAACCCTGGTGCCAGGCTGAAGGTAGGAAGGCAGAGGGAGTTTGGTCCTAGAAAGATGTGGCTTTAGAGCAGGCTCCTGCACAGCTGCCTGTGATGGTGGGGGAGCAGGGCTAATAGTGACCAGTGCTGATTGTCACTGGTGGCTGGTGGGGGAGTCAGCCTTGGAAGGGGCATTTGTTACTCAAGATGGTGAAAGGAAGCCACTTTGCCTCCTCGGCTGGTACCCAGCAGCTAGGGATGCATTCCCATTGACCCTGTAAGACAAACTTAACCACCTAGTAGTCAGAGTTCTGGGAAGAGAGAGATCTTCTCTGGGAAGAGATGTGCCATGAGATGTGTGAGGTGAAGAGTTTGTGCCCTGCAAACCTGCAGCCAGACCAGGTGGACACCAGGCTGGAGCTGCCCTACCAGTGCAAAGAAGGCAAATCTCATCGTGAAATGCAGCCATCAGGTCAGCATCAGTGCCAGGTGCTGGGAGAAGACCACTAGATGGGGTGTGAACCTCCAGGGGGTGCGAGAGTGCAGGGGAACTGCTCCAGAATGCCCTGGGAAGCACTGCAGAAACCCTGCACCTGTGGGGATCAAAGCAAGTATTCCCAGCAGCTTGGTGCAGCTTGGACCTGGGTAACCTGATCCAGTTTATGCTGTGCTCCATTTGAGCAGGGAAACTAATAGGTCTTTTAGATGGAGCCCGATGTCTGTGTTGGGACGACAGGGAGCAGGAGTTTGACACAAATCACTGCTGCAGCGCCCACCTAAAGGGGCACAAGGCTGCATTACGCTGAGTCCCCCACAAGTGCTTTGGCCGGTCTGCAGCTGTGTGGCACAGCATGGCCACAGCTCGCTGACCGCCACGTCTGAGCCAGCTGCCTTGCCCAGATGACTGCAGCAACGTGTTCTGTCTCTCTGAAGCAGTGCCCACAGGTTCACTGACTTTTGAACAGCTGGACAAACTCACACATGCACAGTCCTTGTTACTGTAGTTCCTGTCATCACAAGGGAAAAGTAGTAGCATATGAATTTGGGTGAATCCACAGCTTGCAAAACAAACAAAAAGGAATACAGATATATTACACAGAAAATCCTGTGATTTTAAGTCAATCTGTCTCCTAGGGATCAGGGCCAATGGTATAAATACAGATAAATGAGGTCTATGCAGTCAGTGTTTACTCACTTTTCACTGCATGACTTAAAAATGCAAGCAGTAGATTTTCCCACTGGCCACCACTCTGGCCACCTGCATGCTGCGATGCTCATGGTGCCAGTGCCTTGTCCACAGCCATAGCTCACAGCAATGGACTCCTGGGATTTTACCTGTCCTTTTTTCTTTTCTTGTCTTTCCCAGCATCTTCTTTCCTTCTCCCAGAAGCTGCCTTTATACCATCCCAAGCATCCAGCCTCAGGCCCAGCGAGCAGCTGGGTGTCCTGTCAGCTGCTGTCAGTCTTGTTTCCTTCAGTTGAAGTGGGGCTAGTTCCTGGCAATGTCGGAGCTGATTAAAACTATTCACAAGATCAGTTGATTAATCAAGACAACAGGAACATCGATCAGCAGGAACCAGAATATAATAAGTATTCAGGAGGCCTTAAAGAAAAAATTCTTTAATAAATAACAACCTCTCTTTCATGAAGTCTGGAAGTACCTCATTCATGACTACTGAGCCAGCAGCTTCCCCTCCAGCCTCCTTGCACAGCAGAGTCTGTTCACCATCCAGCTTAGGAAATAGGCTGGAAACACTCAAAGAGATTTGTCATGAAACCAAGAGAAAGCAATAACCTAACCATGATAGAATAAAGACATTTTTTACAGTGCAACAACCTTCCCAATAGTATGGTAGAGTCCTCATCACTGGAGGTTTTCAAGTTGGGCCAGTCCCAGGGTACTAGATAGCAGGTTCCTTTTCCCACAAGAGGTTGGACCAGAAGATCTTTCATGTTTATTTCCAACATGGGCTCTTCTGTGATTCCATAACAGAAGTGAACGTGAGCTCCTGAAAATATAAAGCAGGTGATCAGGCTCCACAGGTCTCTGTTACTCTACTGGCCCTGACCAGCTCTACCTCTGAACCTATTGCAGCCTGGTAAAGCAGGCAGTGCCAGCCTCTGAGTCCCCTCAGCTCCAGTGCCTCTTTGTCCAGGCAGCTGCAGCAGCCAGCAGGACTTGGCACGAGCTGGGAGTTTTGCAGTGTACCAGGACCCCAGCCCAGTGCAGAGCAGCTCCAGGAGCAGAGACAAGGCTGAAGTCCTCTTCTCTCTTGGCATGTCTCCAAGGCTGAAGTCCTCTTCTCTCCCCTTATCACTATATTAGATACAGGTAGTCTGTCATACTTCTGTATACAGAGAAATCTGATCAGATTCATTATAGCAGTATTTGCATACATTAGCATCACCACTGACACAGAGTGGAGTTATTATTATGTAACTGTCCCTGTTTGGAAGGAGCTGTCCGTCAGCCACCCACGGTGCTGGCAGGAGGCATTTCGTTGGCGGAGAGGCTCCTGCAACCTGCTCTCCTTTCCATTTGTTTGACAAACAGTATTGTATCAGCCAGGGGACTCAGCTAGCTGTCACTGTGATGACACATATCTGGTCTATCATTAAAAGGGAAATCTCTCTGAATTTATATGTGCATAAATGAAAAAGGTATTTTTTCAGCAACTTCTTAACCTAGCTAAATTCTGAGCAAAGTGATCTAAATTTTCCATTAGACATTTTATCCTGTTTTGTAAACCATAATGGAAACTGAGCACTTTCATACAGGACTTTAACCACAAGCAAGTGCTGAAGCAAAATTTATTACATCATCGGTTTTTCACAACTTTTTGTAATGTATGGAAAATTATAAGCTCTGTAGCACGATCAATAAGTAGGTGGTGTATTCTGAATTAGAAGACATTTCATAGAATCATAGAATTGTTTAGGTTGGCAGAGACCTTCAACTTCATTGAGTCCAACCATTAACCCAACACTGCCGAAATCACCAGTCAACCATGTCCCTAAGTGCCACATCTACATGTCATTTAAATGCTTCCAGGGATGGTAACTGCACAGCCTTCCTGGGTGACCTGTTCCAGTACTTGACAGCCCTTTTGGTGAAGAAATTTTTTCTGATATCGGGTCTGAATCTCCCCTGGAACAACTCGAGGCTGTTTCTTCTTGTTACCTGGGAGAAGAAACCGGTCCCCAACTTGCTACAACCTCCTTTCAGGTACTTGCAGAGAGCAATGAGGTCCTCCCTGAGCCTTCTTTTCTCCAGGCTGAACACCCCCAGCTCCCTCAGCTGCTCCTGATCAGACTCGTGCTCCAGACTCTTCAGCAGCCTTTTTTGCTGTTCTCTGGACTCACTCCAGCACCATATGTCCTTCTTGTAGTGAGGGGCCTGAAGGGATTGGATTAGATACTCTGACTTCTAAAATGGTTTAATGCATTTTTTACTGTTTTTCTTTCAGGGGAAAATGAGCATACAGGATGACAGCCTTAGGAACCTCATGTTAACCTCAGCCCCTGACAATGACATCATCCCCTCTGTGTGCCCAGATGAGGTCAATTCTGCTGATGGAAAAAGAAAACAGAAAATTTTTGAAACAGAAATTGTGAATACTGTTTGATACAGAGTTTGCTTGGAATGTTTTAAACACAAGAGAGATACTAAATTTTAATATTTTTTTCAAGTAATACTCTGTATTTGGTATGCAAGTACATGTTTCATGAAAAAAAAAACATGTTACCAACCTAGGAGGTGCACTCTTTTATCGCA
Source organism: Eulacestoma nigropectus (assembly GCA_013397775.1). Lineage (NCBI taxonomy): Eukaryota > Metazoa > Chordata > Aves > Passeriformes > Eulacestoma > Eulacestoma nigropectus. The sequence goes on from VZTE01002262.1 coordinate 106,614, forward strand.
CAAGTGTCCTAACAAACAGGACTGAAGGTCACAGATAAGGAGCAAAACCTGACCCATTAATGCCCATGTGGATATCACAGCTAATAAAAGCAACAGAGCAGCTCTTCAACCTGCAGAAGCCAGGACTTGGCAGAGACACATCTCCCTGCTGCACCAGAGGAATTTGCTGATTAGACACCTGAGGTCTAATCAGTAAACTGGGTGCTGATGGGTCCTCCCAAGAAGCTGGGGGTAAATTCACTTGTGACAATCTCTGTGATAAGAGCAAAGCAGCCCCTATTCTCAGCCTCATTAGGGATAAAACTTGTAATGGGAAAATAATGGGAAAGGTGGTGAGATACTGTCAAACCCCTGTCAAGGCAAAAGCCAAATGTCGTTTCTTAGACAATGCTGCTGTATTAAACAGGCACTGTATCAGAGTGCATTATGCAAAGGAGGAGCAGGATGGACAATTTGACAGCAATTCAGTTACTTTGGACAGGCAGATCACTGCCAGTTTTTCTGGAGAACAAGTATTTTGCTAATTGATAGGAAACGCCAATGAAAACCTCTGAATCACAGACCAAACTCAGAACTTTGATTGAAGACATCTACCAGTTACACTGAATGGCTGTGGTAGGCACTGCTCTCCAGGGGTTCCTTGGGGCTGCTGTGGGAGGGAGAGGATGAGGGGGCATAGCTAAGAGAGGTTTTGAACAAGGCTGTTTTCTTCTTTCTCGAGATACATGGGGGTTAAAGAGCGAAGATACAGTGATGCTCTCACATTCCCATTTAGGAAAGACCAGTTTGGTACAGCCCTAGCCATTTCCCAGCAGTGAATTGCACATATGTGTAATATATAACATGCTCAGTATGCTTTCTGGAGGCTTCTGCATCAGCACAGAAAAGTAGCCACAACAGAGTCAAGCTTGGAAAGTATGTGAGAAACCATTTTAAACCCAAGAGGAAGGGCATCAGAGGATGTACCAAAGTGAATTCAACCATGGCATTCTTCAAAATGTGTTCTGGGCTCTGTTGTGCCTGCAAACAGAGGATCACACTTTTGCAGAGTGAGAATATTCCCAGCCAGACATTCGGAGTCTGTTGCAAGCTCTGAGACAGGGCTGGATCATCCATCAGCAGAAACACTGAGCTTCATCTATTTGCAAAAAAACCCCCAAAACGCAACCTGTGTCAGACAAGAACAGAAAAATACAGGTGGCTTTATTAGTTACAACCTGTTAAAAATAATCAGCTTTTAAAAACAAAGCCATGATTTGGAGAGCGCTGAGATAACCCTTCAGAAACAAGTTGTTCTACCCTTTGCTCCCCTTGAAGGAAGGTGTCTGGCAGCTCGCTGCACCTGGCGTCCCACAGCCCCCTCTCTGGAGAACATGGTGCTGCAGAGATAAAGAAGCTGTTACAGCAAACGTCGCTTCCCTCCCAGATAAGGATGACTAATAACTCCCTCAGCAGGTCCCTCTTTTTTGGAAGTGCCATTTTTAAAGGCTTACAATTAGTCAAGTCTGATGGAGGAAAATATCGTTTCTCTGGGAGCAGCAACCAGCTGAGAAAGCTGGTGGCCCCAGATGAATCAATTAATCCTCAACAGCCTGTCCCCAGAGCAGTAGATCAGCTCTGAACAACAGCCCACTTTTTCCAGAGCATGAACCACCGTGCACTGGTACCCAGGGCACTTATAGAGGATGGGTCCCCATCCATCCACCAGTGTAAAATCCTGGCATGACTAACCTGCCTGCAAGAGAGACTACCCAGACTGCTAAGCCCTAATGTGAGATTGTTTTAATGAGTGCCTTGGTCTGATTTTTACTGAAAGCTAAACCTTCCAACGGGCTGGATGGGCAAGGCTCAACTGGAGGAATGTCAGCTGTCAGCAGCCGGAGCCAGAGTGCTTTCAGCAGAAGGGAGTGCAAAAGCACCCTTACCCCAGCGCCTGCTGCTGGAGACTGGCATTAAAGAGAGGCAGCACCTGAGCTGCTGTCACTGATGTTTCCCCAAAGGTGTGCCCCATCCAGCCACATGGCTGCTCTTTGTGCCTTCAGCTGCTATTCTCCAGCACTGCTGCTAATGCACATGATAGAGGAAGTTCAAGCACCCGGAGAAATCCCAGCAGCAAAGGCCAGGGCTGGGGATGCCGGTCGGGAGGAAAGCAATGCTTTTCCTGTCACTGCAGAGAGCATTTCTGCAAGCAAATCCCTCAGGGAAGCAAAGCCAAAATCTAAAGGCACGAAAGCAAAGTGGGTTTGGCAACCATGAGGCAGTGCCTAATGCATCTGGTGAAGGCAGCAGGATGGTTTGGCTGCAGGGGTGCTACCGAGGGGCCTCGGCTCTCCCACTGCACCGGCCCAGGCACAGTCACTGCCGAGCAAGGAGAGACAGGAGCAAGCACACAGTTCCCTGCGTGTCAGCAAAGGGAAACAGTCAGATTAAACCCTGTAGACTTCAGTCAGCACCTGCTATTTATGCCAAGAATTTCAGGCTGCAGGTAGAGGTTGTATAGATGTTTACATGCAGCATTTTAAATCAGTTCCTGTGGCTCATCGTAATACAAATATTTTTCTAGCTGAATATAGGCATATAAAGATTACATTCAGAACAGCAGCCACATTTAACTACTGCCATGTTGTAAATATCAATAATTAAATAGTAACCATCCTGAAGATCACAGGAGAAGATAGCAGACTACACTTATGATGCTGTGAGAAAAGGGTATTTTTCTCTAATAGCTCTGAGAATGTCTTAGAAAACCATCTCATGAGAGTGCATGTTTTCCATAATCTAACTAGCAATGCCTCATCTTTTGAGCAAAAGCAATATAGAAGATTAAACCAACTTAAATTTTAAAAATTCCATTAAAATTAAAAACCTAATGGAATAGCACTTTCATTCTGCACATACATGCTCTCTCCTGATTTACCCAGCCACATTTCATACCCAAAAAACTTTGATCTGCCAGCCCCACAAAGGCAGTAGCACAAGAAGAGAGGAGCAGATTCTGTCTGCCCTTTGCATCATCAGGAAAACTGAATGCTGCCTTCTACCTTTCAGCTACTGATATGCACACACTGCAGAAAGCCAGCCGGGCTTTCCAGAATACAGGTTATGTTTAAAAGGATTGCAATGAAAAAATGTCAGTTGTAAGCTGAGCAAATAGTCTGTGGTGTTTATTCAAAAGATAACAGGCCACCCCACAATTGGTAGCTTCAGTTACGGCTCTAATACTGCTTGTTTTACAGAACAGAAGGAGAATTGGGAAATGGTACTGAAACACAAAACCGGGCAGGCCACCATTTAAAGGCAGATGAGGTAGCTGTGTTATGTTCTGCACAAAATGAGCTGCTGATATCACCCCACTTTGAAGGCAGTAGATACTCCCATTAGAAAAATCTCCATCAGAGCTATCGTTTTTCTTACCGGAGGCAATTCAGTCCCATCTGTTCCCAGAAATCGTTCTTCTGTGCAGCCCATGGACAGACAGGAATGTGGATGCCAAATCTGCACTCCTCAAGTGCCATACCCACGCCACTCCACAGGCAGGCACAGGAATTCGCCTTCCTGGAGTCTCAGGAGCAGCACTTCTAACCATGCAGCAGCTCTTTTTGGTAGAAGAGCTGCACCAGCATGTGCTGACATGGCACTGCATATGATTACAGCAATGTTGGTAATACACTCCCAGACATGGTCTTATTCCAGGATCAAGGGGTTTTTTTTTCATTTTACCACCGTGGATTAGAAATCAAAAATCCTCTTATTCCAGAAGTGTGGTTTCCCCATGGGGATTTATTCCCATGTATCCATATTGGCTTACATGTTCTAGAATAAAAATATTGGTGACTGATAAATATCCCTAAGCTGTTTGGAAGTATAATGTAAACAAAAAAGCCCGGGTAAAGAGGAGAGAAAGAATTGCAGGAAGAAGGAGAGGAGGCAATGGGCTGGTCTGTTTACTGCTCTCCAAACAAAGAAATTTTGGAGCTGTGTCTTTAAAGTAAGGTTTTCATGGGACGCAGACATCCCTTTCACATATGCTTTATCAATTCCAGGAAAGCTGATGAGACTCTCCTTCTGAGAAAGCAGGTGGCTCTGCTCCATCCAGCTCTTTGAAACCACCTAATGAGATCATTTCATCCAGGAGACAACTGAAGAGCCCACACTGCACAGCAGCCGCCACATGGCAGAGCAATCGGAGAGTGAAGGGCATTCAAGGTTTCAAAACCACATTCTTCGTCATCTCAACATAATCAGATCAGTGGTGAGGTGGCGTCTGCAACAGCCCTTGTCAGCTATGAAGACAGAGCAACCAGTCTGTCGGCCAGCAGCCGGTTGGTGAAACGGGGATCACTGCGGTCCTGGAGAGAAAGTAATGAACCTTCATTTCCACTGCCGTCTGCTCTGTGACAGATGAAAACTAGACTTCACTGCCGAGTTTGTCAGGTGATAAATTCAGGTTACTTTAAGGCAGGAAATCTGGAAAATGAATATGAATGTTGTCAGCTCTGAGTGCACATGGGAGACCCTGGCAATGCCCCTCCTGTCCAACAGGAGCAACTGAGCAAGTATAGAATCATGGAATCATTTCGGTTGGAAAAGACCTTTAAGATCATCAAGTCCAACTGTTAAACCTAACACTGCCAAACCCAACACTAAAGCATGTCCCTCAGTGCCAGATCTACACATCTTTTAAATACCTCACTGTACTGTGGAAGTGTAAAAGCTAAGCAGAGACCTCACTCTAAATGATCTTAAAATTCATGTAATGTCATAGAGCAAATGTCATCCCTACAGTGTCAGGAGATCTGTTCTTTCAGACACTGATCTTTTTATGCCCTTAAAGAAACAGCCTGCCTAGTTCCTCAGTCTGGCAGCACTTCTCCAGTACATGTCTGTATAAAACGCAGCATGGGCAGCAGGTCGAGGCAGTTGTTTCTGCCCCTCTACTCTGCTCTTGTGAGACCCCACCTGGAGCACTGAATCCAGCTCTGGGATTCCCAGCACAGGAAGGACATTGACCTGTTGAAGCAAGTCCAGATGAGGGTCACCACTTGATCATAAGGCTGGAGCACCTCTGCTATGAGGAAAAGCTGGGAGAATTGGGATTGTTCAGCCTGGAGAAGAGAAGGCTAATTCAGGGTGACCTAATTGTGGCCATCCAGTAGCTGAAGGGAGCCTACAAGAAAGGTGGAGAGAAAATTTTTACAAGGGCATTCAGTGACAGGACAAGGGGCAATGGCTTCAAACTAAAAGAGAGTAGGCTTAAATAAGACATTAGGAAGAAATTCTTGTCTGTGAGATTTGTGAGGCTAAAGAGGTTGCCCACAGAAGGTGGGATGCCCCATCCCTGAAAGTGTTCAAGGCCAAGTTGGATGGGGCTCTGAGCAGCCTGGTTTAATGGAAGGTGTCCCTCACCACAGCAGGGGGGTTGGAACTTGTTGATATTTGAGTTCCTTCCAACACTAATCATGCTATGATTCTATGATCCCCCTGGTTCATGGGAAGCCAGTTGGAGTTGAAATTCTTTTCCTGGTTTGTCACATCCTACTCAGAAAGGAGAGAGTGTCATTGCTGGTAAAACACACTCAAAATTCATGTACTGGATTTATAGCCCTTCCTTGGTGTCAGGCTTTGGCTGGGCAGGAGATGGGGGAAAGGTCTTCTGTTGTTATTCGTCAGTAGATGACTTAGGGCATAAGCAGAACTCTTGACATATCCGTCTTATATGTCCTCAAGCTTACAGCAGGACTATGGGGTTTGGAGAGCTGATTTTTGCCAGCAGCTATTGCTTTTCCTGGCTGTCCACAAGTGATTATTCAGGGCACAGAGAAGTTTGAGTTGGGAAATGCATCCCTCAGGCACTGGTGAACATATTTAAAGCATGAGATACTGGGTTCAATAGAGGAGGCTTTATACAGTAGCTATTTCCTCCTGAGCCACAAAACACCAAGATAACACAAATACCAACTGTCTAAGTCAGAGTTTAGGTTGCTGTGCTGCAATAAGATACTAATTTACTTGGTTTTGATGAGGATAACGCTTTTTCTTGTTATACAGATGGTGTAGGATTGCAGGATTTTATACAGTCGCTTGAGGATTATCAAGTTTAGAAATGCTGAGTAACTAGGGGAGCAGAGAGGGAAAGTTCTTGAAGGCAGAGAACAACAGAGACCTAGAACAGCCAGCCAGGTCATTAAGTCTCATCCCCTGCTGTCCCACAGCCCAGATGGTGTCATTCCTTCCAGATGCCAGCCCCTTTTCTTTGGCAAAATAGCAAAGCATTTGATTTGTGAAAATCTTGAGAGCTTATTGCAAAATCTCAGTGTCTGGGGGGTAGAAGGTTTCTGACTAAAATGTAGTCTGTGTATGTCCGTCTGAATGCCAGTTTGTGGGCTGTTACCACTTTCAATAGATACTTCTTTCTCAATGTTTTCCCTTTGTGTGTATCAGCAGGCAGGGACAGTAGTTTGCTGGACTTGACATGTCCCCGAGATTTGCTAACAGAGCTCTGCAAGGAGTCTGTGCAGACATCTCTCAAATGGCAGAGCATCCTTGCTCTCCTGTCCATTATGATGGGACAAAATCTGTGTCTCCCTGATGAAATTGCCCTGATGGTGAAAGAGAGTGAGCCAGAAGGAGGTCAGGATAGGCATATGAGCCTGCACTGTGGCTGAGGCACTTTCCTTCTGCCCATCACTCAACTTAATGGTGAGAAATGAGTGAGTTTTCTATTATGATTTCTTCTTGTTGTCATTGTCATCTACAAAATACGCTGTATTTAAAAGAGATTCATACAAATATTTCATTAGCATGCTTTAAACATCACTGCATATTGTCCCAGTATGAAGAAATAATGTCAGGGCTCTGTTTTGATCAGAATTTTCTCTTGTGGGACATCTAATCTTCATTTGGGTCCTACAGAGAATCCATTCCAACTAAAACCTCCCTTCCCCTTCAAAAACAGCACCTGAGCTATCTTTAAAGGGATATAGTGATTCCATTCCTGAACCCTGTCCCCATGTCATTGTGGGGAGGATCCCACTGTGGCAGCAGGCAGGTGCAAATGGGCAGCCTGGCTGGGGAAGCACTAAGGGTTGGCACGAGTTTTTGTTGTTCCTGTTCTGCAAAGCTCCCCAAAGGCTCAAGGACATTCTTTAAATTCCTTTCTCCCAGCGCAGTTGTTTGATAACCCATAAATAGCTCCTTTTCAAACACAATGCTGAAAGCCTCGAGTAATGAGCCAAGAGCAAAAATGTTTCAGTATTTAAACACTTTATTGAACTTGTGGAGGCAAAAAGCTTCAGTGGTCTGTTCAGATTTAAAATAAAAAAACAAAACCAAAAACATATTCAAGAAAGGCTCTTTCATTCCTAAAGTTCCCATAAAATAGGGCTGTTTTCCTTCAGTCATCACAAATATACCTACAGAGCACAAAAGGTAGTGAAAATAGCAAGAATGAGCTGAGCTGCAGCCTATGTGCTTTCATGAAGTCGTCTTGGAGATCATGGCCATGGTCCTTACCTTCAGATACCTAAATATAGGACTGTGCATACTGACCATGGCTGAATTGCCAGGAGCCTCTAAGTTCAGAGATGGAATAGGATCAACAATTTCTAAAAGTATCTTTGTGTTATCTAATTTTGGGCACTAAAAAGCAAATCCATTTCAGAAGACAAGTTTCTTAGGGAAATACTGAGATTTATTTTCTTTCGAGTGTCATTCATGGGATTGCTTTCTTCCATGGCTGTGAAGGCAAAACCAGGGAGCACTGACCCTGAGCTTTCTTGGTATTACTATCATACAATATTACCTTATAAATATCATACCAAGATATCCAGTAATAACGTAGTTATCCCACTCTGTTCATTCAGCACGTCCTCCTAGCAACATGAAGTCAATTTTTTGACTTAAAGTCAAAGCAGTGCTTTTGGAGAAAGCACTTTCCAAAGGGAAAGAAAAATGTTTTGTCCTGAAGACTTTTCACCTGTGCCAGCATGTGTTGTGTTAACTACCCCACTCAGCACAAGTCCTGCCATGGTCACTGGGATGCCCTTCTGCTGTGCATGCCTGTGCAATGCTGTGTTTCTGAACTCCATGCCACAAGTTAGCATTATTAGCAGTAATTTAATGTCACTAGATGGTAATCCATGGACTGTAACAGAGTAAACTACCTGTCATCACCTTGGCTGTGACATCTAGAAATGCTGTCTGGTCATTTTATCCTGCCAAACCTAAGCCCTCTGTAACACAATTAACATTTCACATTAAATGCCCCTGAGTATCAGGGATGCTTATTTACCTACCAACCTAGCCTTACTCTGAAGCATGTGTTTACCTTTCCACCTGGGAGTATTCCTTTTAAATGACACGACCTGTTTTATTAGTTTCAGCACAGGCTAAATCGCCACAGGAGACGAGGGTCTCCAGGAGAAACACCTTCCCCTTCCCTGCTCTCTGCATCCCATCTATCCTGGACTGAAGACATATTGAAGACTTATTTTGGTGATAGCTGCTATAAATATTAAGAGGCCTGTGAGGCTAGGAATAACCAGCAGAAAGCAGCCATGATAATACGCCATGATAATAAGTCATGATAAAAGTTTTAGAAATGCCTCACAGCTTTTCAGCTAATGTGTTTTTGCTGAGGATATAATCATGAGGAGCAGAAAACTCACTTCCAGACTGGTGTGTCTCACATAACTGCCTTGCACTGACAGGTGGTAGTTGAAGGTGCAATTAGGTCTCGTGATTGTTTGGCTCCCTGTCTCCAGGCATGGTATTAACCTCCGCAGTCCACGGAAATGCAGCCTGGGAATTCACTGATGGGACATTCCCATCCTCACTTTGCAGAAAAAAATATCATCTGTCACCCCTGCTCAGGATGCTGCCATCACTCCCAGTCAGGGAGAGGTTTGTGCCTCCCTGAGGTCTCTGCTCCCACTTGCCCCAGCAGTGCTGTGCAGTCACAGACTGACATGGAGGAGCTTGCTCTTCTCCTGGACTGGCTCTGTCTCCTGGTGCTCCCCTAATAAAATGACTTCTTGTTTTCAGATATTGTTTCCTGAGTTTTCTTCCAGTTTTAGGAAATTAGAAGATCTCTTTTTCAGCTTGATCTCTATCTCTGAGAATTTGATCAGCTTCTCAGTCAAATGCAAGACCAAACATTATGACATTTTTCTTCCTTCTGTGGGATGTAGATCCAACCTTTCCCAAACATCTTTCTACTATTAGTAGTAGAATTTTAATCATTCACTCACACATCATTAAGGATACAAAAATGGCCAGTAGCTGTGAAAGATGGGGCCACTAAATATTTGAGAAAGACCTTCAGCTGGTGCAAATGGCATTTCTCCAGCTGGACAGAGAGTGCTGCAGCTGTAGAGCAGCTGAGCAACCAACCCTCATGGTGCCTGGGCCATGGGGACCTGGCACAATGTGTGTCACAGTGGCTGGAGAGTGGCTGTGTGTCACAGTGACAGGCTGGAAAGGGCCGGGGTAGAGGCATCCCCAGCCACAAAAATCTGGAGTTTAGACAAACCCAGGGTCACTCCACTTTGAAGGAATGCCAAGAACTACTTCTAACACAGAAAAATGGGTGCACCTTTGTGCCCTTTGCAACATTAAGCCTGTAAACATGAGAAAACTGCAGGTCCTTTTACAAGCAAGAGGACAGACAAACCCCTGAAAGAGTCCCAGGTGCTTCCCTGTTGCTGAACTGTGTTTCTCAAAAGGTGGTCCTCTGGCAGTGCAGGGATCTCCCAGGTAGCTCATGACAGTTTCACACGTTCCTAAGCAAGGCAAATGAGAGGGGGCTTGGTTTAGCATGTGTAACTACTGCCTCGTGCTCCCAGGCAGTATCTCGTGATACTCAAACTTAAAAGCCAAATAAAAATTCCGATAAATTTATAAAATGATACTAAGGAGTTGAAGATAAAATACATATTTTCCTTTCTTTTGGGATAAAATGTGATATAAACCAGTCTCACCTTCATAAGTAAGACTGGCTCTAGTATAGCAGTCAGCAGTAGACTAGGCTTACAGACAGGCTGGCAACTGTTTGACTACCAGTCAGGAAAGGGAATCCCCTCCAGGCCAATGTGGAAATGATGGGTGAAAAGAGAGTAGCTTTGCAGCAGTGATATTAATAGCTCATTTGCAAATTTTTACTCAAATCTACTCACTTCAAAAGCTCAGCTTGGGGACCAAGAGAGATATTTTTCAACAAAACATTAATCTCAATTAACTAAATGTAACCAAGATAAATGAGCAGAAAAACCAGAAGCAGATAAAACTGGTGAGGCCATTAAATCTATAAAAGGAAGATACTGAAACTTGGAAGGCATCCGAATACAATCCTGCAAGTATTCCAAGGCAGGGTCAGAAAGGGATAACAAGGCAGTCCCAGACCCGAGATGCTGAGAGGCCAGACAGTATTGACACAGACAGTCAAATAGCAGCGCAGCCCACAGCAAACACTGTGCGCTAAGGTGGGGAAGAATTTTAATGAGCAATTTCAGTCTCATACATGCTATGAAAAAAGGACTTGGCATTGTTCCCAATGACAGTGCCCTCCAGATTAGAGACTAAATCACAGCATCCTCAGGGGAGGATGAAAAGAGATAGCAATAGTGTCTTTCTTTTTTTCTTTGATCCTCATGTACAAATAGCAACATGTGTGCGCGCATAAGAGCAGTGTTGGAGTATAACGAGCAAGCTGAAGAATAAAATAAAATAAAATAAAATAAAATAAAAGTAGTGGACTAAAATAGAACCACAATAAAGTAATGTTGGCTGATTTTAAGGCATTAACCCAAAGTTTTATGAACACTTATAGCAGGTCGTGCACTCTTAGGTAAACAGTAACTTATTTTGCAAGTAGGGTCCCTTTAAAAGATGATTTTGTGATATCTTCAGAAGGACCAACACCCCAATTCTCTCAGACGAGGCAGATGTACCAAAGCAAGTAATATCATGTGGGATGACAGGTTCTGCCCTCCAAAACATCACGGAGGAACCATCATACACGGGGAAGGCAAAAGGAACAAAACGCTCTTCAGGCATCAGGAGGCACCATAAAGCTCAGCTGTCCTCCGCAAAATATCTGCAATATGTTATCAGCCCAGGGTAAATGAGTCAGATGCTTCCCCCTGGAGCCATTGCACCGCAGGCAGGCTGGGAGCGGGGGCCCGGCCGATGGCTGCTGGGGATGCCTTTCTGTCCGGAAAACCGGGAATGAAAGGAGCATGCCCCGAGCCCAGCGAGCCCTTAACGCCGCACTCCCGGCCCCAGCCCGGGCGGTGTCCGCTCCAGAGCTGCCTTTGCTTCCCGAGCACAGCCACAGGCTGCCGCGCCGCCTTCCTGGCCCTCATCCTGCCGTAGGCTACAAAAATATAGTGAGGTAAGTCGGCAAAACTCCTGGAAAAGCCCACTGATACTATTGTAAGGCTGAAAGAGAAACGTGCCTGTTATTTCCGCAGGTCTGCACCACGCTGTGGCACGTGAGCCCTCCAGGAGAGCAGCATCTCGAGTTTTAGGAGCGATTGTGCTGCCACGCGACTGTGGGCTCGGCCCCCTTGTGAGAGAAATTCCGCAGCCAAGCTGTGGAGCCAGGGAAGGCCGGTCTGCTTCATCTGTTACTGCCACAGCTTGTAAAAGGACAGATCCTATTACTGCCATGGCATTTGCTTCCACTTGATCCTGTTCATTATTTCTAACCAGCTTTTTATAAATCAGTGTCCTGCAAAACCCCCTGAAATTGAACACAATGGAGACCTAGGCATGTACAGTGCTCATATCCAGGTAAAGAAATGCCCTGAACTGCGGATGGGTCTGTGTGGTTCTGGATGTGCAACCCGGCTGCTGTTCTCGTGCCTTCTGGTAAGGGTCTTCAGCAACCCTGACACAGTGCACAGCAAGATCATTTAGAGTGTCACCTGGCAGTGGACAGACACATTCATCCTTTCAAGCCTTCCTATCAAAACAATCAGGAATTGGAACACTTGAAACCAACTAAGTCTTTGATAGTAAAGACTGCAAACTCTTTGTTTCCCCATCAACTTGGAGTAGTGATATTTTTTTACCTATCTGGAGAGGTTATCATAATTTTTGAAAACATAAGGTAAATCTTTTACAAAAAGGTTTTAAATTATTTGGGCTTTTTCTTTTATTTTTCCTCCGGTAGAGTCAAAAACCTTCACTGTTTTCTACATCAGTGGTTCCCCTCAGGTCTTTCACTTAAAAATCAAAAAGATCGAATTTTGCTTTGATAGATTGTTTCTATTATTTATTTATGCATTTTCCTGTAAACAAGAGTGACTGCTTAATGGAAAGTCGTCTCCTGTGTTTCTCAAGAAGAAAGTAGCTGCTATCTCTGAGGCAGCAATAATTGCTTGAATGGCAATGAATAATTGCTTGGTAACAGCCAGTGCAGGGCTTTACTTTTCACCGGGAACCTGTTCCTGACGCAGAGACGAAGTAGCTACTTCCGAAAGGGAAAGGGAGACTTGCAGAGTTGCTCCTCTGCTCTCATTCCCAGTGATTTGCAAGGCGTTTCCTGACACCTTCCAATCTCTGACCAACCTGAGTCCAAAGTCCTCCTTAGCATGTTTGCCTACCTGCTGTGTGTTAAAAATATGGTAACAACTCTTATTTTAATAAAAAAAAATGTTTATTACAAAAAAATAATTTAGAAAATAAGAGCATCTGAATTCTTAAAACCATA
>VZTE01002267.1:0-11126 GCA_013397775.1 Eulacestoma nigropectus
AGCTAGCCCCGGTTGCGGAACCAAATTATCTTAACATTATTCTTTCATGGTTTTGGTTATGTGCTTTGGAGGGTGAGGTGGATTTTCAGACTAGTTTCTTGCAATTGTTTCTCAGGTCTTTGAAGGATATTGTTAAGGATGGACTTGGGACTTTACATCTTTCTCTGAATTGTCATAGGGAAGTGGTTTTCCTCCTAGAGGCAGATAGGTACACAGCCATTCACATAGACATTTTAAAAATTAAATATATATTTTTAAAATTAACATGTTTTTCATGGATGCAAAATAATTTTTATAAAAGATGTTCTTGTCAAAACAGTTGGGTAATTTTGGCCTCCTCTTTCTCCTGCACAATGCATTTCATCTTTGGGGTATTCAACTCTATCTGCATTTCACAGCAAGTTGCAAGTGAGGAGGAGAAAAAAATTTCAAATTCTATTTACATTTTAGTAAAAGATGGGTTTGAAATTTGTATTAGACTTGAGGTATCCTGTGCTCTGTTTTAATCATCAGACCTGCTGTTGTCCAGGCTACATTTGTTTTAATAGGATGAGGTTTAAATTTGGCTCCTTGAGAACTGCTTCTGTGTGTTCTTTTTCTGCATGGTTCTACACGTGCTTTTGCAAATTGTCATTTGTGCACTTTATGAGATTGTACAAAGCTTCTTCCAGGATCATCTGGGCATTGAAATTCTTCACAGAGATTTCCGAGGGTTTTCAGTCCAGCATCAAAAAAAATGTTTTACAGTGGTTAGTTTTAACACTTGAATCTGTGAATTGGAAATTGGTCTTACAGTACATTTTTATGTTGTTATCTTAATTAGAAAAGAGGTTTCTATATTGAAACCTCCTTGATTTTGGAATATACTATAATACGTACAATATGCTTCAGAATTATAGTTAATAGCTGCAGTAAATCCTAACATACCTGAATGTTCGCAGCCTCATTTGCCTCTGGTAATACATCGTGTATTGCGTGTGTGTGTACTTAGTCTGTTTTAACTGAGAGATGTAGAATAGGACTGATGGACAAATTAATGCTTCCAGGCTCTTCTGAAAATACAAGAATCGTAAGTAAAAAAGGCAAGCTATAAACTAGTAATTTTAACTCTATTCAGTTTTAATTAAGAGTCAAGGAAGAACATTGCTCCATTTTTACGGATTCAGTTCTGCAGCAGAGTCACATAAACCCTATTTACCTCCTTTTTTTGCTTAACATGTGAAAAATAGCATTATCAAAATTGAAATATTCATTTACAAAATATAAAACATGCAGTCCATTTTGCTAGGTATGGAAGCATACTTTTTAAGTACCCAAAACTGTTATTTTGAAAACCTTCCATGGCAAGTGTTACCATATATCCCTGTGGAGGGAGCTGTTATAATCAATTATTACTGTGACTAATAGTCTTTTCATTGATCAAAATGTAATAAACACTTCATCTACACATCGCCTTGGGACACGGTCAAAGGTCTATTGAAATGTCACTTGAAAGAAGTGGCTTTGGAGACTTCAGGCACCTTTGGATAATCCTGGTTTTCTTATGAGAAAGTGTAGGAGCAATACGGTGAGCAATATGGTAAGCAATTGACCCTAGCGTAGGTTTACAAATCCATGTATTTTTCTGCTTAGTTCTCATTGTCTGAAAAATACTGTTGTATTTGTGGAATTTTTTGCAAACAAAAATGAAGTAGAATTAGAGATTTGAATGATGGCTCTACATGTAAAAAGCAAATTTTGGTAGCCTACAATACAGGAAATGAGATATAAAATAATTTCCAGAGTTTTATTTTTTGAAAATGTTTGCTTGATTTACACAGGTTACGAAAGAGTAATCTCAAATATTCATCCTAAAAAATAATTTCTGATCTTAGATTCTGATTACCTTGGGTTTGGGTGCACATTATGTCTTCTAGTTTGTTTTAAGAAAGTTGAAAATCAGCCTGATGAAAATTATATTGCGATGTTCATAAAATAAACAGTTCAGATGTGAAGCCAGAAAGAGTTACATAAAAAGGAGTAGAATAAACAGTTCTTTATTTTTAAAAATAATGGTTCAATTAGAGTAAAAAAAGGTGATTTCTGATTTCTTACATTTATTCTGGAGAATTACTGTTTTCCTACACAGGGCATAAAACAAGGCCAAGGGGAAAGATAGGTCAAAACCATCAAGAGTACTTGTTTCATTGTTATCTATTTAAACTGTTTTTAAAAAGCAAGAGTATCTTCAAGTGTAGACAGTGAATAATCATACTTATTTCAGATTTTCTGAGACATAAAATTTCAGATTTTTTGACTTTTGAAAATATTAAACAACATTTTGGATACAAGCACAAATAAATAGAAGTACCATGTTTTTATATCTGTGCTATAAGGAAAAACAATCTAGGATATGAACTTGAAATTCTGAGCACCTCAGGTAGTCTTATCAGCCACCTTAATATTTACACAAATGCACTGGACAACAATAAATATACTTTCCCCATCATTTTCCTGTGCTGATTGTTTTTCTTTGTTGACAGGTGTCAGAAAAGTGCTGAAAAAAGAGAGCTCACTGCATGGCATTGTCGTTTCATTGGTCGTTGAGAGACAGGACAGTACTGTAAAAGATTCTGAAATACTTGTTTTGAAATTTAAAGGACTGATAACACAGGTAGGGCCTAATGCCTTTTGTGATAAGCAGAAATCATAGGTGTAAGAGCAGTTTTCAGTTCAGCATCTTGTAGGTTGTAGGACAACAGATACACTTGAAAAATATTTGAGTATCAAAGGTGCCTGTGCCTCATATCACTTATATATACACTTAATGACACCTCAAGTGGCATGACAAGAAGTATTTATCTGTAGATAAATTTAATTTTATCTCTAGTATTTTTTCTTTAGAAAATACTAAGGATTTTGTAAGGATAGAAACAATAAGATAAACATGTAGTAAGAGGCTGTTGTAAGTCATGGGACAGATTGAAGTTTTTCTTTGAATGCTAGCTTTACCATCTTAATTAACTTTTTTCAATGTTTGACTCTATGAAATCTCAAAAAATATGACAGTATTGTTCCTAGTAATTTCTTATGTTTCACATAATGACATAAACATTTTGCTTTATATGTAAATCAATACTGAATTATAGTAGAGAATTATGTAGAAACAACTGAAGGTAGCTGTCATACAGAAACAGGTAATTTTACTGGGAACGTTACTTACCATATAAAAGAGAAATTATTCAGTGATGATTTGTTAGTATAGAACAGATTGTTATTCATACAGAAAGGGATATTACATGCAGAGGAAGAACAACATTTGCAGTTAGTGATAATTTCCACGTGCTTTTCTATGAAATGCTGTTGTACTCCATTATTAATAGTGTCAATTTGTGTTATTTTGTGTGATAGTCAGAGCTGCGTCTGTTGTCCACAAAGGGTTGAAATTAAATAGATGTTAAAACAAACAAACAAATTAGCAAGGAAAAACCTAAACAAAACAACAGCAAAAAATCATGTTAATTTGAAAGCCAAGGCAAAGACCAAAAATTGCCAGATGAGGCCAAAGCCAAATCTGTTCAACTACTGTGTTCAGTTCTTACTCCATATCCTGACGCCCTCTTCACAAAATAGCTTGTTTGTTGATCTTTGTACTCCTGTTCCTCAGCTCTGCACTCTATGTTTGCCATCACTCTCTAGACTATCTGACCCAGTGCTGTTCAGTAGGTGTCTGGAGAAAGGAGTATGTGAATACAATTAAATAAGTCTGACTTGACAGTTTCATCTTGTAAATTTTTTTTATTGCATTGGGAGTGTCTACATAACTGCTCAAAGGAGACTTTTTCTATGTACCTGTTTACATTTTTTACTTCTGGAACTCTTGAAGCCATC
This sequence comes from Eulacestoma nigropectus, assembly GCA_013397775.1. Taxonomy (NCBI): domain Eukaryota; kingdom Metazoa; phylum Chordata; class Aves; order Passeriformes; genus Eulacestoma; species Eulacestoma nigropectus. The sequence goes on from VZTE01002267.1 coordinate 3,871, forward strand.
GGCCCTTGGAGGGTGCTTACATAGCACTTGTGAATCCTTGATTGATTAGGAGAAAAACCCTGTTAGTGAATCATGGGGAAAACATTCCATAATGAACTGGTCTTTTAATGAGGTTCACCACCACCTTTGCAGTGGCTGGAAGGAAAGGGATGGAGGAGAGGGATCCTGTTGTGTTGCAAAACTGTTTCAGAGACACAATAGTGGGGGAACGGCTCAGACACCGGCCTTTGTGTGCAAATTTCCCACCAGAGTTAAGCAACTTCTTCTATTTTTTTTTCCTTTTTTCAAATTTAATTAAGTGGGTTTGGAGCCCAGCACTGGCCTAACACGCACTTCTTCATGAATGAAAGGTTTGTCTCTGGCAGTGAGGCAAGGCTCTGAACAATGTCAACAGCAATTACTGCCAGCTGTGGCCACTCGAACAGCTCCTAAAAAAAGTAGGTGCTGAGCAGGCAGAGTGGAGTGTAGTGCTGCCAGGAAAGTGCTGGGGGTAGTCTTGGCCTACCTTACAGCAATCTTGTCATACCTGCACCGAAGGTTTTAACCGAAGCTAGGCCTCTCTTGGGAAGGATCGTCTAAAGATGCTCATGCAGTCAGGGAGTTTTCTAGCAGGTGTGACACTCATTGGTGTGAGGGAGCTTGTAGGAGGAACCTGTATGACAAGAAGAGGTGATGTTTGCTGGGGAGAGGTATGGGCGCAAGCAATTATCCCAGAAGTGATGAAGATAATTCACTTAAATTTAAAAGGATGCATCCCTGAAAGTTATAGCAATCCCTTTTATGATTCCCTGATTTTTCTTAATTTATAGGTCCATTTGAATAGAACTTAATGGAGACCTAATGATATTTTTCTCTATATTTTTCCTTCGCTTTGCTTTCATTAGGGATACTTTTTTTTCATAGGCTTTATCTTTGGAAAATGGAACTCTATAGCACTGAGGTGAATTTTTCACTTAATTAATAGATAAAACCAAACATCAAACCCCCAAATTTCTGTGTTAGGGGAAAGCATGCAGCAGCAGTAATCTTGCAGCTGCTATGCAGCCTGCTGCCCTGAGAACACCTGTGCTGCTAGTTTGGCAGATCATGGTCTAAGTAAAAGTTGTTATTCAATCAATATTTTGTAGGAAATGAGTGTGTTCTATGGCATAATCAGCATGAAATTGTGATTTGAATTGAAATTGCTGACAGCATGGTCAGTGCTCAGTAGCCAACACATGCTCCACTTGCATGTAAATTCACAGTATATAGAATCTGTAATTATTTATTTAAACCATATTAAGTTTGCTTATGTAACAGTACCACCAGGTTTCCTGCTCCTATTCAGTCCCATTTCATTCTGTAAATGCCATGAGAGTTCTTGCCAGGATAAAGAACAATTCTGTCATGCAGTTCTGCACTGTGTCACTCCACTCTCAGAGAAAACAAATGTTGCCTGAAATTGCTTCTTTTTACTCACATTTTTGAATGCAGCTTCTGACTTGGGTGGATTCCTCTCAGTTTAAAGCCCTGGCAGTAGCATTTGAAACCCGACAAGTCGTACAATGAACTGCCTAATCATCAGCTTGATGTAGGCATTGAGAAATTTCTTTGGGGGCATTTGGGGGCATCACAAGATGATCAATGTGAGAAATGCAACTCTCTAAATTAATATAGTGCTTTATCTGTATAAGGCTTTGAAATTTCTCCAGTTAATGGTTATAACAACTTCAGAGTGTCAGTGAGGGGGTTTTCACGCAATGTGACCATTTTATTGGTTTATTTTAGTTCAGTTTTTGTAACAGATTTTTGTAGCAATAATTCTCTTGGTTAGATTATCCTCTAATAAGATGAAAGTTCAGGTTTTTATTTTAAAATGGGGGGAAATGTAGCAATGATTACCAGTATGTTCTCAGAGGAGTAGCAGATCTGTTTTCTGATATATGTTTTGTAATTATTAAAAATTTTCAGGCTTCCAGATATATTTTTTTCCTCTCAACCCGTCACTTATGGATAAATGTACTTTGAGAAGCCTAGCTGTAGCCCAATTTCTACTTTCAGAAAAGCAGCACTGACTGTCAGTGCCTACTCTTTCTTTTTTAGAAGTACTCTGCAGGTATGTTCTTGTGATCATGCCAAACAATTCTGAAGCTTGTCTTTTCCATAAAGTAGAGTGTTAAGTCTGCATCCACAAAGCCAGTTTTTGACACATTAAGTCAATACTCATGGCAGGCAGTTTTTCCTATTAGCAACTATTTCTTTTCCATGTTGATGTGCACAGTGTTGCACTGTGCTGAACTCAGCTGGTCACCAATGTTTTGGCTGACAAGCAAGAAACTTTTTTTCACAGTTATGATACACTGTCTCTTTGTTTGTCACAAATTGCAAAGTTTAGGAGACTTTTTATTTTCTGCCTTTATATGAAACCTATAGTTTTTTTCTATTTGTTGTTCTGTACTCTATGTTATTGTTTATGCTGTGCTGTGTAACACCTTGTCTCAGGCATTACAGAGAAGCAAGAGAGCACATGGTGCCTTCAGCTGCCCCCTGTGGGGTCTGAGGGCAGAAGTCTCCTTGTTCCCCTGGCCACCCTCAGGTGTTTTAAATGGCAGAGGAATGTGAGATAACAATTAGCTTCTGTTCCTCCTCAAATGCCTAATCTCATCAATGTACCCACGGAAAGGAAATTCTAGAAGGAAAAAAATACTTTTTTACTTGTTTTGAATAGGTACATGAGGAAAGAGTTTTCAGTACATGAAAAGTTTAAGGTGCAAGGACTGACAAGAATACACAAAACTGGGAAAACCTCTGAAAGCAGAATCATAAATTTGAATAATTTAATCAGTGGATGCATAGGATGAGGAAAGAACTGACGTAATCTTTTATGACATTTAGCTACAAGACTGTTTTTCATATGAACAGAAAAAGATTGGGAGCATTTTGCTCAAATGTGAGAGCCTAGAATTGTTGTCTGTCTACCTTGTTGCAGTGTAGAAGGACTTTTGTCTTGGACATTAACACAGTATTTCTGGAGCAGCAGAATACACCCTCTGAAGCACAAACTTTAACAGAGTTAGGACTTTCATATGTGGATGATAGACAAGTTCTAGTGCTTCTTGGAATTTTCTAGAGTTTTAAGGTTTTTAGTGTAGACAAAGTGAATCACTCAGAATAATCATTGCCCTGAATTATTTGATTTTTGTAAATAAATTCTTTTTATAAAATGCTTAGTATTTTGTAGAATTGAAAATAAAATTCCCACATTTATCTGTTGCCTTCAGTGAAGTTTCTAGGATATCATATATATGTAAACCACATTGTTCCCAGTAAAAAGAAGGTGTATATTTTTTTCTTTCCCTTTTATGTGCACTTTATTCTTACTCCGTTTAATAGGTAAAATATCTGAGGTGAGAAAGTGTTGTAATTATTTTGTTATCACAATGAGTCAGTAACATTAGATGTGAAACTGGAACCTTTGTTCATTTCTGGTAGCTTTTTACAGTCAGTTCAGCAGAAGCTAAAAAATTCATTTTACTTCAACACCATTACTAGTTTGAGGTCAGCTTTATGCGTATGGCAGCTATATGCATATACACGGGAAAGCTTGTGGCTATTGGTGACAGTATATGGTACTCATAGTACATAAATCCCTGTGTCAGGATGTGGTATTCTTATGGAGCAATTTTTAGATCATCTAGCAGGTAAAAAATTTAATTTAAATGCTCTCCAGCATGGACATTAACGTGGAAAAAATGCAGAAATGTAGAAACAGATAAATGTCAGGTCCATGTGCTGCCAGACTCTATTCTCCAGTTTCTTATTCCTGGTTTCTTGGAAGACATGGTGAGGGCTTGTTTGTGACCCACTTTCATCTGGAGATGTGTTGCCCTTCAGGGTATCACTTCAAGAGATAAATTGTGTCCTTGTGTCCCTTGCACTGCTACATCCTGGTACAGACAAACCAGGATGATGGGGGGACAAAAAAGATTAGGAAACTCAAACACGGAAAAGAACTGCAGGGTCTCTTTAACAATATGATCTTTACTTGCTTACAGTATAATATGGGTGAAAGAAAGCAACCCCCTGCTGAAATATTTACTTCCTTGGGAGAGCAGAGAGTAGATTACAAAGAAAGAAAATTGCCAGGTGATACACTATCTAAGGCGATGACTTCAACAAGGGTAAAGTTTTGACTTAGAGTCATAGTGACAGCACATAGTCATGTAGTGACTGTGGCCTGAACAAAACATGTGCCTTTGCAAATCCAGCAAAAAGGCTTTTTCTTGAGATCATGAGAAGGATTTGCTGAAAAGCTCAGAAATTATCAGTTCAAGTTACTGGTTTCACTGCCTGCCAGTGGCCATAATTACAGTGAATAGTTTGGAGCAAATAATTTGTCTGACAAATTTCTTTTTCACCTCATGAAGAATCCATGAGTAGTTCACATGCTCTTTGCATTTGTTTGTTGTTAATATTTATTTATTTGTTCTTGTGTGGCTTTCTTTGGCTGTATAAGTCACATGGTATGGTTTATTCTTTTTTTGTTGTGGGTTTTTTTTTTCATTTGCATCCTTTGATCCTGGTTGTACATTTATACATGAATAAATACTGAGCAACTAGAGGTCTGTGTGTTGAACAGTTGTATCACCTGCTGAATATATTTCTTAGATAGTCTTCTCTGCATGTATGGTTTTGTCTTCTTGAGCCTTCACTGCACTCTGGTCTCCTCATGGTCCACAGTGTATTCACTAAACTTTCCATAGTTTCCATTTGAATGCTTTGTGCTGTGTCTGTGTATTTTAGTTACCGAAGTTCTGCTCTGGAGCTCCATCCCCTTTTGTTTGTTTTGCTGTTATACAATAACCTTTGTGAAAAAGGCATGACAGGGGGATTAAATATTTGTAACTTCTGCAAAGAAAGGCATGTAACTGGTTCATGACTTGTTACACTGCTATATTCTTTACTGACAACATCTTTCACAGTTTCTACCTTGAAAGCTGTGTTGCTGTATCACTGAAATTCAGAACGTTTAAGGATTCCAAGTTACTAATCAAGTCCATACTTCAGCTGTTGATTTAAAAATAAGTAAATAAATAAATATTATTTTTCTCTTCGGACATAGGAAAAAGTAGATATTTATAGGACCCTTTCTTAACTTGAATTGTCTCAGGAAGTATAATAGCTTGAAACTGAGTTGATTGACAAGCTTTTAAGCCAATGCGCTTTTGCAATTTTTGTGTATTTAAACCCCGTGCAAGGGCAGGAAGTTCCTTTTGTTCCAGGTCTCCTGCCGAAGAAAGCGAGGGGCCTCCGAGCCAGGCTCAGGCCAGGCTCCTGCCTGGCCCCTGCCCCCCTCCCCCTTCTTCCAGAGCCGCAGGCAGCTAAAACCACCCATGGACTGCCCCATAGTTGAATTCATCCGGCCTGGCTTCTAGAGACTGGGGGGCTTCCCTTTCCCCTCCATGCGGCCCTGCGCAGACCCAGCGGGAGCAGGCAGAGCCCTCTGCAGCTAGCACGGCTCACACTAAACTGAAGAGAATATCAGCGCAGCCCGCGAAGGAGAAGAACATGGCGGCTGCACAGTCAGGAAGAAAGAGAAAGTAAGTCACGTGGCACAATGCTAAAGACGACGGTGGGAGAAAAGGGTGTGTGCGTTCCGGCGCGAAACTTAAAACCCTTCTAGCAAGCTGCAGGAGAACTCTAAATCGTTTTGAAGTGTGGCATGGAAAATCCATGCCCGTGAGAATTCATGTTGCAGCTTGTGAAGATGTAAGAAAATGCCTATGCCAGGCCATATAATTTGTAAAGAAGCTTTTAGAGATTTGTGAAGAAGCAGAGAGCCTTTGTGTTTAAGCTGGAATAATTCATGTTTAAAAGAGACTGGAAGCAGAGAACCCTTGTGTTTAGGCTGGAATAATTCATCTTTAAAAAGACTTGTAAACCCTTGTGGTGGCCCATGATTGCAGTATGAATATACTGTGGAATTTTCATGGGACAGATATTTCATTTCAGCAGATGGTTTTCCAGGCGGACTACTGAGTTGTGAAGGATTTCCACGGCATAGCAGAAGGAACCCTTTTCCCTAAGCATAAGAAAGAGACTGTTAAGGACTTCAACACTGACCAAAATTGTCACCCTTTGTGCAAGGTGGTAAAAGGTGGGGAGAGTGCTGGAGGGAAGGGGGTTTTTGCTTTCATTTCTTATTATTTCTTGTTACTTTCAATTTTGTTAGTAATAAACCTCTTTATATTCTTTAAAGTTTTAGGCCTGCTTTGCATTTCTTCTAACCTTTATCTCACAGAGTAAAGTAGATGTGATCAAACCACTACAGGAAGTTTACTTAAAGAATAAATCTGAAGAAGGTTGTCCATTTTCAAACAGCCTTACAAAGAAAAAAAATGACTTCTCTTTAGTACAGGCTTAAAATGACTACTTCTTTTAACAAGTCTTTATTCTAATAAATATACTCAGAAATGATCTAGTCTAAAATGTTGTTCTTCATCGTAAGCACATTTCACTTTTGCTATAATTGTACCTTCTCATCATTAGAAGGACATAATAGGCATTATGGAATGCATCTGTGTTCACTGAGTTGAATAGACTTTATCTTTTATCAGATATTAAGAACTTAATATATTTTCAGTCACCCTGACTTGTGCTAATCTTTTTTATTTTGGTTTTACAGTTTGTGCAGAATCAACAGAGGACTACTCTGAATGTCCTACAGGTACTCCAGATTCTTTTTGACAGCTCCTCCAGGAAGACAAGTCTAGTCTAGCATGTAATTAATGATGGTGATTCCACTCTGATCTTTTCACTCCTTTAATGTGCATCTCTGACTGAGAAGGAGATAATAGACAATCATGTAAGGAAATCCTTGATTATAGCTTGATTGAGCTTGTGTGAGCTCTAGAGAGCTAGTGTTGTCATGGTTTCCAAGCCATCTAATGTACGACATTTTTACATAGACAAGATGTTAGATAGCCATCCAAAAAATTGTAATTTGGATTATGTCTAATCTCTCTTTGAATGTCAGATCAGGTTTATTTTCATAGACAATCAGTAACCAGGTCTCATATTAGAAACTATAGAAAACACACTGTCTTCCACCACACTTGCAAAAGAGAGGACTTGTTTGGAAAGAAAAAAAATCTGTCATTCAACATAAGAAGCAGATTTGTAGTTTTTAGCAATGCATATTGGTAAAAAATTCCAAATCCTCTCACCTTGTAGTCACCATATCTATAATGAATTGCAATTAAAAAAAAAAAAAAAAA
>VZTE01002285.1:0-11805 GCA_013397775.1 Eulacestoma nigropectus
TATCGGACCTTGAGGTCCTTCACTGTAAGATCTATTTTTATGGGACCCCCAAGGTCCTTCACCAGATCCACTTTCAGTGGATTTTAAGATCCTTCTCCGAAAGATCCGTTTTTTATGGGACCTCCGAGTCCTTTACCACAAGATCCATTTTTATGGGACTTTGAGGCTCCTCACCATAAAACGCATTTTTATGGGACCTTGGGGTCCTTCACAGGATCCATTTTCTGTGGGACCTTCCCTTCACCCCGCACCACCCCAGCCCCACCGGGACCTCACCACTTCCATGAAGAGCACGCAGACGTCGAAGTTGGGGTTCTTCTTGACGTTCTTGATGACGCCGGACTGGACGCGCTGCCCCCCGCACTCCACCAGCAGGCTGGGCGAGGTCACGCTGGCCAGCTGGAAGCTCTTGAGGTTCCTCAGCCCCCAGGCCAGGATCTGTGGGATGAGGGGACAGCAAATCCTGAGCCAAACTTCTGCTCCCAGGTTTCCACGGAGCTCCCCGACACCGGAGGAGAACCTGGAGGTTCAACTGTGTAGGACAAGAAGCGGTGGGAATTATGGAATCCTTGAGGTTCCTCAGCCCCCGGGCCAGGATCTGTGGGATGAGGGGACAGCAAATCCTGAGCCAAACTTCTGCTCCCAGGTTTTCGTGGAGCTCCCCGACACCGGAGGAGAACCTGGAGGTTCAACTGTGTAGGACAAGCAGTGGTGGGAATTATGGAATTAACTGAGGTTGGAAAAGACCTCCAAGGTCGAGTTCAACGTGTGACTGATCCACACCTCGACACCAGAAATTCCTCGGACACTTGCAGGGATGGGGATTCCAAACCTCCCTGGGCACTTCCAGTGCCTGCCCACCTTTTCCACGAGGAAATTCCTCCCGATGTCCAACCTGACCTTCATCCTCATCCCATCCCTTGTTCCCTGAACTTCATCCTTATCCCATCCCTTTTTCCCTGGGAGCAGATCCCAACCCCTCCAGCTCCACCTTCCTGTCAGGGAGTTGTGGACAACCAGAAGGTCCCCCTGGGAGCCTCCTTTTCTCCGGAATCCGGCTTGGATCCCGTTCCTGGCTCTCATTCCCTGATCCCGCAGGATTCCCGGCTCACCTCGATGGCCGTGCGCTGCAGGACGGGTTTGATTCCCTGCGGGACCATGTAAACGTTGGGCTCCCGCTGGGGCGGCGGATAGGGAAGGTCGGAATCCGCGGACTGCAGGAACGGAGAGGGAAAGGAAACATCAGGAAGCGCCAGGATGGGATAACAACCCCTTTTCCATATTGGATCCACCCGGAGGCTCCATCTCTGCCAAACTCATCTCTCCCGGGAAATCCAGGACAGCCGGAGCAGGGAGATCAGGAATGGCGGGATGGAGGTGCTGGAAAAGTGGTTTTATCCCTTTAATCCATCCTGGCGAAGATCCAACACACCTGAGCTTTTCCCAAAGGATCTGCCCTCCAAGGTTCTACATTTTTTAGGGAACGACGGGATGAAACCGCCCCTATCCCATCCCGGGATCGCGGCGGGATGAGGAAAGGGATGAAGCAGCAGCAGCGGGGTCGTAGTTGGGCGATTCCCAAAAATTTAGTGAGAGCAGCATCGTGGGACGGGGGATTGGCACCACCTCTGGATCTGGGAAGGGACTGTGGTTCATCCCACAGTTCATGGATAACCCACAAATCCATGGGATAGGGCTCAGGTAAAACTATCTGGGAATTCCAACCGGATCATCCCAAATCTGGGAGGCAGCCCAGGAATTCCCAGTTTGCCTTCCCGGAGGAGGAAAACAGCAGCCAGAATTCCTCCCCTCTTCCTGCGTCTCCCAGAGCCCCCAAAAAGGCGGGAAGGAAAGCAAAACCTCTGGAAATCCATCCCAGGAGCATGGAATTCTCTCCCGGCTGGAATTTTATAGGATTTAAGGAAGTGTGGGTGTGTTTTAATTCCGAGATTGGGTCAGGGATTGGCTCTCCAGTGGGATTTTCCACAGTGGCACGTGGAGAATCATGGAATGATGGAATGGTTGGGATTGGATCCTTAAGGATCATCCAATTCCAATCCCCTTTCCCGTAAAATTCTAAACTTCAATTTTCCTTGGGAATTTCCGGCGGTTCCGGAGTCCAGCTGCTCGTTAGCCGAAGATTTTTGGGAATTCCGTGTGGGAGAAGGTGCCTGGGACTCCCACACGGAGCAGCCACTCCTCCATCCCATGATCCGCATGCTCCTAGAGCTGGTTAGTGCTGGCAGGGAACGGGAATGGGAATTTTATCCGGGATAACCCGAAGGAGAAGGGAGAGCGGCAGAGGATTCCCACATTCCCCAGGTTACCTCTGGAACCCTCATTCCCAAAAAAAAATTCGTTTCAGGCCGCTCAGGCCCAAAATCATGGAATGATTTGGGTTGGAAGGGATTTTAGTGATGAATCCTTCGGCAAATCCAACGGGAAATCCTTGGAAAAGAGCTCCTGCCCCATCCATCCTCTCCAGGACCAACCTGGGTTTGAACCCTGCATCATTCCAGGTTTTTTTTAAGTCCTTCCCGCTGCTCTCCTGGTGGTTTTCCAGGCATTCTCCTGGATTCCAGCTGAATGCCGGAGGACGGAATGTTCCACCAGATGGATGGGAATGAGCAGGGAATGCTGGGGATGAGGTGGGAGCAGGGAGGGATCAGGATGGGAGCGGGGAAAAGCAATTCCCAGGCAAAGCCGGCTGGAGGGAGGAAAATCCGTAAAAATCCTGCTGGGAGCCGGGATGGGTTGAACAAGGATAAATCCGAGGGAATCTGGGTGGAAGGGAGCTCTGGAGATCACGGATTCCAACCCGGATTTGGATCCAGGATGAGTGAAAATCAACATGGATGAGGCCAAAAAAAAGGGCTGGAAAAGATTCCCGGTTTAAACGGAAGCTGGGATGTGATCCAAAGATAAATCCCAGAGTTTGACGGGAATTTAGTCCCGAAGGCCACTCCCAAGAAAAAATGGAGGAGAAAGATGGAGCCAGCCTGGTCCAACACCAATCCTTGGGATGCAGCCGCAGGAATTTTCTCGGGATGGGGATCCCGCGATCCTGCTCTCCCTGAGAGGCTCCGCTGGGATTTTCTTGGTTTCCGGGAAAAGGGAAGGAAGGGAGGAGAGCGATACCCATCGGAGGAGCCCCTCGGAGAACAAGGCGGGAATGCAGAGCTGTGGAACGCCCCATCCCAGAATTCCGGCGGTGGGAAGAAATGGAGGAAAAAGAGGAGAGAGATGATTATGGACGCATGGAACACCGGGATGAGCTCCCAAGGAAAGGCGGCTTGGGTGGGGAAAAAAAACCTTGGAAAAATTGTGTTTATCCCATCCAATGCAACCTTTCCCGGGAATGTGGCTCGGGTCTTTCCTAGCTCGTGTCTCGGATTTTGGGATTAACGGCTCCGAGGGTCACCACAACATTCCAAGAGTTGTTCCCTTTCGCTGCTGGGAGTTTTCCAAGATCCCAGTTCTTGGTTCAGCCTGGGATTGGCTCCATGGGATGAACAAGGATAAAGTCTTGGACAGGTTGGGATCCTGGGCGTGGAATCAGAATCATGGGAATGATGGAATCACGGAAGAGTTTCCATTGGAAAGCTCATCCCATTCCGTGGGCAGGGAACCTTCCACTATCCCAGGTTGCTCCAAGCCCCATCCAACCTATCCTGGGATTTTTCCAGGGAATGGGAAACGAAAATTTCCTTTGGAACAACTGGAACAGTCCGGCACATCCTCGATTCACGGCAAACTCCCTATGGAAAGCCTGGAATTGGGATTTCCCAAGGCCAGCCCAGCATTCCGGCTCTGGCATTCGTGGCTTGGAAGGACGGGACACCTCATTCCAGAGGGTAAATGGATCCCAACATTCCCGGCCATGGGGAAAAGCCCGTCCTGCCAGGGGTCACTCATATTCCCAAAATTCCGATGCTCCCGGCTTGATCCATCCGGGAAAAAGTGGATTTCCCAGGGAGGCAAATTTTAACAATTCCAAGACGGAAAACAAGGAATTCCCGAAGACTCACCTCATCCAGGCTGGAGGAGAGCTCGCTCTGGGAAAGAGGAGGAGAGGACAGAATTAGAGGAATTCTCATCCCAAAGCCCATCCCAAGGTTTAGAACTGAATGGAACCATGGAATGGTTTGGGTGGGAAGGGATCCTTAAATCCCATCCAATCCCACCCCCCTTTCCCGATCCCGGGTGGATCCAAGCCTGGCCTTGGGCACTGCCAGGGATCCAGGGGCAGCCACAGCTGCTCTGGGAATTCCAGCCCAGCCCCTCCCCACCCTCCCACACAGGAATTCCTTGCCAAGATCCCAGCCCAATCTCCCCTTTCCCAGTGGGAAGCCATTCCCTGTGTCCTGTCCCTCCAGGCCTTGTCCCCAGTCCCTCTCCAGCTCTCCTGGAGCCCCTTAAGGATCCAAGATTTCCCCGGAGCCTTCCCTTCTCCAGGGGAACATTCCCAGCTCTCCCAGCCTGGCTTCAGAGCCCTTGGAGCATCTCCAGGGGATCCTCTGGATCCTGGAATGGGATAAATTTGCCCTGTCAGGAAGGAGCCGCCCCACTCCCAGTTTTCCTCATCAGCTGAGGAAAACCGGAATCTCTACACGGGAATTCCTTCATCCTAAAAAGAACTCCCTAGGACTGGATGGAGGGCTCGCTGCAGGGCTGGAAACGGGATCCAAATCCCTGGGAAAGCTGGGAATGGTGCTTGGCCATTCCCAGGGACAGAGGAGTTGCAAGGAGGAGTCGGGAATTACCTCGAATCCAGGGATGTGATGGACAGCCGGCTGCAGGGAGAGAACACAATTCCCATTAACATTCCCAATATTCCCGGGGCTAGTTCCCATTTATCCGGCAGGGAAATTTCAGCCCCTTCCATTCCCAGCTCCCCAGGAGGCACCAAATCCACCCGGATGATTCCCACCAGGATCAAACGGCTCCTCCATCCCATTCCAAGGCCTTTCCCACCCAGTTCTGAGGGAATGAGAAGGAAGAGGCCTCATGTGGGGATCTGGGGCCTTTTCCCGGTGTTTGTGTTGGGATTTCCAGGGAAAAGGGAATTGTGGGATTCCCTTTCCCAGTTAAACCTCGGGGCTGGGAAGGAAGAACGGGATGGAGGGATTGAGCTTCCCGATCCATATTTTCCCTGGCAGCCATTGGAAAAGCCGGAGTGGCTTCAGCTTTCCTAAACCCCCTCCAGAAACAATTCCAAGGAAAGGGCAGCATTCCTCATGGATTTGGCAATTCCCAGCTCCCTCGATATCCCTGAGACCCTCCTAGGACTTGTCCTGGGAGAGATGGATCCAACCAGCCCATCCCACCGGGAATTCTGCAGTTTTCCATCGGGCCAACCCCAAACCACCTCTTTTCCCAGCTGGAAAACCTCGGCCTATGGAATTATCCCTCAAAAAGGGACAAATCCCAAATCCCTCCGGCTCTTCCCACGCTCCAAAGGACAAAACCCAACACCTGGCAACAGTCGGATCCTGGAGAAGAACCGGAATTCCGGAGCATTCCGGGCTCGGGGGTGGATCTCACCTTTTCCCGCTGGATCAGCTCGAAGGCCGCCAGGAGCTCCCCGACATTCCGGCCGGATTTGAGGACGGGATACCAGGAGAGCCGGGGCGAGCGCTCCAGGCTGGGCCGGCAGATGCAGCGTCCCATGAATTCATCCGCACCCTGGAAAGGGAATCCCGGGATTTGGGATGGTCCTTCCCATCCCTTTTCCCGGAAAAATCCATCCCCGTGCACCCATCCCTCAGCCGAAAATCGGGAGCGAGGGATGAACCGCGGGATCAGGGCAGGAAAATGAAAGGATCGGTGTCCACAGAACCTCCGGTTTTCCAACTCCCTCCTGGAATTCCTAAGGCTGGAAATGCACTTTTTTTAGGAATTTTGGCTTAGAAGGTGGAATTCCTATCCCAGGTTTTCCAGAGCAGGAACTCGGAGCCTTCAGCAGCTCCTAAAAATCCCATTCCCTGCTCCGCACTGGGATCTTTGGGATCTTTCCTGCTTCCCGCTGGGAATGAGCAGGAGAGAGGGAAAAATCATTCCTGAGATATTCCCGAGCCCTTCCCGAGGTGTTTCCCAAGTGCTTTTCGCCTGAATTCCCTCCTGCGCTTGGGACAGGCTCCAGCCTGGTTTTTCCAGGGAAAAAACCTCAATTCCTGCCACCCATCCCCCAAAATTCCATCATTCCCAGGCCCTTTGGACACGGCAAACAGCAGAGGGGGCTTCCCTAACTCCATGACTGCTTCCAACTTTATCCCAAGGTTTTTCCAAGAGGAAACTCCGTTAATCTTCCCACTTGAAATGGCGGTGATGAAGCTCCGTGAAAGGGCCCCCAAGGACACCACGGGATTTCCCCTGGAATTCTGGCCTCCGGAACGCCCATCTCAAAGCCTGAACCACCCAGAGAAGCCGGACATCGCGCTCCAGAGGCTGGGAAATTCCCGCCGGGAATTGCCACACTCACGTAGGTGTCGTGGTCGTAGATTTCCACCAGGATGTTGGGAGGGGACTCGGCCACGTCCCGAGAATTCCCGAAAATCTCGATCTCGTAGAAGATCAGGGTCTGATCCCAGGTGGGATTCAGGGTGTTCTTCTCCACCACCGTCTTCTGGCTCTGGTGCAGGAAGGACACGATGGCGTAGGGATCTGCGGGAACGGGATTCAGGGAGTGGGATTCAGGGATGGAGCCGAGCTCCAGCTCTTCCGGGAATTCCAAGCTCCACCCAGAACCGGCTGCCAAAGGATTTTGGGAGTTCTCAGCTCCTTTGATCTCCCCCTGAAGTCCTTCAGGTCTTGCAGGAGGAGAAAGGAGCTGCCCAGTCCACCCCACCTGGAATTCGGCATTCCAACGCCAATCTGCCTGGCTTTCCAGGCGGTTTTCCAGCTGGGAAGGGTCAGTCTGAGAGTTGGGATTGTTGTAAAGATCCAGGGAAATCTTGGAGCCACTTCCAGGGACTAAAGGGGCTCCGGGAGAGCTGGAGAGGGATTTGGGATAAGCGATGGAGGGACAGGACACAGGGAATGGCTTCCCACTGGGAAAGCGATACTTAGATGGGATCTTGGGAAGGAATTCCTGGCTGTGAGGTAGAGGAGCATCCCACACGTTCCTGGATTCAGATCCCAGGAAAATCCCACATTCCTGGGTTCATATCCCAGGATTATCCCACACACACCCCTGGATTCAGATCCGAGGAAGATCCCACACATCCCTGGGAGTTTTCCTGGGATCCAAAGGATGCAGTTCCCAGGTTTATCCCACAAACCCGTGGATTCAGCTCCCAGGAACACCCCAGATTCCTGGATTCAGATCCCAGGAAGATCCCACACAGCCCTGGATCCAGATTCCAGGATTATCCCACACATCCCTGGATCCAGATCCCAGGATTATCCCACACACCCCTGGATCCAGATCCCAGGATTATCCCACACATCCCTGGATTCAGCTTTCAGGATTATCCCACACCCCCTGGAAGAGGAGCCAGCTGATCCCGGCAGCGTTCCCCCTTTTCCCCCCTTTTCCAAGGAATTGGGGGGCCCAGGGATGGATTCGCCCTCTATCCATGCTAACAATCCAGGGCCGCTCGGACATTCCCAACAACCCACTCTGGGAAGAGCCTTTCCCGCTTTTTTCCAGCCAAATCCATTACAATAAACAAAAAAAACCCTGGACTTGGAGCTGCTTTTTCCCTCTTTTTTTTTTTTTTTTTTTTTCCCCCCCTTTTTCCCTCCCTTCTCCTCCTTTTTTTTTTTTCATGGAAGCCTCTCTAAAGCCCCTTTGTCAGGAACAGGGAATGTTTATTTTTCCAACGGCCGAGCCCCTTTTAATGAACTCCTTTATTCCCGGCAGCGGGAATCACAATCCCACATTGTGGAACTCGTGTTGTCCTTGGCCGGGATTTTTCCAAAGGAAAACGATTCCGGACTCCCCTCCCGGGCCATGAGCTCACCTCGCTCCCACCTCCTCATCCCGACAAGGAGCTTTTTGTGGGAATTCCAGGTGGGGGCAGACACTGGGGGATTGTTTGGATGCTCCAGGGTGTTTATTCCCAAAAAAATCCCGTCGTTCCAACTACCGGGAGAAGCAGCATTCCCCTGGGATCGCGGTCCGCCTGCTTCTCTAATTTTGGGATTGTCCCTGTGTCCCATCCGGAATCCGTCATTCCCGGGATGTGTTGTTGTTCCAAGGGGGGTTTAAATCCCAGAATTTGGAGGAAAATCCCACCCAAATCCCCTCTGCAAATTCCCATGGGAGTCAAGCAGGGATATTCCTGGAGGGATGTTGGATCTCTCCCGCCTGTGGACACTTTTCCCGGGAGCTGGGACATTCCACACTATCCCAGCTCGGATCCAGAGGAGGTGACATCCCTTTTTTCCCCGCTTTTCCTGGGAAATCACCTGGCTGGAACGGCCCAGCCCCCAGGGATGAGGATGCGGGATTTTCCAGCTGCCGGGATAATTCCCGGCACTCCATCCCACCTCAACCACATTCCAAAGGGATGTCCCACCTACATCCAACCATCCAAGCTCCTCCAGCGCCAAAATCCCACGGAGAAAAGGATTTCTCCTATTCCGACTTCTTTCCTATCCCAAAAAAAAACCCAGGGCGGGATGTCCTGACCACATTGGCACAATCCTGGGAATTTCAGAAATCCCTGGAGCTGTGCTGGGAATGGTTGGAGCAGCAGGACCTGGAAAACTCCTCCACAAAGCCCAGCCCGTTTTCCACCTGGAATCCCTTTTTTCCACGGGCATCCCCTTCCCAAATCCCAAACCCCAGGGATTGCTGCCCTCCTGTCCAGCCGGGAGAAGGGGGATGGCGAGGAATTATGGAATTATGGAACCCCAGACTGCTTTGGGATGGAAGGAATCTTAGGGATCATCCGGATCCAACCCCACGAGCTGGGAACCCTCCACTGGATCAAATCCAGTGAGGAATTTCCTGAGGATGCTGGAGAAGAAGGGGCCTGATGGCTCCGAGATCCTGATTAAATCCTGTCACCCTCCGGAATTTTTCCTGGGAGCACATCCCATGGAAGTTTCTCCCTGTGCTCCATCCTATCCAGCCTGGAGAAGGGAAGGATCCAGAGATTCCTTGGAGACCCTTCCAGAGCCTAAAGGGGCTCCAGGAGAGCTGGAGAGGGACTGGGGACAAGGCCTGGAGGGACAGGACACAGGGAATGGCTTCCCACTGGGAAAGGGGAGATTGGGCTGGGATCTTGGCAAGGAATTCCTGCGTGGGAGGGTGGGGAGGGGCTGGGCTGGAATTCCCAGAGCAGCTGTGGCTGCCCCTGGATCCCTGGGAGTGTCCAAGGCCAGGCTGGACACTGGGGCTTGGATCCACCTGGGATAGGAGAGGCGTCCCTGCCCATGGGATGATCCCTCTATTCCCGGAATTCCTCCCGGTGCGCATCCGGACTCACCGGAGAAGCTGTCCTTGTCCATGGCTATCAGATCCCGCGCCTGGTACAGGTAACAGCGCAGGTGGAATCTGTTCCCGGCTGGCGGGAAAAACGGGAATCGTGGAAAAGACGAGCCCAGGGATGTTTTTCCATCAATCCCAGTCTCCCACCTGAGGGAATCCCGGCTTAATCCCCCCAGGATACCCCGAGCACCGATCCCAGAGCCTGTGGATGTTCCCATAAGCACCGTCCTCCCCTCCACCCTTTTCCCAGCTTTCTTTTTTCCGTCTTCTTTCCAGGAAAAGGATGGGAAAAGCCTTTCCCGCTCCCCTTGGATCCTTACAGTCAAAAATGCAGGAGATCGTGGGTCGGTTGACTCCGAAGCTGAGGGTGGATGCGGATTTCCCGTTGGATTTTCCGTCATCGCTCTTGTCGTCCGTCACTCCCCCCTGCAAGGAAAACAACGGAAAGTCGGGAACGCCGGGATCACCTCCAGAGCCGGGATTCCCCATGGGGTGGGATCCTCTGGGGTGTCCAAGAGGAGTCTGGGCTTCCAGCGCTCCCCGGAATCCTAAAATTTAGGTTGGAAAAACTCTTGGAGATTCTCAAGTTCTCCTAATTCCCCCATTGGCCTTGGAATATTTGCGGGAAAAGGAGCGATTTCCAAAGCTGAGAATTCCCACCCGCAGATCCCATGGAAAAGGGGGAATAGGGACAATCCCGCTGGGAGCTGTGGGAGCGGGAGGCAGCCGGGATTCCCGGGATGGGAGCAGCTCATGGAAAACACCGCGGAGCCGCTTTTATCCCGAAGGGACCAACGCTGGATTGGAGCAGGGAAAGAGGGGGAAAAAATCCAAACAGGAGGGGAAAAAAATTCCATAAAAACACGGAATGGGAGCTTTGTGCTGCTTCGGCTCTCATGGAATCACTGGAAAAGCGGCGGATCGGGAAATCCAGAGCATGGAGAAAGTCGGGATAGCAGGGAACAAACAGGGATAACGGGAAGCTGATAACGAGCGGCCGATAACATTCCCAGGCGGAAATTTGGGAATGCGGGAAGCGGTTCCGTACCAGAGCCCCTTCCAAGGCGAAGACGGCAGCGGGGCCGGTGCGTTCCAGAGGCTCCATCCGGCGTCTCCAGCGGCGCCGGCGGAAGGAGTCGGAGCGGCGCTGCTGGAGATGGAAGCGCCAGCCGAAGAGGGAAGCGTATTCCCAGCCATCCCCATCCAGCTCCTCCTGCTTGTGCTGCCGGACAGGGATCACAGGGGTCAGGTTTTCCAGGATCGACCCAAAAGATGGATTTAGGTTTTTCGGGATGTTGCCGGCTCCCACCCCGGGTTTTTCCCTGTGTTTCGCCCAGGTTGGAATCATGGAATGGAGTCACGGAATCACTGAGAGAATTACAGGAATATTCAGGCTGGGAAAGATCTCCGAGGTCAACGGGTTTAGGTTGGGAAAGGCCCTGGAGATCATCATGGAATCCTGGAATGGTTTGGGATGGAAGGGACTTTAAAGCTCATCCAGGTCCAGGGACAGCTCCCACGATCCCGGGGGGATCCAAGTCCATCCAACCTGGCCTTGGACACTGCCAGGGATCCAGGGACAGCCACAGCTGCTCTGGGAATTCCAGCCCAGCCCCTCCCCACCCTCCCACACAGGAATTCCTTCCCAAGATCCCAGCCCAATCTCCCCTTTCCCAGTGGGAAGCCATTCCCTGTGTCCTGTCCCTCCAGGCCTTGTCCCCAGTCCCTCTCCAGCTCTCCCGGAGCCCCTTTAGGCCCTGCAAGGGGCTCGGAGCTCTTCCTGGATCCTTCCCTTCTCCAGGGGAACATTCCCAGCTCTCCCAGCCCAGCTCCAGAGCAGAGGGGCTCCAGAATCCTGGAATGGTTTAGGTTGGGAGGGAACTTAAATCCCATCCCGTTCCACCCCATCCATGTTCAGGGACACCTCCCACTATCCCAGGTTGCTCCAAGCCCCATTGTCCAACCTGGCCTTGGACAATTCCAGGGATCCAGAGGCTGGACTCTTCCAATCCAACCATTAACCCTGCTGGATCCACCACTGGGAATTCAGCCCCTCACCAACCCCTGGGATGAATCCCACTTGGAATGGGATCACTGGGCTGCGGCTGAGCAAGGATGGGGCCGGATCCTGCCCAGGCCTGTGGAGCTCCAGCAGCTCCACTTCCCATCCCGCTTTTCCCTTTGCCATCATCCCGATCCCTCCCGTGGCTCTGCCACCTCCGGAATTTCTCCCTGGATCATCCACCACAAGCCCGGGAAGGATTTTCCTCCCCAGATCCCGGTGACACCCACATCCCTTTGGAAACGGGGTGTCAGGGGCTCCACGTGGCCACAATTATCCCAAAAAATTGCTGGGAAGGGAGACA
>VZTE01002306.1:8500-26545 GCA_013397775.1 Eulacestoma nigropectus
GGTAGTTATGAGAGGGGGGGGGGGGGGAGCATGGTAATAAATATTAAACTGGGGTTGCAAGTATCACTGAAATTGCAGTAATTGTATTCTATTTTAATATATTAAAGGTAATTGCAGTTCAAGTTTAGAAGGGTTTTTTTCTTAATTTTCCTTCATAGGCATAAGTGTGCTAGCAGAATGCCTAGACTGCCCAGAACTGAAAGCCACTGCAGATGACTTCATCCATCAGCATTTCACTGAGGTTTACAAGACAGATGAGTTTCTTCAGCTTGATGTTAAGCGTGTGACACATCTCCTGAACCAGGATACACTGACAGTGAGGGCAGAAGACCAGGTGAGATCCCTGTTTTGTAGCAGCTAAAAGCATTGAACTTAACTATCTTTTTTTAATCAAGAACTGGCTTCAAGCATTCAAGTATCTCACTTCTGATGTTCCTAGAGGATATGATGCACATAATGGTTGTTAAATTGTGGAATAAAGGGTGCATCGTAACTTGGTCAAAACCAAATATTAACGAATATTCACATTTCAAGTGTGGTTTATCTATGTGTTGTTTCAGCAAAGTAGGAAGAAAGAAGTCACAGAGGGAGTAAGCAGAACAGTTTCCTTTGTCAAGATAGCTATTGGGCTTCTGATTCAATAGTACATGAGCTAAATTGTTTCTCTTATAGTGGTTGCTTCTAGATTGGGATTTATGTGCTTTTGGTGAAAGTTGACCACTTCAAAGTGGTGAGCAAACTGCACCTTAATGGATGCACATTGCTACCTGAGTATGGCCTAGCCCATTCCAGAGAGGTGTTTTCTGATGGAAACATATGCATACACAAGCCTGGGGAAAGGAGGGACTTGGAAGTAAGATGAGTAAAACACTGAAAGCTAGATGCACTGGCAGTGGTGGATTGATGGAAGACCCTTATTTAGGGACTGGACATAAAAAAATTTAGGTGGCTGAAAGGAGCCTGGAGTTCCACTCAATTAAAATTTATAACCTGTGGTAGAAATTACCTTCCCAGTTGTCCCGTTTGGAATGCTTGATTCAGCTTACAGCACAGCCCTGAATGATTGTTTGCCAGCTTGTTCTTCCTACTGCAGGAAAATAGGAAGCATATAGGTGTCTGCACTGCAGCCCAGACAGGTGGTTGTGGGCTGGTTGTAGCAGTTGAGTGGTACTTGTAGCTGCTGAGTACTTGTAGCTTCTTAGTCAAAGCTGTTGAAAACAAACTGAAGTCTCACTTTTGTAGCTCTGCTGTTCTGGTGCAGAATTAATTAAATTAGGTAATTTAAGTTTGTTTGGGTATGGCATCATGAGTTGACTCATACCTTTGAAGTGCAACAGAGGGATGTTGTAGCTGAGATGGTATGTATATCCTCTTGGAAGTGGGTGTTTTGCTGACTGTGAAGTTTCCATTGACATTGATCTCGACCTCCAACAGGCAGAAGAACTGATTTGAAGCATTAAGGTTTAGTTTTTTCTCTTACTGTATGGTGATGTGACTTATGAAAATAAGAATTAGTAAGAGTGGGGGATAATATCAGGTGATTGAATATGATAGTTGGCTTGTTGCAGGTATAAATATGAGTAATGTCACCGTTCAACATTCTTGCTGAGTAGTGGGAAAACTTCAGATCACAGGGTAACATTGTCAGAGCTGGAAGTGTTGTTTGGCTTGCAGCCAAAATGACATTTTAATATTTACATTCCTGAAGTTCTATTGGTAAAGTAGGATGGCATGCTTTAACCTGGCAGCAGGAGTATAAATGTTACGTATTCAGCACAACATCATTAAAATTCTTTTAGGAAACTGGTAGTGTGCAGTATGAAACTACAGAAGTTTGACAGTTGTACTACAGGAATCTTGTTTCTCAGGAGTACTGCTAGAAAGTTGACATTAACGTTTGTTTTGGTGTGGAGCATAGTTACATTTAGCAAAAAGGGAAGGTAGCTTTAAGTACTGTCTGTCCTATACAATGCTCCCGTTCAAGTCATTCTGTTGAATTTCCTTATCTGATGGTGTTGAGCCTTTAATCATTGTTTTCTTTGCTCTCCCACATTCCCTGGTAATTTTGCAGGATTAAGCTGGGGTGGTCTAGTAGTCCTGAATAATTCTTCCGTGAAGTGTCTTTCCATGTTATATCTCAGTCACTCACCACCAATCATTGTGACCAGTTTCAGCTGCAAGTGTAGGCACTGGCTGTGCTATTGCTTACAGTGAGACTGTCCTGCCACTTCAGAGCCAGTGCTACTAGATAAGCTTGCTGTGTCTGAGAGCAGCATGGCAGTATCAGAGTATATTAGTAATCCTGGATTTTTTTTTCATTTCTTCCTGACCCAGCGGACAATTATAAATAGAGCAGATTTCTTGATTATCTTCCCTGTTCTGCCTTCCCTGACCCCTAAGAAAACCCATTATCTTTTCCTGTGAGGAGGAGAAAAAGAGGAGACTCTCTGGTAAATTTAAAGTAGTTTGCAGATAAAAACGTTGATTTAAATGGTCCCCTAAGACACAACAATAGCAATGTATTTGGATACCCAACATGATGATTTGGTAAGAGAGCCAGTTTATCACCTTAGAAGACTACATCAAGTAGAAGTTATTTCATTTCTGTGAAAGCGTTACTGATGTTACGGCATAGAACTTGGAGAGTATTAGATTTAACCTGGTACAGGAGTTACCCACATAAATGTGAATTGCAGATTCATGCTTTCCATTTGGAAGGAAAAAAGTTAAATAGCAGAAGTGTGGGGCTTTCAAAGTTTGTAGATGAGATTTATTCAGTGGTTGTGCATTTGTTTTGCTTCTTGTTTGAGCATTGTCTTTTTTGGGGCTTGGTTGACTTCTGTTGTAGGGGGGTTTCTGGGTTTTTTTTTTTTTTTGAAAGATGGCAACAGGATCCCCACATACTAAAATGTTAGTACAGTTTAACTTCCAGCAGCCATTAGAATCAATTTAGAGCATTAAGGTTTTGTTACTTGTTTTGCTGTGTGGTGATGTACCTTATCCCTTTCTCTCCTTGTGTCTTGTTTAAGGTTTATGATGCAGCAGTCAGATGGCTGAAGTATGATGAGCCAAACCGCCAGCCGTACATGGTTGATATTCTTGCTAAAGTCCGATTTCCTCTAATATCAAAGAACTTCCTAAGTAAAACAGTTCAGGCTGAACCACTTATTCAGGATAACCCAGAATGCCTTAAAATGGTGATCAGTAAGTTGACCTCTAGCTGAAATCTTTATGCTGTTCTGTATAATTTAAAAAATGCTTTGGAATTTTTGAAAATTGTTTGCTTTAAAATGCTCTGACATTTTCATATTAAATCCATCTGTGTTCCCTCTAGGATGCTGTGTTTCGTTGAAGTTGGATTAGCAGATTATTATAAAGTTTATAAATAAAACTTAGCTGATGTAACAGTGTGACTTTGATTTTTTTTTCTCCTAGCAAATGACATGAGCTCCATGAGAAGTAATGGAATGGAGATTTTGTCAATGACTCATTAGGGTAATTGAAAGTTAGTCTGCCTTTGCGACAGGCTCGTAACTTCAATATCGTTCATGTTCATATGTGCATTAATAAAAGAAATATGTCAAATTTTTGAATATTTTAAATCTTCCCTAAGCAAATTAGAATGTTAGGTGTATCTTTTACTGTTTTTATCTCTAATATATACTGACCATTGATCCTACAATGATTGATCCTACATTTGCATTCTCAGGGTGCAGATGAAATAGGAAACAGGTTTCCCCTTTGTTTTTAGACACCATTTGTAAAATGTTATCATGTAAGAAAGAAAAGCAGTTTCAGTAGCAGTTAACTAGTTGGCTTCAATGTAGTGTAGATCTAAAAATCAGTACAGAACTGTTTTCCGTCAGACTCAATGAGCAGGATTCAAATTAACCTATATGTTGGTAAGTATTTGCTGACATTTGACATCACAGTCATACTTCTTGTGTGACATGGAGTTGGGTGCATTGTATAGGAAATGAGGATTTTTGTCTGGTTTTAATGGCTTGTAACGTCACCAATATTTTTGCACTCTTTGGAATGTTTTCTTTTGGGTTTGATTCCTTTTGACTGTTTCAATGCAACAGTCCTAATTGGATAAATGAGCTGATCGATCCATTGGTACATGACATGAGTCTCTATCTGTCCTGTTTTCACATGGAGCAGCCAGTTTGAAATAGGGTGTAAATCTGGATGTATGCTCCCACCCTCACGTGCTGCTGTGCATTCTTCCGTTTTGAACCAAAGCTGTATAGGTGTAATATAGACACTTGGTTTTCCTCTTCTCCCTCCCTTCCATCTCTTCCCCCATCCCTGCCTCTGAAACATCCCTATCCATGTATGCGCTGCACTGGATCTGCAACAGTTGTTGTCTTCCTTGCAGGTGGGATGCGATACCACCTCCTTTCCCCGGAAGACCGAGAAGAGTTAGTGGAAGGTACCCGGCCAAGAAGAAAAAAACATGATTATCGCATTGCTTTGTTTGGAGGCTCTCAGCCCCAGTCCTGCAGATATTTTAATCCCAAGGTAATCGTTACCTCAGAATGCATTAAGATTCACTGTTTGTAATCTTACCGGTTTTCTTTGCTGATGATAGTAACTAAGACATAATGATCTACAAAATGGTATTAGGAAAGAAGTATTCCCTCCCTCCTGGGTATACAGTTGGAAGAATATGGTTAATTAAGTATTTTTAAGTCTGTGTACCTAGATGTAATACTTCATTTTGAATAGAATGATTGTGTTTGTTTCTTACCAATATTAGATATGGAGAGCTGATCAATCCGTCTGAGTTGAGAATTGATTGGTATGTGCATTCCACAGCTGCAAATAAACAAAAGGTCACTAAAACATCAGGCAATTGGCTAGGAATATATGAAAGTCTGTATGCATGTGCATGCACCTACATGTTTAGAGATTAACTCAAAGCAGGTTTTTTTAGCAAATGTTAAGTTACTGGCTAGTATGTTAGTGTAGAACCCAGTTTTTATAGGGGTTTTTTAGTGCAATCGTTTTAAGTATGCAACCACTTCTAAATCCCAATGGTTCACAGTTTTTTTTGTTCTTAAGAGTAAAGGAAAAGAATGGGGAGCCAAGTATTACATAAGTGGAAAAGAGTGAGTTTCTACAACAAAAAACTTAGAGATGGTCAATGCAGAGCAAGCAAGTTCTGCCTGAAATTTGTTCCCATGTTTCTTGAATAAAATCAAGCCACAGGAATGGTGTATATTTCAGCTATGCAGACTAAGTGACTTAGAAGCATCAACTGCATGCAGAAGGATTACCCATACCCTGTTTTACCAGGCAAGCACATACAGTAATACAGAACAAATTTGCTACGTAAACATCAGGGCTCTCTTAAATTACTAGATCCCATGCATGTAGTATTTTGTTGAAGAAATTCTGGTTCTAACTCAGCATATTAAATGCTTGTTAAAATTTCAAACAGTTTTGTGTGCTGTGTGAACTTTATAGTCAATGTGAGCCCTGTCAAATCTAATTCAGAATGAATGAGCCTTTGGGATGTGTTTCGAACATTGCTTTCACATTCCTTTTGTTAGGTAAAATTCAAGCCACCTTCTCTGAGTACCACTCAAGTCTGGGGGGAAAAAACCACAAATCTCTACCAGCTTTGCTGACTTAGTTTGAGAGACACTTAATATGTATTCCTATTGGGAATTCAAAATTCTTAACTAATGACTGCATTTTTCCTTCATACACATACTCAAGATAAGCAGCGCTTCAACTGGGGTTCAGGAGGTGAGGGGTACAGAGCAGATAATTCTTTCCTTTCCAAGGTCTGAGTTTGAGAAGCCTTTGATCAGGGCATTCATAACTTTTCAAACAGTTGCATCGTTTTGGCAAAGAAATCTGTTTTGTAGACAAAAGGTAGTATCTGTGAAAGTCTACATAAAGCATAGGATAAAAGAGCTTTACATTTCATAGACTACTTGTCCAGGCATAACACCAAAAAGTAACTGAATTTGGAAGAAACTTTGCAGAATTGCCTCTTGATCAAGACTTACGGCCTTGCATGTGGAATAAGGAGTGGGGGAAGAATGGGGCAGGGAAGGAACATTTAATAAGTGGGTAATTGGAGATATTTATTCTAACAAGCATGTGTTCCTTCAGTGTTTTCCTTGTGTTTATGTGCTTTCTTGGGTACTCTTAGCTAGCCTGTCATGTCTTGTTGAACAGCTTTTACGTAATTTCCAACTCTAAGCTATTTAAAGGTCCTTTTCTGGATGTTTTGCTTGAGTATTTGATTTTAATCTTTAAACTATGATAATAGCTTATTAAATGCAACAAACCAAGGATCCAGAACCCCTGCTGAATTGCCATTTAACTCACTTTAATTGGTCTCATCAAAAGATGATCGGAGGGTCACAGAACAGAGAATTAAGCTTGTGTATGTACTTTTGCAAGGTACCTTGGGAGAAAATTGAAATTTTGCTTGTTGTCTGTTGAACTGATTGAAGTGACCTAGTCCTTCACTTCTGATTTTAATTAAAATCAGTAATTTAATTAAATTCTTACACGTCACATAAAGAAACAGTTCAAAACAAAGGTTATGTTTTTCCTGAAAATATTTTCTTGGTTGCAATATGAGTTTCCACAGTTCTTATATGATAAAACTAGTGCAAAAATTCTAATTTTCACTGATTCCTTTGCACACAAAATTAGTCTCTAATGCTGATATTCATTTCCTTGTTGTCAAAAGGGTTCTTTAAATGAGATTGGATTGGATACTGTGTATTATTTGTTGAGAATGTTAGCAGTATTACTTTAAGACTATATTTGCTATCTTTGTTGCATTGTAACTGGTATTTATATTGATGCATGTACTTCATCAAGAGAGCAAAATAATGCAACAGGACAGATGCAGATGGGCATAACACTTGTGGAGCAGTCTGGCACTAATCTGAGTAGACATATGTGATTTCAGAATACTACTAGAAATTCTAGGTGTTCTATTAACAGTTGTGGGAAGCATTTTCTTGTTGAATTTTCCACAGAATATTAAAAAAAAATTCTTTTTTTCCCTAGGCTGGGAATAAAATACATGTTGTTTTGTTTTATGATTTCTCAATACAGAATTTGTGCATGATTGAGATTTTGTGTCAGCAAGATGCTTATTCTTTTGAAATTGCTGTCTCTAGTGGCCAGAAATGGTTGGAAGTTTTAAATTCTCAGCAGTGCAAAATTCAACAATGGCAAATAAAAAGTAACAGATGCCTGGCAATGCTATTTCTTGATGATTAAGGAAACCAGCATATCTTTTATGAGGAGATACAGCTGTAGTTAATAAGCTGTTAGTGGGTAGGCTGTCCACAGTGGGCGTGTCTGCTGGTTCTTATGACAAACTTGGAAGAGGAATCAAGTGAAAATGAGGAAAAGTCTTAAACGAAAAAAGGTACTTTTTCAGAGGGCTCATAATTGTGTGTGCCATTCTTCTCACAGGGTCTTGAGGCTCTCAGGAGTTCAGGTAGTTTTAATATGTGATTCAATAAATTGATGACAGAGAAAAAGGTATAGTTTTTGCCTCTGGTGTCCAGCATTGCAATTTGATGAAAACAGAGATCAGCAGGGAAAGAGTCACCATGTACTTATTTTGGTCCGTCTTTCCCTACTCAGTCCCCCAGAATTGAGACTTGCACTGCCCAGGGCTGGGATCTTGACTGTGGTGTAAAGCAACACTTCTGCATAACTCCTTAATGTGTTAAATTCAAAAATGGAAATCAATTCTGTGTGGTATAGACTAACGTCGAAGAGCATTGCAAGAGGATGACGTAAACTGCCTCCTGCTGAAAGAGGAGGATACTGCTGAGTATACTCAAGTTATGGCTTTTCATTTGATAAAGGTATGGATGAAATGGATACTTAAACAGAAGCCATAGAAGTGGGTCAGGTCACAGCCCTTTATAACAGTAAAGGAAAACAACAGGATATTTTGTAAAATTGCCAGAAGTGTGAGCTAGAAAGTATGTTGATCTTACACAATGCACTGAGACATTTTCTTAAGATTTATGCAGCTATTTATTTTGCCATGCTGTAGTATGGCTTTCCTTTCTAGGATGCCCCAGGACCTGTTTCTCACCATAAAGGGCCACATGCAGCTGACAGCTCTTCTTGATATGGGGGATGCTACAAGAAAAGATTGTAAGATGTTCTGGACTATAACATGCTCTGCCTCTCTTTCTTTGAACCCCCATGTAGGAGTCGCTGTTCTTCCTCATTGACCAAGGTGTTTGAAGTATGTCCTTGCTAAGAAAATGTAATGATGTAACGTCTTGTGTGAACCATTACAGTGAAGGTCATTCAGCAGGTTGAGGTAGACCTTCTTGAGGTGGCACAGATAACAGTTAAGGTCCCATACTTTCCTGTTCAGTATAGGATGCAAGCTATGCTCATGGAATATGTGAGATGCTATTACTCAAGAAGTGTTTCTTGTGCTGTATGCTATCCTGGTCTGCCATCAGTTGTTGAGTTTGGTGTTTTTAAGGCTTTGGGCATTACTGCTCATATTTGATACTTGCTGATTTTGCCAGTCTAGGCAAAATCAGTTTCTAGGCAACATGACTGCCAGTATTTGTGATGGAGCATTACCCTATTTCTCATGCTATCAACTGTGGATAGCTATAGAACATTTGTGTTTTGTAAATTCTGTAAATAAGCTTCTAGTTGTCATGGTAATAAAGTATGTATCAGAGCTTTTTTACTGAGTTGCTTGTCAATTTGGATATTATCTTCTTTTTCCATTGTCTTCGTTTGGTACATTCTGTATTTTATTATTTTTTAGAAAGAATTTGTTACTATATGTAAGATGTCTTTTTCCATTGCTATAAAAGAAAATGCAATCCTACTTTATCTATTACATGCATTGTTTCTAACATGATAGCAGAAGGAGGTCAATTCTGTTGGAAAAACACCAAAACTGTTTTTCAGGGAAGCTGTACTGGGTGCACACAGGGAATGAGGAATAGAAATTCATAATGTCATGGTTCATTGCAGCTAACTATGTCTGTGTCTAAGAGAATTTTTCAAGAGTACGCCTGAGGAGTATTCTTCAATAAACAGTGTTCATGTTTGTTTTGAAAAGGAACTTAAAACTGACCATATCTAAATCTCTATGAAAAGCTCTGTTTGAAAAACACTCACTGTGCAGGTAAGTGTTATAATCTATTAGACATTACTTGTTCTTTGTAATGCAGGATTACAGCTGGACAGACATCCGATGTCCCTTTGAAAAGCGCAGGGATGCAGCTTGTGTCTTCTGGGACAACGTAGTTTATATTTTGGGTGGTTCCCAGCTCTTCCCTATAAAGCGAATGGACTGCTACAATGTGGTGAAGGATAGCTGGTATTCCAAGCTAGGACCTCCAACACCTCGAGATAGCCTTGCAGCCTGTGCTGCTGAGGGCAAAATTTATACATCTGGTGGTTCAGAAGTGGGTAAGACACTAAAAATCTTTAAAACAAACAAAAAAGCACAAAGCAAGATAGCTGGAAATTTTTCTGGTTTTTGCATGATTTTGTTGATGAGAAACTGCACGTTGCCATGTTAGCCTAATGAGTTTATTTTCCCGTATTTAGGATTTTATCCCCCTTTGCCCAGTCCAGCCTCTTTCTGTTGTGTTTTAAAAATGGTTTCACTGATTGAAATGAATAATGTTTACATTAACTAGAGTAAAAAGTACACTGCAGCTCTTAAGACTTAAATAGGGACAAGATTGGATGGAGCTCTGAGCAACCTGATCTAGTGGAAGGTGTCCCTGCCCATTGCAGAAGGGTTGGAAATAGATGATCTTTAATGTCCTTTCCAACCCAAACCATTCTGTGATGGTGTGATTCAGTGAAATATATTTTGGGAGTCCCACTCTTACCTTTCTTCTATAAATCCACAGAATTCAGTGTAGTTTAAAATTTTCTGGAATGTGTGACCAGAATAGCTGCATTTAGACAACAGCCTGCCTTTTATACAGCATATGTTGGGCCTAATGAGGGCTTTTAAAGGTGGCGGGGAGGGAGAAGTGGAAAAGAAATCTTCTACAACTACTGCTTTTGGTGGTGAAATTGTACTTGGTCCTGTAAAGGAATTTGTCCAATTTTTCTGTCAAATGACAGAAGTTATCTTCTGTTATTTTATTATTCTGTTGGTTTGCTTCCACAAATGGAGAAATGATACTTCCTTTAGATGCTATTATTCAACATAGTAAAGAAAAAAAAATAATAAAAGACCGTTGGGATTTTTTCTCTCTCCAAAAAAACCCTGGAAGGTGACTTATGCTATGGTGTTACAGGAACATTTTATTTTGTCTAAACCTGACACATCATCAACAACCCAAAAGTTGGAATGTAGGCATGCTATAGCCATAAAAATAACTGTGCTAAAAAAGCTATGTTCTGGGGAATAAAAATAAATGGAAAAAAAAAATCCTAGAAGGAAGATCCTTTTGAGGTCTGCCTTGCTGCAGAGGGAGGTGAACAGAGGAAAAAATGGTCATGATTGGTGCTTAATATTGATAAGTCACTTAATGGGAGGTTGTAACATTTAGGCCATGTTATCTGACCTCTAAAATATTTTAAGAGGTCTAATATAGCAGCAGAATAAACAGTTCCCAGCTGCCACCTTGTGTGGTGAATGTGAAATAGCACCTTTCCCATTACTTGAAATAGGCTTAACTAAGGCCACATTGAGAAACTTGGAGCACAATAGCATCTCATAAATCTCAGTTTCCCATGTTTCAGTCCATGGGGAATAACAATACAAACTTTGATTGTACAGTATATTTTCTAATGCATGGTAAATAGTTAATACAACTATAGTTGAAATTTTAATTTAGCAGTTTTTTGTAGAGATACTCCCTCACATTACTGCAGAGTTTCACTTTGCTTTCCATAAATATTATTCAAGACAGAACAGTAAAGGCTAAACATTAATAATAGAGTTTATTTTGCCTGTACTTTTTCTTCACAATCCAGTGAATGCTCAAAGTTTGGAAAAGTCTGTTTCTCCTGAATCTAGTATTTTCTAATTTGAAGCAGGCAATTATGTTGAAAGCATTAATCTGATAAAATGCTGCAGTGTGTTTAGCTGTAAAGAAAACTAAAAATTGCATGTTTCTTCTGTCAATTGAAGAAGTTGGATTACTGTGCCAGTCCATTACAGAAAACACGGCTCATTTCCCCTCCTTGAATTGATGGGAGTCCTGTTTTATTTGCAATAACTAGCAGAGTTTGGAAGCTGAACATACCAGATTTTTCTACTCTTGTTTTGGTGCAGGAGAAATACTTAAGATTATACTGAAAATGGAAGCTTCTACCTGTTTAAAAAAAAAAAAAAGACAGGTCTGCTGGATTTTCCATGGATGGGAATTTCTACAACTTCAAAGCAATAAGAACGTCTATTTACATCAAAGAAAGTGTCTATTTACATCAAAGAAAAAATGCCCCCTCTATACAGTTTTTGGTGATATTGAGAATGTCAGGGTGGCAGTGAACAAATGCACACTTTATAGGAATCTGTTTATAGGAGTAATTTTGGGTCTGGAAACAGCATCGTTTTGAAGGTTCACATCCTCAGCTGGTAGTAAGTGCTGCTAGTGTGACATACTTAATTTTTAGAAGTAGAAAGCCAAGGTAAAACAGGCACAAGAAAAGGCACCTTTAACTGTTCTAGGTGTATATATCTTTTGAAACAAAGGGAAGTAGTATCTGGTTCTTTTCTGAGAAAGTTGTATTCAGCCTTCTGTGCCTTGGCTATGATTCAGTCACTTAACTGAGCAATAGTTTTGAGCCCCCATCTATCTTCATTAGAAAAATTGCTTTTGATTTCAGTAATAGTTTTCTTGGCTTTTGAGGGAAGAGTACACAGACCCTGCACTTCCAGAAAATAAGTATCTAGCAATCCTCAGGAAGAAAGTAAAGTGGGGAGAGGTAGCTGTTTGTGGTTGCTAATAGTTCAGGAGTATCTTTGAAAGAAGCTGTCAGATTCCTAAGGCAACAAGTATTCTGGGTACTGGGCAAGTCACATTGCTTAGAGGAAAAAGACTCATGAACCTATAGTGAGTTTACAAAGCTGGTTTCATCTTCAGATCTGAAAGTTCAGTATATTTCAAAGTAGTAAGAATAGCATGAGCTGATGACAATGGGATGGGTAATTTATATACATCTCTGTTTAGGATTTATTCCCCTCAAAGAAAAAAAAAATCCTTTTTTTTTTCTTGTTGTTTTTAACACAAATAGCAGTTATATAAACTTGCTTGCATATTTTGGAACAAAAGAGTCAAAATAATTACAAGTATGTGCTTTCTGAATAATCCCAAGTTTAGAGCTGGTTAGTTCTACTTTTGGAGGCGGGAAAGCAGCTTTCCCTTTTCCACTAACAAACAAAGCATCAGTTTGATAATTGCTGTTAGACTCTTCTCTTGAAAGACAGCCATAAAGATTAATGCCACTTTGGTGGGTTTCTATTTTTTTTAAGGCAATTCTGCACTGTATTTATTTGAATGCTATGACACGAGAACAGAGAGCTGGCACACAAAGCCCAGCATGCTGACTCAGCGATGCAGCCACGGAATGGTAGAGGCGAATGGGCTCATTTATGTATGCGGAGGGAGTCTGGGAAACAACGTTTCCGGAAGAGTCCTGAATTCCTGTGAAGTTTATGATCCAGCCACAGAAACGTAAGTGTTTTTTTCAGTCAGGTTGTTTTTAGTCACTTGTGTCTTTGCTAGCTCTGTAAATGACTGAAGTACAGATGACTACAGGAAAAACTCTGGTAAGGAATTTTTCCTGAGTCAGCAGTAAAAAGTCAGTTATTTGCAGTTCTAGTTGAAAGATGGTTTTTCTTAAGCAGCTTTCTTTCATATTTCATTTTCCTAATGATAGGTTTTGTTTACATATTTCATACTTATTTTCTACAAACTAGATGGTGATTTGTCCTTCTCTGTTTGGCTTATTTTCCCCAGGTGGACTGAACTGTGTCCAATGATTGAAGCCAGGAAGAATCATGGGCTGGTGTTTGTAAAGGACAAAATATTTGCTGTGGGTGGACAAAATAGTTTAGGTACTTTAATTCTATTAATTCTCCAGCTGGTCACACAAGGTTTCATGGGGCTTTTTTTCTCTTTTGGAAGGAATTCATTCTACTCTGCTCAGCTGAAAAGCCTTGAGCAGCACCATCAAACATGTCCTATTGTTGTCACACCAGTGTTGCCTCCTTCCTTTCACCTCCCGACTTCACTGTATCTTATTTTTCAAATTCTTGTACTAATGACAGTACTGTCAAGTTCAGATATGCACCCCTACTGTAGCCCGTTTCTGAAGCAGTTAATATGGCTAAATCAGGGATCTGAGAAAGGAGGGTTTTTTGGTTTGCCTTTTTTTTTTTTTATGTTATTCATGTGTTTTGAGAAATTTTAGCATTCTTTTGAGAGACACATAAAGGTGTAGCCACTGTTTTAGGAACTTCACTCTAAAGACTTAAAGCTAGTCTGATATTGTAAAATGGTGAAAATGTGAGACCTCTTCTGACTTCTCTGGCTTTGAAATATGATTTACTGTCATGGACAGGTCAATTATGATCTGTCTCCTTTTCTTTAAGACTAGAAGAATAATACTTTACAAGAAGAATTGAATTTTACTTGCGCAGGGTTTCTGAAACGCTTTTCAAAATGGAAAATTTTCATTTATGAGGTTTTTTTAATCACTTTATGATAAGTGGAATACTTGATTTCAGATGAATGCTATTTTAGAATATAGCTTGATTTTTAATTGGCTACGGAAACTATTCCATGATGATTGATCCCTGATGCAAAAATGATAGATAAATTTATTGCACAAACATTTTATCAATTCATAATCTGCTATCTTGCAAAATGTAAGTGTATTCACTGAATGCTCCTCTTAGAAGTGTTAAGAATTGGTCTTACTGGAATAAAATGAGGAAGAGTTATGTCTGGGGTGAAGAACTCAGATTTATTAACATGATACTTGAAATACTTGATCTCTCAGATCTAATAATTCAGGACTGGAAGTGAAAACTGAGTTAAATAGGGACAGCGGGATGTTTGTAGCTATTGCCAGGTGTAATTACTAACATATTTCCTGAAGAAGCAAATCTTAGTCACAAAATCTACTCTTCTCTAATAACCTTTGGTTCCTTTGGCCCTTTTCAAAGGGACTTAGGCTTTTACACTTCAATCATTTTAGTATCACCATGAAGAGAGACTTCCTCTGTCAGTAAATGGCCAGTTTTGGTAAAGGTACCCATGAGCCCTCTAGAATGAAATGCCCTTGCTATAGAGAATTTTCAGGTAATTCCTGAGTTTTAGTCACTAGCCTCAAATCCATCAGAAATTCAGCATCAAAAGTTCTTCTGTCCATGAAGTAAGATGTTGGAATCTCTAGAAAGCATCTAGTGTGAATTTGTTAGAATATATCTTACTAACTTCTTTTTTACTTTACTCTCATTTTGTATTTATACAAGGGTAAATTGCTAGTTTAGAAACTGGGGTGTATTTTCAGATTTGCTTTTTTAAATGTAGGATTCTTGAAACCTTGATAATAAAGACTTAAGTTTGCATGCTCTAGTGCAGTCCATACAGTACAATATAATAAGCAGTTATCTATCTCATTGCTTTGTAGGTGGCCTTGATAATGTAGAATATTACGATATCAAGATGAATGAATGGAAGATGGTGTCTCCAATGCCATGGAAAGGTGTAACAGTGAAGTGTGCTGCAGTGGGATCTATAGTCTATGTCCTGGCTGGTTTTCAGGGTGTTGGTCGCTTAGGGCACATTCTTGAATATAACACTGAAACAGACAAGTGGATAGCCAACTCCAAAGTCCGTGCTTTCCCAGTGACAAGTTGTTTAATCTGTGTTGTAGACACTTGTGGGGCAAATGAAGAAACTCTAGAGATCTGAAGACCTGTAGGAGATGCCAAGGCATTCTTCAAGGACTTGGGAAAAGATGGTTATTGGTGCTTTGCTTCCATGTTTTACTGAATCATGTTAAATTTAATAACCAGGAAAAAAAAAAAGAGATGCAGCCTTTCAATTTGTATATACAGCATATTGTATAATGTGGATTTTGCCATGCCCATTTTCTTGTCTGTTTTAAAGAGATGGGGATGTGTTTTGAGAATCCACTTACCTAGGTGATATCACATGGCATCTTCCTTTAAAAGGACTGTGGGTGTGGCCTTGTCAAACGTAGACCAAATCCAAATATTTAGAATGCCTTTAAAGCATTTGATGAAGAAAAGATTGCTGGTTAAATGACATTTTACCAAGATCAGTTGCAGAGACACTTCATTTAAAAAAGGTGAGTAAATACAGCTTGGCTCATGAAAAAGAGGAACAACAATTTTTTCTCCTTCATACCTACCTGCAGAAGTCTTACTAGGATGAAATGAAGATATTTTCTCAGGAAAGACCAAGGACTGCTGTCTAATAAAGATTCCCAATGTTTCTACAGCTCTCTAGATCATGATAGCTGCCCTCTTCCAGTGAGTTTCTTCCATCATTTGCATGACTGCATATCAATTTTTTAAAGTTAGAGAGGCCATACATAGAGATTAGAGAAACACTTTGATGGTCTCTTTGACATTTTGTGGCGCTTTCACAGAAAGACTTTTTGATTTTATTATTTTTTATTACACTGAGTTAGGGAATGGTGGGGGAAGTCGACAAGAATTGTGCACTATAATTAGCAAGTTGGAAACTTGGAAAGATTTTTCAATCTATCTTCCCAGGCATCAGACTGTACATACTGTAGATGCCAAACCATTAGCAAAGATGGGAACAGGAGAAAAGCAGAGTCAATACAACAAGATATATTGAATTTCTTCTTGAAAATGACTGTTTTTAAAATGGCATGAACCAAGTCATTAAAGATACTTTACAGAAGTCTTCAGAAGTTGCGCATGGTTATTCATCTCTGGTTTAGAAGCACAGAGTTCTGTAAATGCTTCCAGCCCACACGATGGTAAATTCCTTCATCCAGCCTCGAAGTCCAGCCTCTCAAGCTCTGGGTGTCATTGACGTCGTGTGCCTCTTCCCAGTTCTGGAAAACTATACAAATGATGTCTGTCCTGCTCCCATGCTAGTTTATTCATAGCTTCATCGTAGTTTTGTCACCTCTCCTCTAACTTGCTGATGTTTTCAGGTCTGTTTCTATGAGACTAGTGAGTTAACTTCAAAAGTTGGTGCTTGCCTGCCTCTACCTCGCTGGTGCTGTGGATGTTTAGTCTTGTTTTAGTTCTGAAATTCCTCCAACTTCTCCTAACTAGTGTAAATCCTGATTTTCAAAGTCAGTGCTTCTTTGTAGACTTGCTCCTCGTTTCCTTCCTCACCCTGACAACTCTGCCTGTACAGACAGGAGTAGATGCACTCACGGCCTCCATTGTGGTTCCTGCAACTCCGTTCTTTATTCAGCAGTAAGTGAAGGGCGTGCGACTTTTTTTCTGTTCTCCCTTGCCTTTTCACTTCTCCTAGCCACGAAACGTGTCCCTGGTGTCTCCACTCCTTGATTCCGTACTACTGGACTCCTGGAGGGGACTGTGTGCTTTTTAGAGTGCACAGGCTCTTTTATCTGTTTTGCATCCGCTTTTAAACCCGCGGCGCGCTGTTGTCGAGAGGGGTGAGTAGCCCCCGGCACGGCTGGGCGGCGGCAGCGCGGGGCGGACGCGCTCGTCCTGCGGCTCCTGCGGCGCTTCGGCCGCCTTGGGGCCAGGCGCTGGAACGGGCACCCCCGCGGTCCGGGCACCCGCACTCCCGGCCCACGGTGCCCGGAGCGCGGGGGGCGGGCGGCCGGACGCGAGGGCTGCAGGCGGCTCCCGGACCTGCCCCGGTGCCCGTCCCGGGCGCTCCGTGCGGCCGCTGCCGGCAGGAGCTCCGGAGCCGAGCGGGCCGGGCGGGTCTCGGCCGGGGCTGTCGGCGGCAGCCTCTGGTTCGGCACTCCCAGGGTTGTGCTCTGGCGAAGGGACTGCGGGATGGGCCACGAGGCGGTGGGAAAGCAGCTCGGGGATCTCTGCTGCCAGGAGTAACGTGCAAGCAGCTGCGTGTTGTTTCCATTCTCACTGGCTTGGCTGTTCGGGAGCTTTGGGAAGTCGAGGGAGCAGACGGGGAGCCGAGGGCTGCAGTTATTTGTCTTTATTCCTGCTCAAAGAGAGCCGGCGTTTGCCAATTCATTTGGGGCGTTTACCCCTCTGAAATTCTGTAATGAATCCTTTGTGTCTCCGACTGTAACTGTTTTAGGACAATGTACCAAGGCCCATGTCTTTGTAACTATAGAGGGCAGTTGGAAGTATGAATCTATAAATCTCTTCTCTTGGAGGTTTTTGACTATTCCTGTCCTTGCAGGCTTGTCAGATGTCTCTCCAGAAGAACTGCATCTGGAGTACTATGACAGCAAACAGTATAATTGGGAAATGTGCAAGTAGTTTAAAAATGCTGACTGATGGGGACAGTCTTTGGGATAAGACTTGTTACCAATCTGCAATCTTCAGGTGGCAACTCTTGACTTATTTATCTCCCAACTCTAGGAGATGATCAGAATGACAAAATATCCTTTGATTCCTGTGTGCCAAAGAGAATGCCAAAATCGCAGCTGGTCTATATGGTCTACTGCAACATCATCTTTTTACCCAAGATCTCTGGCTCAAACTGTCTGATCTAATGTTGCTCTTCATGTAAAGACATAAAAACTTGATATAAGGGCAATAGTAAGACTATTTAAAGGAATCTTGTATCAATAACAAAAATGTCATCTTTTCACCTTGAAGTGGAAGGAAAGCAAAATTCCTCTGTTAGTTTAGTGAAGTTTCTTTTCTAATTCTAAACACCTTCTTTTCGTTCAGTTGACAGACCACTCTTCTTTTTTTTTTTTTTTTTTAAAGTCTTCCCCAGTAAAAAAAATGCTCTTTTTTCTCTCTCTTTTCAGATAAATGCTGTCGAACAGTTAGCAGAACAATGGGAAAATTGGCTGATTCAGTGGAAAGCTTTAGTTGTAGTAGCAAAAGCAGCTTTGGTAAGTGTT
>VZTE01002317.1:0-29821 GCA_013397775.1 Eulacestoma nigropectus
CTCTCCCCTGGTGGGCTCACTCAAGACAAGTCATATTAATCCCTAATTAGAGAGATATTAATAGAAATTTATTCAAATTCATCCAATTAAGAATGCACTGTTATTGATTGCTGATAGACTATCCAGGTATTCCAACATTCCATCCCTTTGCCACAAAGTCCCCTAATTCAAACATCCTGTCTTCTTATAAGCCAGAAAAAATAAGCATTTTAAGTTTTTAATTAATAACAATTTTTAATTCTGACCACATTACCTATATGATAAGGAAGACTCAAAAAGTAAAAGCACAAAAACTGCAGGGATGGTGAGGGAGGATAGTAATTCCCTATCTTTTGGGAATTCAAGTTGAGATCACAGCCACAAACTCTCTTTAGAATACTAGAAATACTAGTTTGACAGCAAAGGAAATAAAAATTTGAAAGGTGAAAAACTCTTACCAGCTTCAGGTCTGTAAGCCTATATGGAAATACGACAAAATCATTTCTCATTCCAATCAGTGAATAGTAAGACAAGACCAGAGTTTGGCTGAACAGCCAACAAAATTAATACCATTAACAAAAAATCACCAAAACTATTTATCTGGTTTCTAAAATATCCTGTCCAGTTACCAAGGCAATACAGAGAGGCAATACTTGTAGCGCAAGTGAGAGTTTTTGAGGAAACTTTTTGAAAAGGTAACTCACAATCTCTGAATCCAATTTTTTTTTCTTACCTGTAGTCTATTGGCTGAAAAAACATACAGCATTAAGAACTGACAGTACTTTTGAAATGCAGTCTAATAATATATTTTCTCCTTAAAAATTTCATACTTTCAGCCAATAAAAGAACAAATAGCCACACTCTTAAACTATTAAATAGAAAGAATTATCCAAATACACTGAATGTGAATAGGAAGGTTAACTTGTCATGGTGAGTAAAGTGAAAAATTCACTCCTGTACAAAGGAAGACAAGCTTTGGCCTGTGTGGCATGGATGGCTACTATAAAAAGCCTCACAATGCTGATGGTCTCTTTCAATACTGCTGGACCAGGAGCTCTGTGTTTCTATTTGTACACAAATCTACAAATTCAGTAGTATTGAGAGACTGTATGCAGAGTGATTATTGCTCATTTCTGAGTAGGTTCAACATACATTCACAGGGAATATCATAAAATGAACTTCATTTTCGGTGACACCATGCTATCCCCATCACTGGTTAACTGATTTTATGCGCAACAATAAAATTTTTATGACCTGGTGCAAATATGTAAAAATGGCAGGGGCTCAGCTGCAAAGAACCTGCAAAGATAATTTATTGTGGAGGAAAAGGGATAAAGATGCAGAGTAACAAAACTAGAACACATTAAACTAACAGCATAAATGTTGCTGGCATCATATTGTTGGGGTTTTTGCTATTCTTGTTTTACTCTTGTTGCTGTAAATAAATATTTATTGTGAGACACCAGATGTCCTCTAGACTTTTATGCAAAAATTTGTCTTTGGGAGGTACTTGAAGGTGTGGATGAAAAAGACTGAAATTATATTTTTAATTAAACTTCTCAAAATTAAGAAAATATGTCACACTTGTGCCTATACTGTTAAGAGTGCCATTCTCTGGCACTGAAAATTATGTTTGTACACATGGTTAATTTCCTTTACCCTCCAAAAGAGAGCAGCAACCTCCATATTGCCCACCAGGATTTATCCTAGGCCTGTGGTAATTCCCAGCCTGTATGTGGGAATTGCAGTGAAAAAGGCTGGGTGACAAGGAAGCAAATATCTGCCAGAAATCACAGTAAGGGTCTAAGAGTAGAAAAAACTGTGTCACTGTGCTCATGTAACAGTACCTTGAAGGTCCAGTTCAGTTATACAGAAATGTCTACATAGAGATTGCCCATACAGCTTCAGAACATGAACGCTTTCCCAGATCTCCCATTACGTGCACCTTCTCCTCAACCAGCATGTCCAGCTCGACTCACACTGGAGGATGGACATTGTGGTAGGACAGAGATGGTTTACTTATGAAACAGACGGAATTGTAAACTCCTCTACTCCTCACTGTTTGAATATTTACAGAGAGAAAAACTTTCCGCCCAAGCAGTAATTTAACATCCACAATTTCTTCCAAGAAGACAACTGAAAGTTGTGTGTAAGCAGCTGATAATTCCATGCTGTTTTTCAGAAGTAAAATAAGACAAAGGCTAGATCATGACTGGTTGATATATCAATCAAAGAGTAGAACATGCAGAGAGAAGGAACTTGTGTTGAGTGCATAAGGCTGCTAACAAATACTTCTTGGACTAGACAGTCCTCTTTCTTTCCTGAAACTTTTGAGAATGTAAGTGACCCAAAACCCCAATACTGAACTGGGAATGGGGAACAAGAATTTGCCTTCAGACCGAAGCAGACCTTTTTGTCTTTTCACATTAATTCAATATGTCACTGATTCCTAACAACAATAATAAACATGGAGTTGCAGTATGAGCATTAGTAATTCATGACCATGCATAAACAAATCCTAGCCTATGAAATACAGATAAGAACCCATGACACCTACACCTAGAAATCTGAAAAATTAGACTTTTCTCCTTCTCCTTTTTAATTACCTGCAGACAATATGCAATGTTTTATATTTTATAAATCATGCAAATAGCACAAATTGTAAAAAAAGAGCTCTTTTATGATGTCATACTTTTAAAACTTAGTTTTGCTGGTGATCTTTATAAATGTATTTCTACATAGCAAATAAATTTTATCAATTTATAAATTTATAAACATACTTCTAAAGCTCATGATTCCTTTAATTAAAAAATAACAGGCCTACACCCCTTGCAGGAAGACAAGATTTTCTCTGAAAAAAGTCTGAAAGACTCATAAGCAAAACAACATTGCAAGCACTACCAGAACATGACAGAAGGCTTTGTACAGTAGGTAAGAAAAAAGGTTTTATGAAACTTGAAAGAATTTACCTTGACAAGAAGTCTGTGAAAGAGAGACGTACTGGATACCCATGCCGTATAATTTTGACCATGTCTAGGACACCAATATACTGCAGTTGAGCAGACACATAGAAATTATCAAAAGTATCTGGCAACTTGGAGTTATTAGGCTTTATACAATGAACGGAATGTGGTGTGCAATTCTGCAGCTTCCCAATAATATCTGCAAGTGAATTCTGGAGACAAAACAAACAAACAAACACAATTATCAATCATTATTGTGCAGCAAAGACAATGGTTCAACACATATGCTCTTCCTAACATTTTAACATCATTTTCTCAAAAGGGTTGACCAGGTCATGTGAGTGGCTTCCTCAAATACAAGATTTTTCTTTCTTCCATTGCAATCTGCAGAGGGTAATCCTGCCTTTAAAATGTCTGGAGATTTTTTTGCAAATTTCTGTCCATAAGATGTTCACTGACCCTGAGCTGTATTGCCACAGTGGTTGGGCCCCCTCGTTCCAGTCTCTGAAGAAATGAGGACGTTCCTTTCTTTTTCAACAGCTGTGGAAGAGAAAAGCACACGTGCAACAATTTTATCTCAAGACGGGCAGTACCCCTTTATTGTCATTGTTACAATTTACTAATGAAGGCAAAAATTTGTACAAACACTGTGCCATAGACAAGGATTGAGTTTCAGAAAGAAATGGGAAAGTGAATAAACATCCTCAGGTATTTACAGAGCCATGACTAGTAAGTACGTTTTGATTTCAAAAGCAGCTACATATATTACAAAGATAATACAACTTTAACAAATAACTGTAAATCAAAATGTTTTGGAACTCTGTTGCAGAAGCGGGACTTGTGCAGGTAGTATCCCATAGAGTCTGCCTAGAAGCAGCATAATTCTGTAACAGTGTAAGAAAATGCCTTATGCCTTTGGCAGACGTTTAAGTGAGTAAATGTAAGAGTGAAGATAATTAAAAAAAATCTTGACAGTAAAACAGTAATATAAATATTTTAAAAAACTCTACTCATTTCTTCTTGCACATGTGAACACAGCTAAACTTTTATTTTTTAACACATTTTCAGCCATTAGAGACATAAATAATTAATAACTTTGTATCTCATTAGAACCAACGTTACCCCATGTTACAGCAGAATTGGGAGCGGAGAATGAATTTATTTTTCACTGTTCCACTTCCTATCTTTGAGACTAAAATGGCAACAATCATACTAAAAGTGATCCCAGAATTTAGGGACTTTTGTTTAACTTTTTACAGAAAGGCTGGGAAAATTATTGCATTCCAGGATTTGTCAAAGCTGTGAGATTTAAACCTCCTCATCAACGCCAGCCTTTTCACCTCTGACTTTTTCATTGCCTTTCTGCAGTCCACTTACCCCATAAAAATCCCTTTCTATTGAGTCAGCATGTTCTGGCCTACTCCTTTTTCCAGTTTTATCAAAAAAGCATACATTTTCCCTGCTTGGCCCACTCAAGCCAAGTGCCATCAAAAATATTGTAGTGCAAGCAATTTTCTACTCACCATGCTAAACTTTGGAGCTCTTTTTTATTTCACTTACTAGGATGCAATAAGATTTTAAAGGCAAATTCACCCTCACCTTCAAAACTAAAAAGTAAAAGGGATCTGCTTGTTCCAGTTTTTTCTCATAAAAAGCACTAGCATGCCAATGACACTTTTCAGTTAAAGGTTACAAAATAACTGAGGAATATAACCAAAATAGATTTTTTTCCACCTTATGAATAATGCTGTCATCCCTTCCTCTCAATTTTTAAATCAGTAGTTCAAGATTGTTTCCTTAGTAGGAGATCCAGGAACAATGCTTTAGATGCTAAAATTCCTGCCTCCTCTCTTGTGTTACATATGACTTTCCATG
This sequence comes from Eulacestoma nigropectus, assembly GCA_013397775.1. NCBI lineage: Eukaryota > Metazoa > Chordata > Aves > Passeriformes > Eulacestoma > Eulacestoma nigropectus. The sequence goes on from VZTE01002317.1 coordinate 4,818, forward strand.
GAAAAGAAATATTTGTTTCAGAATGAGAGAGAGAAAACAAACGAAAAAAGATAAAGACAAAAAATTAGTTTAATTCAAACTCTCCAAACTTGGACATCTTTAATCTTCAGCTATAGGCTAAGGAAAAAGGCTGTATCACCAAATCTGTACCTCTCTATTACCCTCTAATATACAGCTTTACATTGGAATATCTTGTATGCAATTTTGTAATCTCTGTTAAGAAGCTAAAATCTCCTCCTAAAAAACTTCTAAAGATTTCTGCTGTATAAACTCTGAAACATACCAATTCTTCCAAAGTAAGTGAGTGGAAGACAACAGAGCCAAAATATGCACCAGGAAAAGATTACAGAAAAACAAGGGAACAAGAGCTGATGTGAGTAAGAGTTGTGAGAGTGTCAATGAAGATACATTTTATTTGAAAAGGGGACATGATCTTCATAAGTCACAGAGGCTTGAGCTGGCATCCCCAAATTCCTATGACTCTTTATGTGCTCCAGACTTCTGGCCAGTTAACAGATCTGTTCATGCCTGTCTTAGAATGGATGCACTGCTGTCTTGGATCCTACCATGCTAGTGCTGTCAGTTCAGAGGCAGACTATCCCTGCTTGTGCCAGCATGCTCACCATCAGGAAGAGAGTCATTTATGGAAAGGTAGACAGATATATGTCCATACGTAGAGACATTTATAATTATATAACCTAGCAATTAGCTAGGATTGCAGTGACGAGATGAAAGAGGAGGGCACTCACAGCAAACGCCTATTTAACTTTCTCTACTTCCCTTCCCTGGATATGGTGGACTCTAGATGACTGCCCATACACAGCACCATGTGTACCTTCCATTTTATGTTTCTCACTGCCTACAGTATGATGTATGTTGTGACTCAAATTTCAGATATAAAAGGAATATCAGTCTCTAGTTGATAATTTTTGCCTGAGTGTCCCTCCTTCTCCCCCTCCTCTTTTCTATTTTTTTTTCCTTCTCTTTGTTGGCTTTAACCTCTGAACAAACTCCAATAAAAATGCAGTGGTTATGATTTTCCAACACATAATCATTTGAATTCTAAGCTGATAAGAAAAAGCCTTTTACACTGCATTTCCAACTACAGTAATAAAATAACAAACCCAAAATTATTTCAGTCCATCACAGCGGATTTTCAAGGCTATATTGAAAAAGGGAAGAAATTATTTGGGACAGAACAGTTACAGATGTGGGTTTGATCCAGAATAGAATTTAAGCACCTACCTACTTCCAGCTCCTGCATTGAGTGTCTATTCAAAAAAAAAAAAGTGTTGCTTTTTTGCCACTGGAACAGCTTAGATTCCTAAAGTTCTGCTCCAGTCCTGCAGGGCAGCACAGTACCTTGCTCAAATCTGGCCAACTTAGTATCTACAAACAACACAGTGTTCTGTCTCACCTGCACAGCTCTTCTCAAAGCCTGTGTTTGAGAAGCCAAGCCATCCTTGTCTCTGTGGACAGACGAAGGATGAAGTTCTTCCCACCTTCCAACTAATGCCTAAAGGTTTAGAGCATTCTCACTGAATCTGGAATTTCTGAATATACATATAAGGCTTCCCAAAGGAATTGAATACATCTTCTGTCTCTCAAGAGAGTAACTACAGGTTAAAAGCTATTCTGGACATGTTAAAACCAGCATAATTTCACAGATCCCAACAGTGCAGTGTTTTGCCCTGGTTAGATTAGGCTTCTAAGTTACATGTGCTTTTCATACTTCCTCCCGTGTATGGGACTAGGATCTTTTTCACATCCTTAGGAAGCTTCCTCTAGGAAGCTGTTACTACAGTGGAAAGATACCTAAAGGCACCTTGTAATGCCTTAGCAGTTTGCTAAATATAGCCTTAAACCAACACCATTCACTTCAGCTTAAGATTCTCCACTGAGATTACGGACAAGAACAGTAGTCAGGAATTATGCTGCTATCAGCAGGGGGACTATAAGGAAAGTCCCATTGCTATTCTATGGATGTACAAAGCCTTCCACAATGACACATGAGAGCAGGCTCCTTAATCCCATGACAGAATCAATTTTATGCAGCTGTAAACCAAAAATAGACTTTTAAGACTGAAGAATTATTGTGAGAAGTGCATGCTTCTTTTCTAGAAGGACGAATTCCAAAGCTCTGTCATGAATTAACTCACTAAATCACATTAATTCTCTTCAAGAGAGATTTTCCATGTGACATGAACAATTAATTTTCTGATAATCTTCAAAGTTTCCCTCCTGCTCCCCTCTTTTTTTGTTTTTGTTTGTGGTCTGTTGGTGTTTGCTTGGGTTTTTCTTTGAACATTTTTTGTCTGACTTAGCTAGCCAGAAAAGAGACAAGTTCAGAAATGAGGAGAGTTTGACTTGATTTCAAATTGACTGGGAAAATTTACATATAAGAGACCATTTAAAATAACAATGTGGGCCAAACTTTGCATTTTGATCTTCATACAAAACCACACAGAACTGTATTTAGCAAACCAGAAATCTTCTCATGTTGACATCATAAGGACATTAGGATTTCTTTTTGCACTTTCTGTGTTTTAATTTACTGAACTATTCATCATAAATTCAGTCAAGGAGACAAAACAAAGAAGTGTTCCTATACAGCCAACAATTAGTAAGATTGCATTCATTGCTAATAAGCCCTGGAATGAGGAAATAATGGAATGATTTAGGCTTGAAGGACCTCATCATCTTGTCTGACCTTCTGCTCAAAGAGTCCAGGAAAGAGATTCTTGAACCAGAATTATCAGTGGTCGTAAATTAGAACATTTTCTCACTTTTGCTGCTTTAGTATTGATACTAAGTACTAAATTATTTTAATAGCTAATGACTACAGAGAATGAAGCAGAGAACAAGATTATTTCAGAAATGACAAAGTAACAGAAAAATCTTCAAGGAGCAAAGAGCAGAAAGAATCCTGAATTCCTACCTTGCTGAGTTCAATATACTTCTTTGCTTCTCCACTTGCACAGGTTACAGATGTTTTTTTACTGAGCAAAGCTGCTTTACATCCTTTGATTTTATGGGAATGATATGGAGGAACAAGTGATCCAGTTTGTGTCAGTTTGGACTGAAACAATTGGTTGATGACCACATTTTCACTAGCTGGAAATAAAACAGAAAGAAATGCACGAAAATAAAATACTAGCTAGAAAATTATTTACATTGCATTTGTCAGTAAAAAGACACACAGTTGGAGAGAATTACATAAGTAAACCTAAACTAATGGACAAACCAAAAAATGAGCATTATTAAAATTATCAAAGAACATTCAATATCTGAAAATAGTAACACTATTTTTAACATATTCAGGTCCTGTGCTGAGCAAATAGAGGGGCATAAACCAAAACCTTTCAGACCAGTCTGTCTAAACTTAATTACTTATGGGATCATCACCTCTGAATTTTGTTCCATTGCAGACTCCAAATTTATGCAAGTATTAAAGCAATATAAGAGATGAGTTCTGCACAATTTCCTAACATGTAGTATTTAGAAACAACCAAAGCACTTGACAAGAAATAAATTATAGACACTCATTGCACTGAAGAATTATATATACACAAAATATGAGAAAGGATTAAAAAAAAAGCAAAGCGAAGGACAGAACTGTAGAAAATTGGGGTTCTCTACATCAAGACCACACTTAAAAACATTTAGAGAAAAAAGACAATGCCATATATCTATATATATTATTGTTTGTACAAAATGAATACACTTCCAAGAGGTGTTTTTAAACAAAAAAAAGTCTGAATTTTAAGACAGATAGTATACTTTATCCTAATTTCAGTCTACTTACCCTTTATGAATTTATGGTCACAGGCTTTTTAAGGTGAACATGATAATTACATGCTGCTTGTACTGCCACAGCACCAATAAGCGGTAAGAACTCGTTGTGTGATACATCCTTAACCATGCTGAATTCTTGTTACATTTTTTTTTAAGAACTAGCAAACCGGCATTATGATCACACCCATCATACGAATAAACAAACAAAAAACCCAGACAGATGAATGCGATAAGCATCATAAATAATAGTTTAGCATAGCAGGTAAAAATCCTCAGTTTGCTCTTTAGTAACTGCTTAAAGGTTTCTCACTATATGCTTAAATGCAATAGATTTGTTTCCCTTTTTCTGTGGAAATTACTATTCCTTACTTAATAACATTAAAATTATGAGGAAGATATGGAAGCAGATAACTGAAATGATTTCAGCACAATCAGTGGGCATCAATACCCATATGTTTAAAATGTAATAAGTAGGATTAGAAAAGGCATAGAAATTACGTCTTTCAAATTAAAACAGATACTTCCTATGTTAATAGTCTCCTCTGATAATTTTCAGGCAGATATGCTCCACATTATTACACATATATACAAATTACTTTAATGTTATTATAGTTAAAAGTTTGGATTGAGGAAACAGAATTCAATGAAAATCAAAGGAAGCATGCACTTCAGTTATACACCTACACATCTTACGAAACTGACCCTAAATGGAATATGTCACTGACAATCAACAGGTTTTAAGCCTAAAGTCACTTAAAAAAGAAGGAACTTAAATGACTTACATGTTCATAAATATTCTGCTTGCAGAATTTTTCCATTATTTATAATTGTTACTATTATGACTCCTCAGTTGAATATATACTCACCCTCATTATATTAAACTTTTTATATCCAATCCGATCCTCCATTCTTGCGTTTTAACAGTTGCATAGCTAATTACACAAAACAGCAATGAGAGTGCAGAAAGAGACTATGTGAGAGAATGGGAGAATGCTCTCTCTTGTCGAACATATGGCAAGTTGTCATACTTTCTTAGGATTATGTTCAAGATAATTTCTTTAATTTCTTTCTTCATTCTGAATGTACACTTTCTGTGTTTAAAATGTATCAATTATTTTACTAGGGAGCTTGGCTAATGTTACAGTAAAATTGCTAAAATGCAATACATTTTAACAGCAGGCTTCTATTTCTAAGGAAATAAATAGTATTTAATATATTAAGTGAAAGACACTACAGTGGTTGGAAAGAAGACAAATGACACCTCAGGGTGCACTGGCATTTCCCTGAGGAAAATGTTTTGGTTTTTTTCAGAGAAAGGGGAAATGATACAGGTTTTCATTAATCAATATATGACTCATTAATTATGATTAATTAATTAATTAATTGGTTGCATATTTATTATTAGGCATAATTATACAATATGCACACTGAAAGGCATTTAATTTTGCATTTCAATGTACATTTATATCTATTCACTGAAAAACATAAGAACGCCCACAAGTTACTGCTTTTAGAAGGGTACTCGAGCAGTGAAGTATATCCCACTGCAGCCTCTATGATTTTGGGAGCCTAATTTCCTTTCCCTATTTTCTGAGTTTTATTTTTGCTTCAGTTCATACTCACTGTCTTCTGTCAGTCATTCTCACCTATCATACTACACTATCTTGTTCTGTACATTACATCATATGATAAAAATGCTTTATGTTCGTGAATGCAAAAGCTTTTAAATTAGAGCATGTTTCAAAAAATACTGTATGTATATACTTCATAAAGATGAGGGTGACTTCTTTTTACTGGAAATAAAATATATATAAATGTCTCTTAAAACTAAAACGAAAATTAAAATCAAGTCATAATAGCTTGATTTCTAATAACAGTAAACACAAAAGCATTTACTTACTTTTCATTACAAACAGGAGATTTTGTGAAAGGGTATCTTTATTTTTTTCTATTGCACCAGCAATTTCATATGTAACCTATAATAAAATATTGTGACATCATTAGTAATGACCAATGCATCTTTTAAAAATCTTACAGCAGTAGAAATGAAGGTATGGTTTTTTCCACTCAACAGTTAAAAGCTGGCACCAGGTAGTTTCTTTTGGCATTTTCTAAGTGCCAAAAATACTGACCAGAAGAATCGACTGTTGAACACTATGTCCCTCTGCAACTATACAGAAATTTCATGGGACTGATTTTAAAACATCTCCACAATGCAAGATTTTGAATCAAATATGTACCGTAAAGCAGGAGACAGAGCCCTAAACATTGTTTTCCCTGTAGGATGAGCAAGTCACTCCCAGATCACAGATCTCCTTGTCAGTGGGAAACTGTCCCCACTAACCATGACAAAGCAATCTGAGTCCCAGCTCACACTCAGGACAAGTTCCAAACATTGATACGTCCTTTGGAGGCAAGTTCAATCTATCAGTTATGCACAAATCACATTTATGTTTCTAACAATTACGCCCACAAGGATTTTGGGTCACCTTGGTTGCCTGATGCCATGATTTCAAGAACAGACAGTTGGATTGTCCCTGCATCTGTCATCTGACTGCAGATAAATTCTAATACGTATGGTAGGCACTCTAAAATTTGAGCAAAATCCGAGTTCTAGCCAGAGGTCCTGAGGATACATCCAAAATGAAGAAATACGACCAAATGTCACTTTTAATACTGAGCCCATCTCCAAAGACACTGTATAGAAAAGGAGCACTAAGACAAGAAAGCAGTCACTGAGCAGAGTTTTTTTTTTTGTTTGTTTGTTTGTTTGTTTTTAACTTTGTATGGGGATGGAAGAAAAAACAACTATTTAATTTACAGACTTTAGATATAAGCAGCACTGGCTTGCACAGCAGTAGAACCCTAAGGGAAATTTTAAGTTAAAAAGGAAGAAAATTATAGATTTCAGTACTTCCATGATTAGGCAGGTACTTAATAGGAACTTAGAATACAGTTCGATTTTATTTACCTTGGGACCACGTTTCTATCTAAAGCCTTCTTTAATTTTTTGTATTGGATCTATATCCTAAACCCCTTAGGTATTTGGGAAAATTTTATCCTTGTACATTTAATAAAGCTGTAAATACATAATTAAGATTAGTAACACTAATCAGTGCATTAATTTTCCATTGGATCATTTGACAATTATGCAATGCTATCTTGCCCACAAAAGAAATCATATGACTTGGAAGTGTATAATCTGTTAGACTGAGTAATTGTCAAATGATGTAATTACTATGGCATCTGACATGAAAAAGGTATAACAAGAGAATTATGGTTCTTTTCCTTGACAGATGCAATGTTATGCATTTTCTAATTGCATTTCCTAAGAACATACAACACAGTTAGCAAACTACTAGAATACTATTAAGTATATATTTTACTATTAAGTACTATTAAGTATATACTTTAAGTATACTATTAAATGCTTTTAGTGTACTAAACATAAATGTACCATATTGGTCCATAAAAGGTAATTAACAGAACTTATATGACAAATCCATAATGCCAGTTCCTAATTGAGTGTCTTGGGCTTTGACTAAATTAGAAGAAGAGAATTAGTATTGGTGGGAAGAGCAGGTAAGTATCACAGTGGGAGATACTGTATTTTGATTAAGTGCCTAGATTGAGAAGTTTCAGTATTGATGCTGATATAATACACCACAAATTTCTAGAATGGTATTCTTAAGACATATTTCATATCACAAAAAAGAGATAAAAGTTAGGAGGATTCCCTTTTATGAAGAAATTGCTAACATTCTTAACGATTTTCCCATAGACTTGGTAAATTAATTCACTGCCTAAAGACATGAAAACCAACTCAATGAAATTACACTCGAGAGTTCCATAGTTATTGCCAGTCCCACAAAACAGAAAGTTAAGTAAGTCCTCTTCTAGCTGCCAGTTTTGTTAATTTAATCTTGCTCTCATCAGAGATGCCAAACTACGTGCCACCTAAAGCACATATACTTCCCCTTAGTTTTCTTCTATTGCATTTCTAAAATAAACCTGGCCCAAATTCTGCACTGGCTGGCACTCCAGTACAGCGGATAGGTTTTCTAGGGAGACAAAAACAAGCAAATGTTGCATGCTTTAGACAGGAAAAGTGCACACACTTAGATCATGGATCCAGTATTATAAAACATACTCTTTATTGTCACTTCTATTTATTGCAGTTTGGTTTACGTTGCTTTACGTGATGAACTTTTTGGAGTAGACAGTATGCCAACCTATGTGTCTATGTTAGCCAAAGGAAACAAGACCTTTATGTACTATCTGAATAGCTGAACTATTTTTATTAAAAAAAAAAAAAAAAAAGGGGTGCTGTTCCACACTACATTTTACTTCATTATAAGAGATTAAAACAAGAAAGGAGTTGGATTTGCTTTCCTTCTAAATTTAAGTTCATAAAGGAAGAGAGCTTAATGTAAGTCGTAATGAGTATGGCCAAATATTCACCTAGTCCTGAATATCTAGAGAAAACTATTGAGGAGTATTTCCACTCTGCCAGCCACCAGTTCCCTTCTCAGCTTTCAGGGCTCTGCCCATGAAGGCGCTCTTGTCCTGCAGGCTATATCTCAACTTTTTGTTTAGGTTCTCTTGACCTGCATTTCCTGCTCAAATCTCTCATTCCAGAACTCATTAGCATTTCCAGCATCTTTTAAGACCCTGTGTCAAAGAGTTTCACTAATTACTAATTACTTAATTTTATTTGTTTTGAACCTGTTTTCTGATCGTTTAAGTTAGCACAGCTGGTTTTAGTACCATGAGAACTACCAGATACAACTAAGAGGTAAAACACCCAGAAAACAGGAGACTCACCAGATATGCACAGAGCTGGCTTTGGGAACTGCATATTCCTCTTATCTTTTTACATATTCTTTCCTCTTTGCTTCATTAATTATCTTCATGCCAGAAAATCAGAAGACTGTACATATTTTCTTCTGAACTAAAGCATCTTCTCTCATAACATCTGACTTGCTTAAGGGATTTTCTCCAAATTCACTGGATATCCCAATATACCTTATCAACAGGACCACCTTTATACATAGTTTTCATCAGTTCCTTAAAATACTCTTTTTTTCTGGTAAACAATTTTCGTATCTTGTGATAGGCCAAAAAAGCTCATGGTTAATGGCAGATTTGGCAGGAACCCTAAAACAAGCTAGGAAGATGCCACCTGGAATATTAAGAACAACTTGGCTGCATTCACAGTTAAAAAGGAAAATTTCACTATTTTAATAGCAAAATGTAACTCAGAAACTTAGTTTTGCCTGTGTTGTATATTTTTGTTAATAAGAAAATAATTAATTCATGTAGTAAAAGAGAAATTTTTGAGAACATGTCCAAGGACAATTTAGTGCACAGAGAGAGACATGTGTAGTTGCTAATTTTCTGCCAGTACTTGAATTTGAGTTCTATGCTTGCATGCGCCATTTTTTAAGGATCACTGGGTTTATCAACCTCCCAAAACAAGCCTTGCTAAGCAATGAGTGAGCTAAATAATTTTATAGTCTGTCAAGTCTTATTCTAGCACTGTGATAGAAGAGCATTTTGAAAGAAGGAAGTATTTAGAAACAAAATAGAAGGATGGGGAAGTGTTTTATCATTTTCTCCTGTAAGTGAGAACCCCAATTCAAGACTACTTAAAGAAAAAAAGAGAGAGAGAAAGGGAGAAAAAGCATGACTGTCACACCTGCGTGAAAACCAGAATCTATGTCAAGTTAAGACACAGGCCTTTACAGGCCTTGGTATAGCTTAGGCAAGATTGATTTGATTGTTGTGTCTGGGGATTCAGCCTGGGGAAAAAATAGCGAAAATGAAAGCATCCTTATTGATTAATCCATCTCCTTTTGTCCTTTGATTTAGAGGTCCAGTTTCAGAGTCTGCCTGGGATATTTCAGAGAAGACTGCCTTGGTCAAGGTGAGCTGACAGCTGAGAGGTATTTTTTAATATGCATGTAGCTGAGAAATGAAAGACATTGATCTGCACTTAAAGGAACATTATGTGCACTGGTTTATAGAGCAAAGAAGTTGGTCTTTATGTCTGGTTGGTTTATTACAGTAAGATAAGTCAAAACAGTGGCAAGGCAAACAGTGACAAGGAGTTTTTCTAATTTGTAAACTCAGGTTTAATTTAAACAGCAGAAAGCTTAAATTATGATAATGTATTATTCAGATCGCATGAACAATGAGGCAAATAGCTCATTATCTCAAATACTGGTATGTTAAATGCCACTTTTAGATAAAGTTGAGTCTCTTGGCACTGTGCTAAGACAATATATTTCTGATTTACTTATTGATATGTTAATTCTTCCCTAAAATTTAAAAAAATAAAGAACTTTGAGTCCTTGAGAAAGTTCAATGACAGATATGTTATTCTTCAAAAATCATGGCTATTGATATACCCAACAATTCAAAGATATAATTCATGTGAAGCCCTTCCTTATGTGAGAGTCCACAATGTAAATATTAATGTTATCAATAAAAGAACCTAGACATTCAGTATTACAGATTCACAGGATAGTTTCAGCTGATGCTCAGATGCACCCATAAAATGCTTTGCTACCTCAAGGCAAGCTTGCAAGGTGTAGTGTGTGCCTCTTCCCCCACAGTCTCTGTGAGAAGCATCTCAGGATACCCACATGCATATCAGGCATCAGAAACAAAGCAATGCCCCAGACGAGCAGATTTTTTCTTGAAGAAATCAGACTGCCAGTGCTCAGAGAAATGTGTTAAACAACATTCAGATAAAGCCTTTCACTAGGATTTTTTTTTTTTAGTCATAAACCCCTAAATCATTCTCTTCTACCTTCTGCCTGAACAAAAGAGATAAGCTTTTTGTCTTACAGCACTCAGATACCAAGACATTAAACAGCTCTTAGAAAAGACTCATAATGTGTCAAGGCATTGTAGGATTCTGTTCAGCTGTAAAATTAAAACTGGGAGATAAAGTAAAATACTTGATATGATAAAGTACTGATGCTCACAGTGGCCTTTGCGAAGCATGTGTTCATGTGTGTTCACAAGCAATATATCATATTACCCATGCAGAAACAGATTTAATCTTGTTCAGGCATAATAGCAAAATTCAAGAGAAATGAGGCAAAATTCATTTTCTCTATTCCACTGGATCATTCTGTCACATTTTTGTAAAACAATATTCACTCTCAGATTCTACTAAAATATCTGACTCCTGTGCTGATTTCTTCCATGTGTAGAAGTTAACTTGTGCATATTGTTTCCTCTTTCTTCCCTCCAAAACAGATGAGAAAATAAGAAAAAAATCCAAGGTCTCTCAGAATCCTATCATACATGCAGACTTTCTTGAAGTATTGATTCAGCCAGAAAATCGAGTAGTGATTCCAAATTATTTGGATTTTTTTTCCCCCTTACAGGTTACCGTGAGCCTCATGTGCATTCTTTGTCTCACTTCAACCTCATGCTTTCTTTCTTTTACTTCTGACCCATTCTCTCTTCTCTTTTCTCAGTACTGCTTTTCTGGGATAGTCTAAGGCTCATTATGCTTGGATCAATAATATGGCATATTTAGTCTTGGGAAAAGTTGCTGAGCATGAAGCTTAAGGGAATGGGCAATACCTCCCAATTCATGTCACAGTCAATCAGAAAGACTTGATAGTGGAAGAAAGGATAATTTTTCTATGAGTATCCTGACACAAAATTTCAGAATCTATGAACATATTAGAGGTCTTTAAAACTGCATAGACACATTTCTATCAGCTGTAATTATCTCATAATATAAAGCTAGATATATCACTTTTGTTCACAAAAAGTTGTCTGTCAATCTCAAATAAATATACAAAAGTAGGTCTTTTCAGTGAGGAAGTATTTTTAATAACTGCGTTTTCCAGTTTAACTGCAGTTCTGAGTTGCTAAAACAGCTACTGCAAGTATCTGAGTAAAGAAATTAACCCAATTCATTCTGGACTGTGACCTACATCCACACACTACTGATGAAAAGAAGCCCAAATTACAAGGGTCATAAGAGGTTCATACCAGGGCCAACATAGATTATTAGCTTTTTTTTTTCTAGTTGACTCAGAGTAGCAGCTCTTTAATACTGGCTGTGAACTACATTGCAGTTACAACTTTTGTTACCCAGAGAAGTCAGGATGTCTGCCTTCACAGCGTCTGCTGCATTCAGTGTGACTTCCTCCTCAACTGCCTGCCTAGACACATCACCTGAACATAAATGATTAATGCTAGAAGTGAAGACTTCCATGTCTGATTACCTGTCACAATTTATTGGTAATTCTTTCTCTACCATCTGGGTCTGATTCATCTTTCAGTTATACTTATGTAATGTAAGTGTAAACACGGAGAAGCTTTACCAAGTTAAAGGAGTAAAAATCAGTGAAAACTGTGGTGAGAGCCCCTTGTTTTAGATTTGAAGATCTCTGAAGGCAACAGTGCAGGATAAGATGGCTTTACACTTCACTTATTTTAGACCCATTTAATTGATACCAGACTATAAAAATGGGTCTCAAAACCTGCCAAACTATATCGATACTTTATATGTGAAATTCTTATTTTTGAGTGCCAATGAATCCTGATATTTTTTAAAAGCCTCATCCTTTAACAATTTTCATAAAGCTTATATCACCAATGACTTCTATAAAAAGCTACTAAATGTAGTAATAGCGCTATCTAAAGAACAGCATCAGCAATTTTAAAATCTGAGTTTTTCATATTCAGGTTCTCAATATATGAAGACATACTAGTCAGAATAAACTCAATTTGTGTCATTTAATACAGTCATACTATCATCAAAGTTTATATAAATACATCTCACAAAGCACTGGAAATTTCAATCTATGATAGCTAGATAACAGTTCCACAAGATACCAAAAATGCAAATGTCTTTAAGGATTTAGCTCAATTACTATTAAAGCAAGGAGAGTTAAGCACTTGCAAGAGGACTTTTCTGTTTTGGCAGGGCTAAGCATTTTACTGTTGTAAGGATGCAAAGAACAACCTGACTGGAATAGTTCCTTGGCCGGTGTAAATCCAAGGATCTCCACTGACTTCAAAAGAATGTGTGGATTTACATTACTTGGAGAGCTATCTATTCGTTCACGATTTCAGATTAAATGTCATTACTATTATTAGGAAAAGGTCAAACCAAGTGCCTGTGTTATAAAACAAAAATCTAAACAACCATGCAAGGCTAAAACATATGTTAATGAAAAGTGTCCTCTTTACCACTCACAGTATAACTTTCAGAACTAGGCACCTGAAGTATTGGTCTTAACATATCTTCTGAACGCTTCTTCAGAGAACAAGGCAAACATTTCTTTCATTTTGAAGAAATATGCTTATTATTCTGGTTGTGATTTTAACGTAGGTGCCTTGCTGCTGCTTCCATGCCAAGTTTTGGGGTGTGGAACCTTTTTGAGCTCTTATGATAAATTTATATTAACAAAACTGCATTAAAAAATACGTAACAAGTATAAAAAAAGTTTACAAATTAAATATCTCAAGTCATGGTCAGTTCTTTATTCCATCACTTGAACTCCTAGTAAGTTTCATAAAATCTTGGTTGTACTGTTATCTAACCACTGTGTGCCCACACTCCTACTGACAAGTCCCAGCAGTGGAGGTATTCAAACCACTTAACTTTGGCAAATAACTTGATTCTAAGTAGAAGGCCTTGTGATGAAAGAGGAACCTACAGGGAGTTATTCAGAGTATTTGGGTTAGGAACTTAAGCACTACTCAAATACTCCTTTCCATAATGACCACATTTCTATCATTGGGCAGGAACAAATTTGCTTGTGTCAAAACACAACTCAAGACTTCCATCAGTTTCATTACCGAATGGGGAATCACAAAATAGATCTTTCCCCATTTATACCTCTGTCAGATTATCCAAAAAAAATTTACTGTCCTTTTAAACACATATCTAATTTGTCTACTTTGACTTGTGGGTGGTTGTGGGGACAATGTGAAAATGAAGTATTGGAAAGGAAAGGGTAAGAAGCCTATTTAAAAGAATTGATTACACTTTTCCTGTGAACACTGCAGGCAGGTGAGTAAGAAAAATATTAATCTAATTTTACAGTCATACTGAAAGACATTTAGCGTGTTCTGGGCTTTTGTAGGAAAAAAATATTATGACTACTAACAAAAAAAGTGAGGATTTTATTTTTGATTTTTTTTACCAGATTTACGCTGGTAATCCAAGTATCTACATATATAGCAGAGGAGCTACAGGGAACCTGTACTGTTCTGGAACCACATCTGTATACAAAGTGAAGCCAACTAAAATGGCATTAAACATTTATGCTGAGGGATCTGAATCACTCTCTTCTACATGGAATGCTTACAAATGAAGACAAAATTTAGGAGCCAGAACTAGGTAGCCTGTATCCTGCACAGTGATGTAAGCTACACATTTTATACACTAGATATGGCATTGAGATTCTAAGTTGTCCCCTGAAAATTTATCACTTGACAGTAAAATCCTATTTACAGCCAGGAGTTGGAGAAGCCATGTAAAATTTTGTTTTGTTTAGTTTTTTCATTAACTGCATGTAAACGATATTCAAACAACTTACCCTCCCAGCATAATGCATAACAGTGAAGATGGAGCCCAGATCCTTTGGGGCAAGATTACCATTTCCATCTTTTGTGGAGGAATAGACTGTATTTGTGTCTGATGTATCCAGGTAAGACTGAATGCGTTTAGAAAGACTCTGTTCCACTGACCAAACAGATTGGCTTTCTTCATCCAACATTGACAAAAAGCCTGATGGTTTCTGAAATGAAAAACAGATTTTTCTCATTATATACAGGAGCAATAGAATTCCAGTTCTTCCTTGTAGAGTAACACAGCTTGTAATTTAGTAAACAGAAACATATATCCCCTCAAAAACAAAGGAAAAACATAAAAGATTAAAATATTTTGGTAAATGTTCAAGGTTGGTTCTTCTATAGGAAATGTAGGGAACAGTATTTCAGTTGCCAAAAATGGTCACTATTGATGATCTTTTAGAAACTGATTGTGTTACTTGCTTCTTAGAAGTTGTACTCCAGAAACTAGCTTCAGGCACTAAAGAAACTGTCGGGCTCACAACAGAGCCTCATCAGTCCTACGGCAGCACAGTCGCCATGCCACGATACACAAACGCTACACGTGAATTGGTACAGGCAGGGAGTTTCTGCTCCATCTTCCTCAGCCCTGTTCTGTTAGTAAGCTCTGTGAGCCACTGAGCTGTGGCCTCTTTGACCCATAATCTTGTCTAAAGACTCATCAATTGGAAAATGCAAGCAAAAGTTTGTATCAGCCTAACATGCACAGACTGAATAAACATACATGGTGTAAAATGGATCTAGAAACTACCTGAAAGAAAAAATCCAAGGCTGGAGTATGGTCACCAGGAGAATACATAGTTTCCATGGCAACTCCCTCTTGTACACATTCTGCTTGTTCTTGTAGGAAAAGCACTTCATTGATGTACTGGTGTATCTTCTCATTGGTCATGTTGACACACAGCTATTGTAAAATGAAGAAAAGATGAGTATTAAGACATTTACTGGATAATTCATTGCTGCAGGTTTTACGGCATGTCTAATATTGAATTTGATGAAATGTCAATCCACAATATGTTATCTCTTGGTAGACCACAGATTTAGGAAGACCCTAGGGAAATTTAGGTTTTAACAGCTATCACTATTAAATTGGGAATACACAGTTTTCTGCCTGCACAGTTCATTGTGCATTCCACATAAGAGTTATCAAATATCAGCATTATAAAATACAGTGCAAATTTACACTAATTGCATCGAATGAAGTAGGGTAACTCTACATATAAATTGGTATATTTAATATTCTTCTGCTTTCTATATTCAGGAAGGTTATACAAACACAATGTGATTTTAGAAAAAAAAAAACCCAAACTCTACCAATTTGTTTAAGATCCTGAGTCTATAGTTCAGTGCTAAAAAAGACAAAATTGTTTTCATATATAATGTCACTGAAGTCTAAAGCAGTCTCTGAAGAACTCATTGTGTTTTACCAAAATATATAAGACACCTAGGGACATTTTACTAGATGTTGCTCTCCATTTTATAGATATTCCAAGAGAAGGTTGGCAAAAAAAATGGTGTTAAATAGAAAAGTTTGAAGTTTGGAGAGATAAATAGTGTAGAAGCTCCTCAAATATTTTCTTTGATTGCCTTATAGGATGTAAAACAACAGATTCACAGAAATCTGATTTTCAATTAAAAACAGATGGGAATTGTATCAGCTTATTTGTGTGCTTTTGTATTGTATTCAAAGGTCACCTGCAAAAATAAGTAAATACTTAAAACCGTGTGGATTAAATGTTTTAACTGGTTTTTTGACATTAAAGTGGAAATTTTGGTTGAAAATTTGAAAACCTCCTCCAATCCTTCATCAACTATGACTGAGAAATTGAGAAAAGAGAAACTCCCAAAAGGGTGGAAGAACATTTCATATGACGAATGATATAAGGAATGCCTGCATGCATTTTCTTTTCAGTCTAAACTAGTCTCATATTTAACTGTATCTTCCGTGAATAAAGTGTGTAAAAGCAATGGCACCATCAAGTCATACTGAAAGGTACGAAATATTTAGATCAATCCTAAAATTACATGGCTTAACATCCAGATGAGGGAAGAGAACCCAAGCAATGTGTAAGAGTTGCCTGAATTTTCCATTAACACCTCCTGTTAGTACAGCCAACTTGCACTTGCTATACAATGCAATAGACTAGTGTGAAAAACAGTAAGAAGAAAAGAGACAAAGCTCATTTTACAACCAAACGTCTACTATTAACTGTCTTTGCTAATGCATGGTAGTGCAGACAAAAGACAGCCTCGAAGAAAACCAGTATTTCTTTTAATGTGGGATTTATAAACATTCAGATTGTAATCTCATTTTATTAACAATAGAAATATACAACTGACTTCCAGTATCTACTTATTTTATGGAAAAGACAGCTTTTTTAACTCTGTGCTTAAAGCCAAATGTGCTTTACTGATGACTTCTGGAATTCTAATTACAAAATCTTTCCAGAAGCTTGTTAACGTTATTTTATAAGGCAGACAAGCTTACATTTTGCAGGATATGGTAAAGCCTTAAAATGATGCATGCTGTATATATCTTTATTTGCAGGTGACTTGTTTAGAAAAGGAGATCATCCCACATTACAAAGGTGTATTTTACAATAAGAAAAGTTGTCAAAATCTCTATAAACTCAAGATTACTTTTTATCATGAGCCAATTGCTTAAAATGCATTAAAAAAAGAAGAAAGTATTTGAGAGCCTAACTGTGCAGCAAAACTACTGAACTACACAATTTGAGACGAAGGAAAGATTGTCTTAGACAAGTCTTCAAAAGATCTGATAAACAGCATTGGTTTTAAGTAGCAAAATAAAAGGAATAATATTTTGTTAAAACATTCATACATAGCACGATTGGATGGTAAAGAAAAAACCGGATTTTAAAATTCTACCAACCAGTGTATTCTGGCATGCACTGGGGTGCTTCTTAGCAACAGAAGCAACACTGCCACCCAGACTGGCACACATGCCACAGTGCCACTAAGGTACTGCAGACCAGAGCAGAAAGCCAGCTCAAGCAGTTGTACAAACTGCAAACTGCCCCAAAGCTGCTCTCTCAAGCAGTGGCTGAGAAAACAGCTCTGCAGAACGAGAACCAGGAGACCAGCAGGGACTGCTGGAAAGAAGGACATTCTGATCGGATCTTTCTCTATTTCAGTGTTTTATACAACATGCTGGGAAAAGGTAATAAAATGAATGTTTCAAATTAAAAGCTTGACACAGGTTGACATAATAGTTAAAGCAGCGAAAGGTAGAAATGGGATGAGTATGAACTAAACTAGATTTGCGAACCCAAATTCTTTTGCTTCATGTCTTCTATGATGTACTTTCTGTACAAAGATTTGAAAAGTTCATAGAACTACATTTTTTAAAATGTATATTTAACTGTACTCATGTAAATTCAATGGAAATATGACAGCAATTAAAAAAAAAAAAAGCCTCAAATAAATTTTTACCTAAAACAAATATTTGGGGAATAACTTTAAGAACTATATTTGCTTTACCTAGCAGCATTACTCAGCATTACCCACGGTACTTTTTGTCATTAAACATTGTTAAACTGTTCTTGATCTGCATCTCATGGGCTCCATATGATGTCTTCTAAGGATTTCTCAGTCTTTTTTACCTTAACTCACTATCATGTCTCAGTGAAAATAAATAAACCATGTATTTGTCCAAGTTTTCTCTAAGAAACCCTTTTAAAATATTATTAGAAGAAAAAAATATTCTTGTTCAAGTACTTAAAAAAAAAAAAACCAAACTAAAACCAACCACAACTTGCAGCACCATCCAAATTGTAGATTTTGGAAAATAACATAGTGGCATTTGGTAAAAGCAGTAAGTATTCATCACATTACACAGCATTAGCTTGATCTCTCTTCTTTTACCACTTGACCAGTTAGTACCACTAAGTACACTCCAAATTAAAATTTAGGTAGAATACCAAAACTGTACTGTGCTCTGAAGACAGAAAAGCACCCATGACTAATGAAATTTTCCTGCTCTTCGCACTGTTCCCTTTTCTTGCTCTTAGACCTATTTGGAAAAGGCATTGCCAAACACGGGAATTTGTGGAAAGAAAACTTGGTGACTGTCACTCAGTGAGGGAAAGATGTATGCAAAGACCCTTTGGAAAGCTGATTTACATCCTTTGGTCATGCAGAAGGATTAACTCTCCCAAGGAATGTGTATTCAGAGCATGGAGTAAAGCTTACAGCTTTACTGTATTTCAAAACATCTATCAAGCCCTAATTTATGGGCTGAGATGATGAAGCTGCAATGTCAAATTTAATCTGCAAGGAAGCACCCTAGCATTTCTCAAAAATGTAATTTCTAAGATAATAAAACACAAAATCATTGTTTTTCTGAGGTTTGACTCAGAAAATATTTTTAAACCTAAGCTTGACACTCACTTCTCAGAAGTATCTTGAATGATGTTCCCCTTTGTACCTGCTACCCAAACATTTCCAAATCCTTTTATTTTTGTATAGTACCCATCATATTTCTATATTCTTAGAATATTTCTAAGGTATTTACAACAAAACCAGAACCATTATATTTCTTCCTTTGCCTTTTAGGGCTAATAAGATCTAACCCAAATTTCTTGTTCTCCATGCAGCTCCAACACAAATTCAGACATAGTCCTTCTATTCTGTCAGAATATCTTTAATTCACTGGGACTCCGAGTCATCTCTGGGATCAGTTGCCATTAGCTGATCTGTGTTGCTCAAAGAACATAAAAGAGAACCCGGTGCTATGTTAAAACTTTACTACAGGTAGCTGTCACCCGAGAAGTCTTCCACAAAGGAGGGTCTGAAATGCCCCTCAAAAAATGGACAATTTCAAGACAAAGTGGAAAGGGACAATTTCAACATGAAGTGGAATAGTCCCCCACCTGTTTTTGTAAATATGAAAGTATTAAACAAACAAGCATCCAAAAAACCATGGTAACAACAAACTTTCCTTGAAAGAATTTGGGATTGTTCTGAAACTGAAATAGTTATAAATTATTTTTTCACTCATAATGCTGGCCAGAAACTAAGTACTATGGGAAAAAAAAGGGTGCTACTGTGGAAAAGTAAGAGGTCAGTTAAATGTTGTTGTGCAGTATTTCACCAATCAATCATGAACTAAATTGAGCTGGGAATCTCAATTTGAGCTAAATTATTTTATTTTTGGCTACAAAGTGTCAACTGTAAAAGAATTAAGAAAAAAAATATTTTAATGTCAGGTACATGATAAGCCAGCTTTAAAGTCAAGTAGTACTGGTCTTCCAGTGGGCAGACTGGAACACTGGACAGACAATAGTGTTCTGCATCAATGGAAAAAATGTGTGCCCTGGGAAGAAGACCAAAGAGACGAAGAGGAAGGAGAGAGATTATGACAAAGGCCATGAAGAGTGTAAGATCCTCAGGAACTGGACTGAGGAAGAAAGTAAAACACAGGATCACCAGGCCCCTGAGGGAAGGAATAGGCTTTTACAGTCCTGCTCAGCTTTTCTGGGCCCCCACCCACTCCTTGCCCTTGGGCCCAGTCCCAGGTGATGCCATGGCAGTGCCAGCTTCCAGCTCTTTCTCCAACTGCTTGTGACAGGGTCACAGCCCCGTCTGGCTGCTTGCCATGTTGGGGCTGCTGATGGACGCTGTTACCAGCCCTGGCTCTGTCCACCGTGCTCCAGGGATGCTGCCCATCAGGGAAGGCATGGCCATGCTCTGGGTCCTCCTGGTGCCAAGGATCTGCTGGTTCTCGCTGCACCACAACAACGTTGTTAAAATCTTCCTGTGCATGGAGGCTAGCAAAACTCTGACTTAAAAATAACACGTCATATTTCCTTGATAAAGACTGAATTAACATGGTAAGCACTGTCCATCATCCTATGGGGAATAAGGAATAATCCAGCACAGGGAACTGCAATGGAAGGTTCTGCATTAAGTCCCTACATAGTAACAGAGCTCAGTGTGCACCAGCAGCTGCCTATTCCACAGAGGCATGCAGGACCATCCATCTATGCTCTGCATAGGCAAAACCAAAGAAGGTTGATTTCTTCTGCATAAAAAAAAAAAAATCTTGAAATGCTCTTTCAGACTGTCCAAATGCAAAAACCTGATTGTGTGACCTCCCATCTACTATCACTGAGACTGCAATGACTGTAGAAAAGTGAAGTCATGTGACTTAAGTCTCTTCCTATCCATCCATCTACAAAATAGGCAACATGACCTTGCATTTGGACAGCTAGGAGTAGTCTAATGGCTGAGACAATGAAATTTAATAAAATAATCTGTTAGGGTTGTTTTGGCTAGGAAATGTTATATGATAAAAAGGTAGTGTCAGCAGAGTTAACCACAGAAATAACATGCTGAGAAGTTAAAATCTACCACACCCAATAATAAATATAGGTGAGAATTCCAACACAGCTGGGTTCTACGACCTCTTCTGCTTCACCATAGTGACTCTGAAGTAGAGTCCTGAGTGGGGCAGGCAATGCTCTCTGCTCTCAGAGCCAGCTGGCTCCTGTTGCAGGAGATGTGCTGCACGGAGCTGCCATGGAAGCTGTACCCCTCCCAGAGCTATACTGCATCACACAGATAATGTGCATGTACTTTAACGGGTATGGAGTTGAATGGCAGTCAAGAGACGCTTGACTGTTCCAGTGACCTCCAGTAGCAATTTAGATAAATCACTTATATTTCCTATAAAAAGAATAATATATACATACTTTCTTCTGCAAAACTTAAGAGGCCTACAGAGGTAAAAATACCATGCAAGAGCTAAACACATAATTTAGCAAGAACTAAATACTTTCTTCAGTTTATCACTTGAATTATATATCAGACAGAAAAGACAACTAGTGCCCATTTTACTTTATTGCATTATTTTTCTTTAAGATGAATTTACAACTACAGACTCCCATTTCTGTAGAAAGACCTGACTTCCTGCAGGGGGAAGAAAAGCTACTCTTACTACTCTAAGGTCTTGTTCTTCTGCTATAATACAGTTTTCTTAGAAACAACTGGGGGAAAATGGTACAGGCAACTATCTGTCTTGCTTACTGCTTGTTATATTCATTGGTCATGAGTTTGTTTAGTTTGTGATCAAAAATATACTGTCAAAAGTATGAAGGTTGTAGCATTCCTTGATTGTACTATTTGAAGTTGTGCTGTGAAGGAGCCATGAATAAGATCTAACCTAGTTTTAATTTAGAAGAGAAGCAGGCATCTTCTAGTTTTAAAGGGGTGCAGAATAAACTGTAAACAAATACAGTGCCTCTCAAACAGGGAAACCTGAGAAAACATTGAATTAACACTGGAAACTGATATTGTTATTTTTGGTAGAGCACTCATATTTCCTGAAATGACCACAAAATGAAGGCCATTTCTCTATAAAATAGGAAAGAGAAATTGTGCTCACATGGTCACTTCATGCTGCTGACCATGTTCCAGTGTGGCTGTATACAAAGCTGTTCTGGCAGAGCAGGTATGCAGCTGCTCCAGGAAAATGCTGTTCGCAAACTTATGATCATTGCTAGGAAGTGACTGTAAATTGTAACCGGGGTGAGCTAAAAGTGTACTGTAGTCATTTACCATAGCTCAGCTGATGAGCAGTAAAAGCAGTAACTCACTGAGTCCTGGTAATTCAGAAGTTTTCAGTCTTTATTGAGCAATGACTTCTTCAGACTGTGGCTTCTAAAAACACTGTTCCCTGTCTTCCAGCTTTTAAATCTCATACCAAAAATCAAAACTCCCCTCACTATTGCTTATTCCACACACTTATTTACTTCTATTTTAGAATTACATGTACCATCTTAGCTCTTATAACTTATCACACATGTTCTATATGATAAAGGCTTACCAATGCTCACCAAGTACAAAGAAAACTGAACACTTAATTAATAATGTTTTTTTTAACTTCTAATGCCTTCTTGTTTGCAATGGTCTATAAAAGTTTTCTCTCCACAAGTGTCAGTCATATCACTTTGCCTGCAGAATTTATCAGATTCTTGGTGTAGACATAGTTCATCTTACTTTTCTAGTCCTTTGACAGCTGTCTTCCTTTGCATTGCTCATGAGTTGTTCCTAGACCAATTCTTCATTTGACTTTGATATTTCAATACTCTAATGCCTTGTCATTCCAAAACAAACACTGACATAAACAAGTTACTCTACCTGGTTTATCCATCTCAATTTGCCTGAACCATTTTCAAACACAGTATATTAAAACCGACATGTGATTTACTATCTTATTGCTCTCTTAATTATGATATTAAACTGTCTATCTACCAGCCTGATATAAAGCACCAGAAAGATTCACACAGCTATTTGGAATGTCCCCAGTTCTGGGCAATCAGGAGGTTTTAATTTTTATGGAAAACAGTCATAATTTTTTTTCCAAGAAAGCAGGAAAACAGATATCACAAAGAATGCCTTATCATACACTAATTCGAAAAAAAAAAAGGTTCATTTTCCCAAAAATTACTTTTCTAATGCCATTTTAAAATATGCTTATCTAAATGTGATTAAAAAATAATTTTTATGGCCCCACCACTGTCTGGTTGTAACATTTAATGCTAACATTCTGCAGTCACAGGCCTTGACACTAGGCAAGTTTGCAGACATAATGCAATGCTTTGCATGAGAACCCTATCTGGGCTAACAAGACTGTTTATTGTTAGGGTTAACGAGCCCAGGCAGAACTCTGAACTAGGCTAGACTGCTAGAGAGTTCCAGCTTTGAAGTTCAGGCTTTGTGGGGTAGGTCTGCATGATCAGTTTGTATCATATGGCAACATAAACGGCTTCTCTTCACTGATACTACAACCTGTCACTTTGGGAATCAGGTATGTTAATTACATTACAGAGTTCATATAAAAAACTCTCACTTCTACTTTGTCTTTTCAGGAATACAGTTAAGTAGATACTGAGATAATGACTCAGATTATTACTTGATATTATTCAACAAAATGTGTTCAGTCCAGGTGAAGGGACAGTAAGTGCCTCTTGAAATATATTTATTTATGAAAAGTAAAATGGAAATGCAAATTTGACTTTGAAATTATTAAGATTGCTATGTAGAAATCATAAAACAAATTCCTTTTTACTCATTTTTCCTCAATCTTGTATTTTCTCTTCAAGCCTCTTCTGCAGTTATTAAGCAGAAAATTACTTACTCCTGAAAATACAATTCATGGTATTTCATGATGTCAACTGCAGATCTTTTATGAGTTTCATAACAAAAAAAGCAATGCAGAACAGAGTCAAATAAAAATAACCAGTAAGTCCCAAGATGAAACCCTCTCTTTTGAGAAGCATTTAAATTGCATAGAATACTTTATTAATAATTATCAATCAGGAGGCTTACGGTTGTTTTGGGTTTTTTTTTTCCATATACTCAGTCTGTTAAAATGTTTTTAATTTTTCACTTTATATTATCCCCCAAAGGTGGCATTCACAATGAGTAAATGCCTAGGAATATTGGTACACATCAATATTCCTTAATCCAGCAGATGTTCAAGCAAGGTAGAACTGTAACAGCAAAAAGAATTTTGTGAGAGGGAAACTGGAATTTATTTTATTGCCTTCTTACATGCTCTTTTGGAGGTACAGGTAAACCTATTATGCTTTCAAACATTTGGAAATTGCATAGCAATGTAAACATGTTATACAAGCTGAACGAATGTGGCTCTATGACTTCTGTCTCACTAGAAAGAGGAAGTTGAGCCATAAAACAATGGACTGACTTGGAAAAAGCAGCAAATCCTGATTTCAAACAATAACAAGCCTTTTGTTGCTGCTGACGCCTTCTCAACTCTTTTCTATGCTTTGATCTTCTTCCGCTGCATTACAGAATGAATGAACAACTGAACAACTTAAACACCTCTTTGAGCGTGTTGCGTAGAGTCATTAATGCTTTCTGAAATATGTAATTCACAAGAGCTCTGGTGTTCAGTGACTAACGTTGAAGGCAGGCAAACATCTCAAAGAAAGTTGGATATTTAAAAGGATTTTAAAGCTTAAGTGACATAAATTTCACTTTATTTTCCACAGATGCAATTCAATTTTCTGAAAAGTCACATGTTGTAAATTCACACAGAGGTGAATCTGCCAGTAATGGCACTTAGCATAATGCAGCATTTTCATTTCATTTTTTCTCCAAGGCATCTGAAGACCTCTTGATCTTTCTTCCAATTCAGTCTATTCTTGTACTCACTGATGTAGTTGAAGTACAACTTCCACAAGCATGAAAACAACACTATTTCCCTCAGATTGTCTTTCAGTGCTGATACTACGCCTCTTCAAAATCACAATAGATATTTACTATATTATTTTATAATTGTCAACAACTGTACAAAACCCAGCATATAATTCATACACATACAGATATAATGGGAAAAATATTTTAGGAGAAAATTTTCACCTTCATGTATATTTGTATTTTGATCAAAACTGGTTAATTAGAGAATTAACAACAGGTACAGTAAATTCAGCAAAACATCCACACTTGCCTGTTCAAAAGTATTCTTTTGAAATTCTTCAAATCCAAAAATATCTAATACTCCAATTTCAAACACCTGGTCACTGGGAAAAAAAAAAAAAAAAGACATT
>VZTE01002317.1:29856-196266 GCA_013397775.1 Eulacestoma nigropectus
TTCCAAACCCCTGGGCACAGGAAAAAAAAAAAAAAAAAAAGACATTACAGATAATAAGAATTCAAGCAAGTGAAAAATACATCTGTTGTTTCTGACAGAAGTATTCCTATTCTAGGACAAAAGCAGGCTGTATTTCAAAAACATGTATGAAATACACAAGCAGACCATGTATAGAACAGATTCAAAATTCTACTCGCCAACCTATTATACTGAACAGAAATAAAAAGGCAGGGTTCAAGATTGCTTTAGCAGCCACGCTAAAAACTAATTTTGTAAGAGAAGGAAAAAATCTTAACTTTCTTAAAGTCCAGTTTCGAAGGATATAGGTACCCATTTTCTGACATCAGGGATAACCACTTCAGAGAAGTTTCAAAAGTGCCTGGTTGCACTCAGTTATTCTTTCCCGTTTATATTTCTCTGGCAGCCAGAATTGCTTCTACAGAATTTTCAAGGCAAATCTGTTAAGCACAAGTCCTCTCTGTGTCAGCATCAAGTAGAATTTCTGGGCTCAGGCTGCCCAAGAGGTTAAATGTCTCAGGAGAAAGAACAGTCAGGGGTCAGGCCTGAAGAAGGCAATGTTTCTTCTCTGTATATACAAAAGAGTATTTGTTGACATTGCATCTAATAGGTCGTGTGTCACTGCATGCATTCAGGGAAGGGATTTTATTGTGGCCAGGTAGGAGGAGTGGAAGGATCATGGCAGAGCAGTCAGCCAGGATTTGGACAGGAGAAATGGGAAGAGGACAGAGGTGGTATTATTCTGTACTTACTTGGGACTGAGCAAACCTGATCTGGAGAGGAAACTAAATGCACTGCAGTGAGCAAAATGAATATTTTGGGATATTCTGTTGCCTACTTTGCAACAATAATATTGCAGGCTGCTGGTTCTGAGATCCTTCCATATTTTTTTTTCTCCGTATTCTAAGTTTCCTCTATGTCTAAATCTCTGCGCATATCAGGCTATAGATATAATAGAGAAAAAGGTGAACCACTGTTGAAATACATGAATATAGTTCCACTGCAGTCATTGTAACCTCCACCATGTCATTAGACAAGGATCCAGCCCTCAAAATAAATTCCTATATAGCAAACAAACAAAGTAAAATCATTTGAAAAAAAATGCATATTACAAAACAAGCTGGGAAAAACAATCCTCAGGGGCAAGCAGAGCCTTTTTCAGAAATCATGCCCAAGAAGTTTGTCTTCATTTCAAAAACACACTAGTTCAATGCACTACTGATTGTCACAGGACTAGCTGTGTGCATAAATGTCATACAGAGATTGTTACATAATAAATCTAGTCCAGAATGGCTTTGTTGGGCAGGGGAGGTTATCGGGAGGTCGATTAGCCTCCAAGGGAATTTCTACAAGAAAAAGCATAAAGCTATATCACCACCTCCATCTCTAGCAATGAGTGCAATTTAAATTGGGTTTTAAAATGTAAGCCTCAGTCACAACTGCTCCTGATTGGAGATGGGGGGTGTATATTCCTTGTCACAACATGTTTTCAACAAAATCTTTTCATTTCAAGAAAGAAGAATTTAATGTTTAAAAACAAACTACCTTAGAGAAACTAGTATTAAAAATCCAGAATTATCATGTTATTTAAACAGGTTTTGGAAAAAAAGAGAAGCTTGAAATGTCAGAATATTTCATAGGTTTCACTCTTTTTTTTTTCATTTATATATAGCCTTCCTTAAAGGAAGGCAAAACATGAAGTGCTATGTAACATTGTACAACAGCTGGAATATTGCATTATATTTCAGAATTTTTAAGAACTACTTAATACAGACAGAACAGCTAATCCCTTCCCTGTCCGATTCAATTAATATATGTGAGACTGGATTGTTTATATCCCAGTTGAGTCCATGACTGGTATTTCGTCAAATTAGTCTCTCTTACTTTCGCTCAAGGAATATATAAACATTTGCATAAGGAAAAGACCAATACAAACTGACTTAATGAATTATTAAAGTCAGGCAAAACAGGAACCTGGTCCTAATTTCCAAAACTCTGGGTAAAAGCCTTAGCAGGCAGCTTATTGCCTACCTCAAATAACATTCCTTATCAAAATTGTGATATTTGTGACAAATATCCTGGCTTGCTGGAGATGCATTTCTTGAGAGAAAAACATGTAGTCTCAGTGTTTTTATGAACTCCTCTTGACAATTTTGGTCAGGAGATGCACACACTACATTAAAACAGCTGGAGGTTTTACATAATTAATATCTTGCCTACAGGGCAAGTATAACAGAACTAGGCTCTGTATCCTCTACAACAGTGACATTTTACTATTACATTGTACTATTTATGTGCAAAATCTCTACAAGCATGATAGTAATTTTCTGTATTAAATTATTGCCCAGATTTTGAAAACTAAATTACAAGTGACAGCACAACATCCAAATTAAAAGCATTGCTTTATTTGTGGCTGCAAATTAATTTGCTTTTTTAATCTTTTTCTTGTCTTTCTCTTTTTCATACCACTTTTCTTGCCAGAAGGAGGGTCTATATACGTTTTTACTGGCTAACTATCATATTAATTCCAGCAAAATTGCTTTCCTTAAATAATCATAGCAGAGATTCCCTAGGCAAAATAAAGCATGAATTACTCCATGTTTACAAATGAAAGGGCATGTCACTAGTGTCTAAAAGAACAAATATTAGAAAAAGGCACTTTTTGTTCCAAAAGATTTCTTTATTTTTTTATTTTATGGTTACTAAACATCACTGACATATTTCTTCATTATGTTTCAGATATTTAATATTTACTATGTATAACTAAAAAAACTGTAGTTTTAATGGGGACTGAGACTTTGATTTCAGGTTTGACAATATTTTCCAGCATAGAAACTAGAAAAAAAGGAATTTGGTGATATTTGAAGAACTTTTTTTCTCTCCTCTATCAGCACACAGGTGTGAATACTTGAAAACAAGCATGGATGTTCACTATAAGTCATTTTGGTTTTCTGATTCACAAAACAGCATTTCAGCTTACAATATTTTACAGTGTCTCCAGTTTTGCCTTTTTCCCTCAGAACAACATCTCTGTAAAAATACCCTTATAGACTAGAAATACCTTTTTGATCTTGTGCACTTAACAACTGTGTTATAAAGACACTACATAAAAATTCCTGGCAACTCCTAAAAACAATACACATATAGAAGACATCCTGTCTGATAATCTACCACCTTGGCAGACATCTTGCCATTCATCAAGAGATGCTCTTGAACCATTTGCCCTTCCTGGCAAGGCGAACAGAAATCCCTTTACAATATGTCTCACCTAGTGCTTCAAACAAACATACAGAACGTTATTTGTTCACTTTTTTTTCCATCGCAGATGGTTCTTAGCTCCAAAATCCATAGGGTTCATTCCTTTGGTTATCTTCTGCAATCTCCCAGAATAAAGCAGCGAGATGAATCTGTTGTTGGAGGGGGATGTAAAGTGCCTTTTCATCTGCCCAAAATACAACAGTTCTTGCTCTTCCTCCAACTTCTGCCAGTAATGAGGAAGGCTTATGTCTGATCTGGATAAACTGGAAGTGATACTGATTAATGAGGAAATATTTCTCTGATTAGATCAAGTATATAGTCTAGCCTTCAAATGAGGTCCCTCAGAATTCTAATTAAGAAGTCCTCAGTTTTCCCAGGGGAACAGATTATACCTGTTGTCACACAGTTCTTGAGGCTGAATAGGCTGAATACTTCCAGTTGGATATGTTCTTCATCTCAAACAATTACGAAACAAAACTAGTTTCTGAAACTTTTGAGGGAGATTTTTCAGTAGTCTGAGATTTTTGCTGAGATTTGGTGTCATTGCCATGTCTCTCGAGTATCTTGCTCATCAACTGTAATTTTTCTTTTAATATTACCTCACCCAGGTGTGAGTGGTATATCTAGAGATGGTGGCTGGACATATTAGAAAGAAACACTGGCTCCATATCTGAAAAACATTTTTTTGAGTGACTTGACAGTTATGGCAGGAAGGAAGAAGTATATTTGCCAGTGCACTCAAGATCTATAGCACTTTCATTAGTAGCACATGCTCTTCCTCAGCCCTTTCAAGTAAAATTTGTTCTTGGCTTTAAAAAATGGCATTATCTTGTTTAATGAAACACTGGAAATTATCCAGAATGAAGCAGATTTCAAATTATGATATCATGTACCATATTAGATTAGCTGCTTTGTACTGTTTGTCAGTTCTAAAGATTTCCCTACCTCCACATATAGAAACAGTTCTCGCTGTGCTGTGGGTTCACGTTCTGAACAGGAAATTCCTTTCCCTACTTCCTGCACTCCCAGCAACCTTCTATAGAGTTCAGTAATAGATAAATAAATGTTTTAGGTTTTTTTCTGAAGCTGGGAAGATTTCTGTTCCAGAATATTTTGTTCTATAAATTAGGTGGTGTACTAAGAATTTTGTAAATGAGACTTCTGAGATCTTTCCTTTGCCCAAATAAGTGTTTCTACTGCTACTCTTCGGCACTATTTGAATTTTTTATGGGTATAAGAGCATACAGTCAGAATATAAAACCTTTCAGAAACTATCTGTTTAGAAATATTCTGTATGCTCTATTTGCAACAGAAATCTATGGCTGACCTAGTGATACAGACAGAAAGTATAACTGAATGCCAGCTTTCTTTGTTTGTCTGTAACACTGCCACATAAGAATCTCAGAATGGGTCAGGTTTGAAAGGACCACAGGGAGTCATCTGGTCCAACCTCCCTGCTCAAGCGGGGTCATTCCAGAGCACATGGCACAGAACTGCATCCAGATGGTTTTTGAATATCTCCAGTGAGGGAGGCTCCACAACCTCTCTGGGCAACCTGTTCCAGTGCATGGTCACCCACACAGTAAAAAAGTTCTTCCTCATGTTCAGGTGGAGCTTCCTGTGCCTCAGTTTCTGCCCATTGCCTCTTGTCCTAATGCTCAGCACCACTGAGCAGAGCCTGGCTCCATACTCTTGACACTCTCCCTTCAGATTTTTATAGACAGTGATGAGGTTCCCCTTTCAGTTCTCTCTTCTCAAGACTAAACAGGCCCAACTCTCTCAGACTTTCCTCATAAGAGAGATGGTCCAGTCTCTGAATCATCTTTGTTGCCCTCCACTGGACCAGCTCCAGGAGCTCTGTGTCTCTCTTGCCCTGAGGAGCCCAGAACTGGACACAACACTCATCCGGGCTGAGTAGAGGGACAATCATCTCCCTTGACCTGCTGCCAATGTTCTTCCTAATGCAACCCAGGACACCATTGGCCTCCTTGGCCACCAAGACACACTACTGGCTCATGGATAGCTTGGTGTCCACCAGGACCTCCAGGTCCTTCTCCACAGAGCTGCTTTCCAGCAGATCAGCCCTCATCCTACTGGTGGAGGAGGTTGTTCCTCCCCAGGTGCAGGACTCTGCATTTGCCTTTGCTGAATTTCAGGCAGTTCTTCTCTGCCCATCTCTCCACCCCGTCGAGGTCCTTCCGAAGGGCTGCACAGCACTCTGGGGTATTGGTCGCTCCTCCCAGCTTTGTGTTGTCATGGAACTTGCTGAGGAGGCATTGCCCTTCATCCAGGTCCTGTATGCGTAAGTTAAACAATACTGGGCCCAGTGATGGACCTTGAGGGTGACTGCTAGTGAGAGGCCTCCAGCTAGACCCAGGCCCTCTGGGACCCACTGTTCAGCCAGGTTTTATCTACAAAATATTTATCAGCTTTTTATCAGGTTTTATCTACAAAGAGAGAAAATGTTTTCTAACTAGCTGATAAAATAACATGCCTTCAACTTACTAGCAGACAAGGAACACAGTATCAAGATTTTCTCAAGCCCATATACCTAATCAGCTTGTTTTCCATGAGAAAAGAAAAACAGTATTTCACAAGAATTCACAGACATTCTTAAATCTTCATAAAGAGAAAGCCCTCTTGCAGAGTGAGTCAGGAATTGTTAAAACATTCTTAAGTAATTTCATTACTCATTTGGATCACCAGATCCAACTTTGCTAACATGCAATCAATTACCTCGAAATGCTGCATGAAGGCAACCATGAATCTACAAAACTGAACATCAGCATACTTATCTAAATGGAAGTAAAACAGTAGTAAACTTTGAAGAGTTAAGAGTCTTAGGAAGAAATTCACCTAGACTATTTTGATAATAATAAAATCAGTAGGATAGGAAATCATTATATAGATGAGTGAAGATAAATATCAATAATTTAAAAAAATTATAAGCACCTGGGAGAAATGTTAATAGCTTTCTTCTAATTCCACTCTAGGGGCCAATTAAATTTTTTAAAATAATATCAGAATGAATAACATAACAAACCTCAGATCTTGCAACCAGTCTAAACTAGCATGTAGAGTTATAATTTAGTTAAAACTAGACAAAATTGTAAGTTTTTATGAAAAAGAACAACATTTCTAAAGGTGTATTATCTCACTTAACACCATCATTAAAATTTTTCCTTTATACCTATTGAATAGTATTACAAAGTAATGAATTTGCTGGATTCTGGCAACACTTTTTATTCTCTATACTTCATACCTTTAGAGCTTGCTCTTTGCAGCTTTTCACAGAATCATTTCCCCTTCGCTTAGATCTAATGATAATTATTGCTTTTATTTTGCCTGAAACTTGTCACAAGCTATTTCATAGTAAACATAAATCAATATTAAAGACCAAAATCAAGTATTTCCACCATAAAGGTTATACACGGATGACCAGTTTCCTCAAAAATGCTAAGATCAAATGCTTCTTTTGGAGTTACTAAGCCAATAAATCTAATTTTATTGCTTCATAAATTCTCACTGAAGTGTGATGGAAGTACAGCTAAACTGCCTCACAACAAAACAAGAGAACTAATCTAGAAACCTTATTCCAGGTTTCTGATGAAGGCTTCATTCTATCTGTTAAGTAGTAATTCTGTCAGTTTCCTACTGGGAAATATAGTGTGGCCTGGAATGTATCAGACTTATTTAGTCACATAAGTTAATGTTTTTGGTGGATCTTTAAGCAGAGGTTTATTAAAACTGCACCATACTAGAGATATAATGCTGCTAACTGATAGCTACTCAGACGTATTTGAAGTAAATCTGACCCACAAATGACAAATTCATTGCAGTAATCCAGCTTGAACCTAGAACTGTTCTATCTGTTGATTTACTCCTCCAAGTTAAACAATATGATTAGGATGGACCAAACAAAAAAAAAAGTTGGGTGTGGGTTAATTTAACTGAGGTTCAAATATCAGTGTAGGATGATCAACTTAATTTTCACTTAAAATAAGCTACTTAGCTTCAAGTTTGGAAAGGGAATGAAGCTGATTTTGGCCTGATAAAATTTAGTATATCTTGTCAGTACCGCCAATTAATCCTGAGCTGGTTAGCTTTCTATAACCAGCCTAAATGAAGAACTGCCCCTTTTCCAGCACAGGTATAATATGTGGCCACAGGAGACTACTGCAAATTCCTCATTTCTGATTCCTCATTTCTGATCAAACAGGTATCCTATGTTTTAGCTGTGACTTACAACCTCCCACAGTCTTCACATTACCTCACAGGCAGAAATAGTTTCACTGAGAAATATTTTCAAAAGGTAGAAGTCACTTCTTCTACCTAATGATTGCACTAAAAGGAGAGTACAAGATAAACAATATACAAACAACTTTGACTTTCATTATTTGAAGATCCTATGATATTTAGAAATTACAGGTTTATATTAACAACAGAGATACATAACAGCTATTCTGAAAGACTGTGAGATATCAAATTGTAAAATTACAGACTGAAAAATTATTTCATATAATTTCAATAGATTTTTAATATACTGATTCTAAATTTCTTTCTCAACAACCACTACAAAAAAAGCTCACTGTAATTAGAAATGCCTGAGCTAGATTGTTGTCTGTCACAGACATGCACTGAGCTAAGCCTCTGCTGCATATGTCCCAGGAATGAGTGAGGAAGAATTGTGACCTCATGCTACTGCCCTTCCTTATTATGAACAGAGTATGTCAAATTAGGACATGGATTGGAAAATTGCTCTAGCTTAGTGTCACAAACAGAAGTAAAATCATTCCATGTTACTTCTGTTTGCCTTCAGCAGGAAGTGAGTGGTGTATATACACCACACACTCTGGTGGTGTATATTAATGACAGACAGATTTTAGGTGTAGAAAGCTGAGTTATTCGTGCATGGTACCTTTTTCTCTTAGCTACACCCATAGAAGAGAAATGTGATTTGTCACTATTTGGTCTATGAATAAGAATAAAAATAAGATTGTGAAGTCCTCAAACTCTAAAAGAAGACACCTTGAAAACATTTCTCCTATGCAGCCATGGAGATATGATATAAAAAAAACTTACTTATGAAAGTTCCACATCTGTCATTTGGGGATTACCATTTACCAATAATTCCAAGCCACTTGTATTTCATGCTCATAAGAAAGCTCAGCTGAGCATATAAGCTGTTGAACTTTGATTAAGTCACATGCATATGATCATCTAATTAGGTCTACTGTCTTAGTTTGTTACTTTGATTCTACTGAGATTTCCTTTTTTGTTGTTGTTCCTTTAACATGTTTCTTGACTGCTCCACTGATGCACATTAATTAGCATTCATTTTTCCAAGAAACCATGCTGGATAGCAACAGCATCGAATTTAGAAGATGCTAACCTAGAGAACATTCTTAGAACATTTAATCCGGTTAAGTTTAAACATTCATTTGAAGGTCTTTGAATAAACTTCTGTTTTTAATACCCTGTGCTAAGGTCACTGTTTTGGGAAGAAAGAACAAGTATGTTCTGCATTAAAAAAGCACCAAGCAGCATTTTGCATGTTGAAAGACTTAGCTCATTCTGTGTTGTCAAGTCCTAAAAGGCTACTAATTGTAACCACCAATCTAGATTATTGCAAAATCCATGGCCCCTATATAAGCAAATACATAAACAAATATGTTACAGTAGAAACAACTAGAAAGAATGGCCAGTGCTTTAAAGATCCAAGCATCACTGTCACGCTATTATAAAATGCTTTAAAACTTCATCAGTGTGCATTAAATTCCACAATTTAATGGAATCCTGTTTCTTTTACGGTTCTGAATTTGAACACATAATGGAACACCTAACAGTTTCCAATGGCACTCCTACCTGCCACTCTCATCTTGATTTTGAAGGTAGCAGTTGATTGTGTTGACTAAAAAGCTAAATAAACGACCGTATAGAGATTTTGCCAAGAGATCCCGGTAAAAATCTGCAATTTCTATAGTGTGCCTCCGAACAATCGTGTCTCCTAAAAGAAAAAGGAGAAAACGGAGATGAAAGTATGTTGTAAACTTCGCCTTAAGTAATTTTAGTTACAATAAATTTAGCTACAGTTACTTCTCCTTTGCCAAACATTTACATGGTGTTAGCTTTTTTTCTGAAGCCTCCAGTGCAAGATGAGAAGACTGTCAACACTCAGAAGATTTTTAGTTTGGAAATACATGCCTTTATACTTTGTTCAAAAGAAATGTGTATGAGTACCACATAGAATCAGTATTTTACTGAAAATATTTTTTTCAGATTTTTTTCCCAAGACACTCCTGTTGACTACAGTTCTTACTAATATTCTCTATTAATATCTAATCTGTTATCTTGACACACCTTTCTAACATTAATCAAGTTAGAAGCCCATCAGCATCACAGTGTGAAACTGCTTTGTTTCATATTACAAAGGCATTTCTAATTTGGTGGCCCAGTCTGATTTACTGCACGGCAGATAAGACTACATATTCCTCAGAGGGAATGTTTACAGGTCCATACAAGAAATAAGGAACAAAAATCACCAGCTTTTAAATTTTTTAAATCAGAAGGATCAAAACGCCACCAGGTCTGATCTGTAAGAAAGTAAGCTTAGAAAAGATTACCTTTAAAATACTGAACATCAGTTGTTAAGGCTGAAGCAAGCTCATCTGGTGAAACCTGCAGCATCCCTGCCACTGGAATGAAAAGAAAATGTAAAGAAAGACTGATTTATGCTATACTACATATTTTGTTTTTTACAGCAGACTTTCTCCTGTATATTTCTTTTTGAATAGTGAAAGAATCCAAACATTAAAGAAAAGGATGCTGTCATTGGAGTAATCAAAATTAATGAACACATAAAATTGGATTACTATAATCAGTACTTTGTGAAGTTTGAATGTATCTGTATATTACATTACAGCTTTCTTTCCCCTGCAAAGATTACTCAGGACTTTCCCCAGGGTTTGGCAGACTTTCTGTGGTATTAGAGTTAAGGTATGCTACTTATTGACATTCTGTATCCATAAGCCACTTGGAGGAGATTTGTTAGTGACCAAGACGGCAAACTTCAAAGCATGGAAACAAGAGACCCTTTTAAGACATAGACTTTGAATGTAAGGAATTCGATTCAAGGCAAATTGTTCAGCTGCTGGCAAGCAGTGCAAAAGCATTTTAAAAGAAGACTGCACAAAGTGCACTGTACATTTTCTTTTGGCAAATGATAGCATTAAATATGACATTTAATTAGATAATTTGCAATACTGGCATTTTATTTCATCCCATAAAAATGTGTAATTTATAAAACATCCAAGTCAATTGGATACTGTCTTCCCACAGCAACTTATGAAATTTCAGAAGTCATTTTTTTTGTCTCCCTGGATTTGTGTTTCCATCTGTCGGTAGAACAGCGCAACTTCCCTGCTGTGGGACCAAGCAGGTGATGCTCCAAGGTCACGTCCTACTGACCTTGTTCCAGTAGCTGCAGGTCTGACACGAATGCTGTCTCAGCGTCAGTCAGAGCCGTAAAGTGAATGTCTCCAAGATGCAGAATTGCTGAGAGAATTACAAACAGGTTCTCCACCTCCTGCATTTTTTGCAGAATTAAAGACAAAGAAAAGATCTGTTGGGCACACCAGTGAAAGGCAATGCTTTATAAAAACACAAATTCTCTTAGTTTCTATCACTGGCATTTGGTAAGTTGAAAAGTATTCACGTGGGAATTATTAACAGGAAGTCTGAAATTAAACTGGAACCTAGCTAGGACATGAACCAACAAAATTACTTTTTATTTCCTTTGTTTTAATGTAAGTCACATTAGCCGCTAGGTTAAGAAAGTTTTTCAGAATGTGATAAAAATACTGAAATATCTTTAATGGATGCATTATCTCTACAAGAAATAAAACATATCTTGTCCATAGAGAATTTCCATTGAGACAATTTCTGTATCTGGGAACAGCAAGGGTTTTTTTGCCTCAGCCAAGTGAATTCACAAAGTGTCTAGCTCTAAAATAAAAGAGGTTCCTGGTACTAAAAGCTGTAATTAAGGTCTGAAAGAAACAAAAGCAACCTTCCTTACTCTCACACTTTCCCTCCAGGATTGCATACTCTTTTGTGATGTTTCAGATTGTGAAGCCGTTATCTTTGGGGGCAGATTTTTCCTGCCCTCATTTTTAGCACAGCAAGGACAAAACTAACTTTCTTTGGTTGTTTTTGTTGGTAAATTATTTTTTAAAATATTTTTAAATTCAAGGAAAAATATGATCCATGAAATATCAACCTTAAATCCTAAAATATGGAAAGCATTGTGTGGTTTTGGAAGTTTTTTTTAAGGTCAGTTATATAACAATGGTGCATCTTAAAATTGTAAAACAGGAAACCTGATATCCACTATAATATTACATGGCATTATACACAGCAAAGTTAATTGATAATTCTTGAAATATTTTTGAAAAATAGTATTTGGAACCTGATTCTGCTGAAACTGCAGAAGTGACAGTGAGAACTCTCATTTATCAGAATTTGCAGACTAAGATTATAAATACACTACTAATGAAATACTTAGCTAATATGTCCTCTTTATTCTCAAGTTTTCTTCTTCTTTTCTTCATGTTCCTTTCCATAATAAGTATGCCATCATCAAAATATGCAATCATCAAAAGGCATTAAAAAAGCTTACAGTCTTTCTGGGATAGACTATGGCACCTGCAGTGCTGTTCAAGCAAGTTTGAGTCTCTAAACTACATTTTAAGAAAAGAACGTCAATCTCTTACTATATGAGATTGATGTCAATAGGGCAACAGTGTATTTTAGTATTACACAGTACTAAAGCTGAAGATTCAAAAAACCCAATATATACTGGCAAAGTCTGAACAAGATACTCTTAAAATAGAAGAAGTTATGCTAATATAGCATTCAAACTAGGGTGCTATGCCCTGCTTCTTGGGATGGTATCTCAGGCAAGATGAAATGGCACACTAGCACTGCACTCTCCTTGCTTGTAGGTTAACTCATTCAGAACTGGTTTGGGGGTGACTGTACAGCACTGAATGGCAGTGGGCTGGGACAGCTGTTGATTCTGGTGATTTTGGTAAGGTCTCAGGTATAGCTCACATTCCAGATTCTCACGCACTTTTTCATTGTGTAAGATGCATGTTCCCCCGCCTTTAAAACAGTAATTGTTTTTCATGAACATTAACATACTTTGGAAAATACTATTTATGACTGCTAAGGAATTTTTAAGTCATTCTTCAAAAAGATTATCTACTCTATCATTAAATGTGGCTAGGAAGTCAAGGAATGATACATAAAGACCTTTTCATGTACCTCAGAAGTAATGGGTAGAAAATTTAGGAATGTGTTTTATCTGCATATTGCCCTCTAACATTCAACACAGATCAGCCTGCAGCACTTGAGAGCTCCACAGATTTCTCACCCCCTAAATATTATTCTAATGCTGCCTGAATACAGAGGAGTCTTCAAGATCGTTTATGCTATTCTGAGGCATAACTTCTTTTCAAGAACTCTGAGCAAAGTGAAGTACTGGACTCAAAAGAATACTCTATATGAAGTATTCTCAGACAGTTACTACAGGCTTCTAAATCGTGATTCATTTTACATTCAATTATTTACTTATGGGCTGAACCTCTTCCTCAATAGAACAGAAACATTAATGAAAGAGCAAGAGAGATCCACCAAACTGTGAACACTCGACTAAATCCAGAAATGTCTGGACCTTTTGCTATTGAAGTCTACTGGTACAGAGCTTGAGCCACTAAGAGTAAGGAATAATACTGTCAAATACAGCTATATGTTTTCAATTTTGTACATGAACATTCATGAAAATAAACCTTACTCTTCATTACATTGAAAGGTGTCATTTGTTACTACCTTAACTAGGGAATGCCAAACAGCTCCATGATGTACCACCGCCACCACAGAAGTCCACCTCACACCTAAATAACAGCTTCAGCAGATTCACTATTTTTTTGCTGATACCCCTTGATCCTTTTTTATTACAAGTGCTTCCCATCTGTCATTTTTGGTGATGATCTAACTTAGAGTTACATTAACTTTTCGTCCCTTTTTTTCTAATGGGGTATTGTACAGGGGTGAATTTCTACCTCCTTCTAAAACTATTGTTACTTATGCATTTCTCTTGCAGAAGTGTTCCAGCTACAGTGTGCTACGTAGCATATACATATGTAAGAAATATGAGGAGTTTGTTAAGCATTCTAGTATCCTGAAGGGATACACAGTTTACATGAGTTCTTACATTCATCCTTCTATTTCATTTCCGTCACACCTCTGTCCTTCAGAACCTCTTCTTGATTAATTTTCCAAATTATCTTCTTCATTAGTTTCATCAGATTAAAGACAAGCAGCAGGCATATATTCTTGTTGCTTTTGGGGAATTCAGTCAGCTCTTTCAAGTTACCTGGCTCTAATTTTCTTTGCCTAAATAGGTATTTACTTATTTTCGGGTGCTGTTAGCATATGTGTGTTTCATAGAATTAAAAAGGATGGGGAGATAATCAGGAAGAAGAAAAAATTTCCATGGCTTTTATGAGGCGTCTGTCATTTGGGATTTTATTGCTTTCTTTAATCTATGTAATTTAATTGTTCAGAGTATTATACCTTGAAGCTGTTTTGTGAATCTTTAAGAATGAAAAAGATTTACATTGTTGGTTCTGTGTCTAATTAAATGTGATTACAGTAATTTCCCTGGAGTGAACTGCTCCTGTATTTGTTTCAAGGTCTTAACCAAGAGGAAAAAAAAAAAATAAAAAAAAAAAGAAAAAAAAAAGACGGAAAGGCACTTCCTTTCCCCACAAAAGGTTATTCGTGAGAGTTACTTATGGCCTGCTTTCACTAATATGATTATTTTAGCCACAAATAATATAAGCTCATGTAACTTACCAGGCTATTGAATCCCAGAGCACCTAGAGCTTGTCTTAGTATGGTTAATTTCTCCCTGTTTTGAGGGTTGGCTGCTAACATTGTCTCTTCTGATACAGTCTGGCTTAGATACCTGCACAGAGGAAAAACAGCATATACGGTATTTACAAGGCAGGTGCACAATCAAACTTTTGAAGGTGAATTCCAACTTTACATTTCTAACCAGAGGTTTATTGCAGATTTTTCTCAGCCTTTGGAGGGAACAGTACCAGTGACAGAATGTTCTGTATTTCATTCTTTAAATTTTGTTTAAGATTCCCCCCAACCCTAACTTTATCCCTACATGTAAGCTAGAAGTTCAGAAGATTGGATTTATACCACTGCCAGTTTTGCCATTCTTGCACTACCAGAGATTCCCCTTCAGAAGGAAGATTTGAGAAGAACCTCTGATAACTCTGACTGCTTTAAATTCCCCTCTTGCTGGCTAGGCAACAGATCAGCCCTTAACTGCCACAATGACCATTCCTTCCCCCAGCAGCTGAATGAGTGATGGGGGTACTCTGCCTCTCTCAGAATGAAGCAATAACCAAGTGCATAGAGTAGTAAGTGTACAGCCCTTAAGTTGTACTGCTTTGCACACTGGGAAGCAAAAGGCAATTCTATGTACCTGCCCAAAAACAATGATCAGAAGAGAGAAAGAGAGACACTTAGTGCAGCAGATAACTCGGGAAAGAAAAAACCAGAAGCAACATAAAGAGTAATAATACAAAACAGATTAATCAAAAACTGTAGCAAAACAGATTATTGAAAAGTGCAGCAATTTAGCCTTTACAACCATTTATTTTGACCCTCTTGAAGTAAGCCTGTATTTTTAAAAATATTCAGGTATCTTCATAGAACTGAAATCACTACGAACGAAGTGTGTACATATCTTACAGGATCTGACTTCCAATTACATCATGCTGAGAATGTAAGATGTTTTCTTTTATTGTTTTCATTAAATTATCATGATCATTAAAATACACATTTATCACACAATCTGAAATCTTCATAAATGTCACTTAAATAAACAGAAGAACTCTTCACACCTCTATCCAGATAACATCATCACTACACCAACAAAGGTGGACAATTTACACACATTCCAGCCCTCACCCTTCACCACAATTAAACAAAAATTTCCCACAATTACTCTGCTCTCTACTGATGTTCAGTCCATGATCTGTCACTTAAATATAGAAAACAATACTGGTTTAATTTTTGACAATTCTTGTTTACAACCATGTTCTAATAGCACTGTAGAGGAGACATAGTTTCAAAATTAACTCCTATCACCATGGAAGGTCTGGCAACACTCTAGTACGGGTGGCAGTTCTTGTAAGGGTGGCCATGAATGTGTGTAGGAAGAATTATTCAGTATTTGCACTTTTCTAACTGATAATGAGGTTTAAATAGTACTCATAATGAAACACGAAGTGCATTTTTAGTGAATCCATACCAGATTTACCAGTGTGGATCTCCCTTGCAGTGATAACGGTGTAAGTCACCCCAGCAGGTGGGCAGAAGAATGATGGGGTTAAAAATGTGTGCCTGGGTGCATAAGTACATTTTGCACTCGCAGGAGGACTAACTCAGCAGATACCTCAAGTACAAACAAGCCTCTCACATCAGCGGATGAAGCTGGTGGTTCACACAACCACTGAGAACGCGGGTCTGTGAGCATCACTGCCAGAGCTCAGCACTGGTTCCTTGAGGTTACTAAAACATTGATTTTTTCAGATTGAGGTAGGTACAAATGAAAGCACAGCTGTCAAATCAGCTAGAGCAGATGATACAAAGTACAGCCAGCTTAATGTTTTGTTGTCTTTTTTTTTTTTTTGCCTGTAGGTTCAAAAGGAGCCTAGAATACATCTGATACTGAATCTGGCATAGAACCTATTGGTGTAAAGGTTAATCCATCAGAAAATTTTCCACTCTTCTGAACTGCTGTATGAGCTTATGCCAGTAACATGTTATGCATCATGTGTTGGTGGCATTTTGATCCGTAATTAGGAGATTTACAGCAGCAGCCACTCTGCTGTCAAAAAATTCTATTGTTGAATGTTGTAGGAGTTGGAAGCATATGGCCATTTCTGCAAAAAAAGCCTCCTCCTCAATGGTTTTCTCTCTAAATAACTCTTTGTCTCTCTCTCTGTACTGAGCAGGGAGTAGTCTTTCCTATCCTGTGAAGAGAATACTCCACACTGCTCCTTTTTAAGCAACCTCATTTAACCAGCACTTTTTTAGCACAGTTGAAGTGTTAGCGGGTACCGTTGTTGCAAAAAGCTGTGTGAGCACCACCAAGACCTAGGAGAGCAGGCAGCAGCACAGAAAAGTGGTGCAGAACATTCACTCTCTGAGAGGAAAGAGCTGAGCTCTGGCATGAAACAACTCGTGACAGTTCTTGCCTTCAGCACAGCACTTGCTGATACAGCACGGGGCAAAATGGGTACCTGCCAAACCAGGTGCCTATGGCTCTAACAAACCATCTGCAAACCGCAGCATCTGCTGGGACTTGCCTGTTGGAAGAGAATCTGACTTTCCCAGCAATACACATCCCGAAGACTTAACGAGCAGATGTGCTGGTGCTCTTGGAAAGGGATGCAGTTGGACATTTTCTAAGGTGCACTTCTATTTAGTTTCCCCAGCCTAAAAGCAATTAAATTATTTTATAACATTTCATGAGGCCCACTCAGTTTCCATACTATTGAAGAACTAATGAAATATGAAAAATTGCTTTGAAGATTTGCACATTTGACTGTTATATGTTTATAATATAAAGTGTACTCATATTAAGGATGGATTAACTGTACAGAGTACTTGGAACTCTGTACAATTATGGATATCATACAACACTCACAAAATCTAGGAAATATACAGTGTAACATAATATATTCTAGCCATACAAGGAAACAAATTTTCCTAATTATTAAGTTCATTCTGACTCAGAAACACAGCAATCTTTAGATAGCACTTTTTTTTCCTTCTAGAACAGTTCCCTGGCATCTCCTTCTTTCCACCTTAAAGGTGTTGAGGACTAAAAGGGTTTGAGACACCATTTGTATCAGAACAAATTTTAAGTTGTCTGCTCTCCTACAAAAATAAGGAAAGCGGAAACAGACGTGTCACAGTGCAAAAGTACTAATAATAATAAACATTCCTTGGTTGCATATACATCACTTCTCCATAAAATGTAAACTTTTTTCCAGGATATGTGTCTCTCCTCATATTTATAGTGCATTTTTGTCTTTTGACATTCAAGTGGCCTGGGCAGAACGGCCACTGATGAAGAGGAACTAAACTGCTTAAAATTTACATTTTGAACCTACCATGGAGATTTTAGTTATTATTTTTACTTAGATTTTTGCTATTGTGAACTATATCCATGAAAACCTACAATGTTACTTGAGTGTGTGCAATGTTCCTCTAAGTTTCCAACAAGATAGTCTGCGGTCAAATGTAAACCAGACCTGGTGAATCCTGAGTTCTTTGCTGCTGATAATTTTAGTAAAAGAGGTACTACAGCTACACAATCCAGAGCTGATGCACACAAGCTATGCACCAGTTTCATGCTTACTTAGTGCAGTTTTACTAGCCTCACTGCCATATCTCTGTGTGCAAATTCACTCTGCAAATGCACATTCACACTAGTTTACTGTGGCTTTAGAAAAAGATTCTCAGATTTTGGATGAAGTTGAGCCTTTTAATTGAAGGTAGCTACTCAGACAGATGATATTTATATCTCTGGCAAAAGTAACTAACCAGAAGAGTTTATGCAGTTCTAGTAATTA
Organism: Eulacestoma nigropectus; assembly: GCA_013397775.1. Lineage (NCBI taxonomy): Eukaryota > Metazoa > Chordata > Aves > Passeriformes > Eulacestoma > Eulacestoma nigropectus. The sequence goes on from VZTE01002317.1 coordinate 47,859, forward strand.
ACCCCTTTCTGCTGACTGTGTAACCATTTGTTTATATCCTACCTCATGTTGACATTTGCATAGGACTAGTACTTTTAACAGAAAGTTTATCAGCCAACAAAAAAAAGTTTTAAAGACACGATCAGTGATTTTTATTTCAAAAAAGAAGAAACTCACTGATTCACAAAATCTTTTCTTAAAGATAAACTAATCCAATTGTAATGTAGTCACTTTCAGTAAAGCATAATGCTTCATTAAATAGAGAATTTCTCAAGAAATGTAGAAGAGACTATATTGTTTTTCTTTCTGATTTTTTTTCTAACAGTTCTAATTTGCAGCATTGTAGCAATCTCATCTATTCTAGTCTAAAAGGAAAAAAATACTATTTAGAAGAAAAAGTCGGTGGTAATTTTTTAGTATATTGCTTATCATAATAAACCATTTTTGAACCATCATTAGAATGATAATATAGATCAAATTTTCAGGTAGGGGTGTGACTACTACAACCAAGAGTATAAAAAAGTACTTAGTATGACATTCAATTCTTAAACATTAACCACCCATATAATTCCATAATGACCTTACCTTTTTACCTTATCATTCTCATTATAGTTGTTCCACATAATCACAATTATTCAACTTATATATTTGGTACACAGATCTCAAATAGGAAGAAGAAATATGTTTGTCAGCTTACCTGAACAATACTGAACTTTTGTGACATGAGCATATTTCAAAATTTCTTACATAACCTCTCCAGTTAAAAACTTTGTTCAAATAAGTAATCCTCTGCTTAGATGATTGAGCAAATAATGAGACTAAAGCTAAAACTACCTAAGACAAGCAAAGACTAAAATGAAGAAGTTTTGACTATCAGTTTTCAGCAAAACAGGACCTGATTTACATTAACTTATTTTCTTTTGAACTGTAACTCAAGAGCATTTAGTATCAAAGTAATCTGCCTCATTCAACCTAAACAACTGATGTAATTTCTGTTTATTCTTAGAACTGCTACATTTATATAAAACCTGTGAAAAGAGAAAAATAAACAAGTTTGAAGTCTCATAATAAACTTTGATATTTCACTAACAGAGTAAGTAAAACATTACCAAAACACTATCATAACCAGTTTGCATTTGTAGAATCTGACACCTGAAATGTACAAGTATTCTGTAAGAGCAGCCATTTTATGCCACACACCTATATACATATTGCTCTGGATGATACAGAAATATCTAGTTCATTACAGTCATTCAAGTCATATCTGACAGTGAAACCACCTGAAAGAGATTAGTAGGTTGCGACCATTTCATCAGAAATTCCCTTTTGTCTGGACAGTTAGAGTTGGGTTTCAATTAAAGATGAAGAAGAAGCGTGGATTTGCCAGATGGACACTTCTTTTTAGAGGGTGTTCCTGAAGTAAATACATTTTGTCATGAATAATTAAAGAATTCTCAGTAGGATTATATTATTAAGTGGTTCTAAGTCACTAAAATTTTAGGATAAAGCCCTATGATGAATAAAAGAGAGTTGGGATTGTTTTTAAGCTAGCATCTAGCTGCTTCCCACTTGACTCCTTTCCTGATGGAAGATGAGTGCTGACACATCTGCATTTTGTTGTACAGCTTTCTGGGCTATAGCAGGTTTGATATAAGGGAAACAGTACAAAATCAGTTAGTCTTGCAACTTTATTATAGGTGATAGTGAAGTAAATGCTGCTTGTGGTAATAAGGATTTCAGTGACCACACTTAAGATCTTCAGTAAAAAACCCCTCCAGTTATAGGCAAACAGCTTCATTTCCTAATTGTTTATACTCAGAACAATTTGGCTATTTGAGGTCCCAGAGTATTCTGAAGCTTCTGGCCTGTGCTCAGATTAGAAACAGAGGACATATCTTTAATACAAAAAAAAAAAAAAAAAAAAAAAAAAAAAAAAAAAAAAAAAAAAAAAAAACACCAAAACACCAAAAAATCCAACCAAAAACAAACAACCAAAACCCCACAGAAAATCAAGGGGCTGAATAAGGGTATCCTACTTTATTGGTCAGAAAAAGTGAGAGAGATCAGATGAAAGCATGTTTTGTCCAGGAATTAGGCCAAACAGAAAGGACGATTAAAAAGATACAATTCAACAGCAAACAATTATAGAATAAGGCAAAGCGATAACTGAATGGACAAATTTGAGGCAGGTGAGGCTGATTAGGCAGTGAATCATCAGAACAGCAACTAGTATAAACCAAATGAGAGTCAAGTATGCCTTGATAATGCAAAAAATTAATCATTATATATAACACCCTTATTTACAAAGTCCAACATAAGAGTCATGAAATATTTAGCATGGTTAATGCTTGAACTGGACAATTCTGTGTGATTCGGGGCATCCCATTTCAGGAAAATCAGGATCAGTTAAGAGAAAACCCAGAGGAAAGCAGCAGAAAAAATGTATCAGAAAAGAGACTTAAGAGCAAAACAGTTCATTAAATGTCACCTACAGAAGATCGAGAAAGATATTTCAAGGAAGAAGATTCCTACAGTCTGGAGGGCTATACCTGCAGGTTTTCAAGACCTGACTTGAAACAGCTCTGAACAACCTGATCTTATCTGTCAGCTGGTCCTGCTTGGAGCAGGCAGTACAGTAGAGACTCCCTGAAGTCCCTGCCAAAATGAATTTTTCTGTGATCCTATGAAACACATTAAATTTATTTCTCAGGTAAGTTGGGATTTGTTTTTCTTTTTAAATCTCATATAGAATCAGTAATTTTGGCCCCAGAAAGGTGGGAGATCAAGCAAATATAGGTCTTTAATTGTTGCAGACATTACCTTGACCTTCAAGTAGTCCCTAAAATGCAAAAAATTGATTGACTACAGGTGTTGGAGCCATAAGGTATCTGAGGACAAGTAAAATTTGACTAGAAATTGACATTGTTCACTATCTGAAGGGATGACAGTGTTCTAAAATCAGAACAATCTTAAACGCCAGACTCCTACCACAGGATGAGTCAAAATAAGAAGATAATATTTCTTCTCCTCTGCTCAGGTCAGCAACCCTTTCCACTAGTTTACGCAGTAGTTAAAAAAGCACCGCATTATTATTTTATGAGAAGGAAAATGTCTTCTGATCTTGAAAATAGATGTTTTGACAGAAACTTCCAAATCATCTTTATTTTTTTAAAATTTTAGAAAAGAAAAATTTTATAGAAATTTACCTCAAATTTTAAGAAAAACTGATATGAACAATTTATCATCAGGAAATTTCCAGACACTTGGATTACCTTTTATGAGCTAGAAACCAAATAAAACCCCTTTTAGGATTTTTTTAATACCTTCAAAATACCTGCAGAAATAGTATTGCTGGTAAGTCAGAAAACTTCCAGCAGTTGTTTCAAAAAAAAGCTGGGGCACAGGACCAAACTCTTGGAATTGATGAAAATATCCCATGCAAGCTGGATCAAAATAATTGTCAGGACACATGCTATGACCACCACAATATCTCCAAGCCAATACAACTTAGCTTGATTTTATATCTAGGAAGGTTTGTACCTTCCACGTGAAATTATTTATTAATAAGGCTACCAGGATGACTGAAAAATAATCCTTTCTCGCACGTAATCACTCAGGGAGGATAAGATCTTTATTCTACTGGGCTTCCGGGTAAAGGTGTACAGTAAATGAACTCAAGCTTGCTTTACTTAGACTTTGGTTCTTATGCTTTTTCACTTATGAAGTGAAAAAAAAGATAGGGCTGGAAGCCACAATAGAAACTTGGCTTATTCCAAATACCATCCCGAGGCAGGAAATCACAAGTTTAAAGATCTGGGAATGACAGGATGATGGTCCTGATAAGAACTGGGAACATGAATGTGAACACAGATGAAGCTGCCCTGGCATTAGCTCACAAATCAGTTACGTTTTCTTTCTTTTGTGGGGCTGTGGCAACAGATTTTCAAAGGACCTCTCTGTTTGCACAGTAGATCCTGTCTTGATACAAAGGTTTGGACCAGATCTCTGGAGGCCCTTTTTAAATCAAGGGCAAAGGAAAATATTATTTTACTCTATTTATATTCCTTTAGTTGGTAAAAGAAAAAAAAAAAAAGAAAACAAATACATGAGAAGAGCTGAATGTCATAATCTGTTCTTTTTTGAGATACCCGGCCAACTGGTTCCTGTGAGGAACTAAAACTTCCATGATGTGCTTTCTTCTGCTGATCCACTTGCCCACATGTCATTTCTCTGCCATTAGCAGGATATCTCTTAACTAACTCCTAGAGATATAGAATAGTATCAATTCCTATTCTAGCAGAATTGAACACACAATATAGTATATTTTTTTTGCTAAAAGGAGTTCAAAATTATTGGGTAAAGAAATTACATGGAAGGAGCAAAGAATAAAAAGATAAACCAATCACTAAATACAGGACCCTCTATCAGTACTTAATTAGGCAGTGCAAGCCACTGCTGATCATATTATGAATCAGAAATTCTGGATTTTGTCTATAAAGCCCTTATTTCTTTTACCAAAATGACATAAAAATGAAAGTCCTAATATTCCCTCACCAATTCAAAATATTAAAAAAAAGAAAAATATTAAAATTGAGATCCTGATACTTAATATTTTTTTATCCAAGCCAGAATGTTTTTGTTCTACTTTTAGGACAAAAAACCCACGCCTTTTTTCTTTCTTTTATATATAAACCTATGGAAACTTGTCATGCAATAGTTCTCCAAAACCATTATATGCTGTCCAGTTAAAGAAATTTAGAAGAGATAATTGAAACCAGGCTCTTTCAAAATATCACCTTCATCCTGGATATGATTTCCTGCACACCCCTCCCCTCACACAGAGGCATCCAAATTCTTTCTAGTTGTGATGATAGGCAGGATATAGAACTGACTTGTCACTTGCTATGCATGAGCTGCTCCATGAGTCAGCTTTATAGGCAACTGGTAGGAAATACTGTGCCCATAACCCACAGAAGAGTAAATCAGTTAGACTGAGTGGATTCATATATGCCTACTGGAAGCATTCATATACTTCTAATGCTATAAAGGCTTTTCTTACAGCTTGACCTTAATTAAAATGTGTCGTTAAAAAGCACACACAAGTATGCTCTCAGTGCCAGCTTCTATAAAATGCTGCATCGATTGTTCCAAAAACAGACATAGACCATGCCCATCATGACACCATATTTAGTCATTTTAGGCCACTGGAAAAACAAGACAGAAGTCGGTTTCTTTTCTTGCCAGGTTTAAAAGTACCGTGAATAATGAATTATTTCACCACTGTGTATTGTCCCAATTCAGCAAAACACAACCTGAAACCCATCCTTTGTCCCACTGATTTCAGTTAAGTCTTAGTATCAAAATAAATGTCAATAACTAGAAGTTATAGGTGAACATCCTATGTTGAATTCTGGTAGGCGGAGAAAGAAGGAAAGGAAGACTGAGGTGTGTAAGTGAGACGGGAGGAAATAGACAGTACTGGTGACCTAGACTTTAAGCTGTCCCAAGCATTGCTTACATAATTTCTAGGCCTTAATATAACCTTATCTTACATTTATTTCTACTCTATGCAATGGAGATTCCAAAGATACACAAACATTCCCGAACTGTAACTGTATGACCTAGGCATAGTGCAGAAAACACAGTATTTAGCTATTTAGCTCAGATGAACCCCTTCCACATTACAGCCATGGTACTTTTTGCTCAACACCATCTGGGGTGTCTCTGATACACTTCACAATGGTCACACAGACTTATCAGACTTATATTTTGGCTCTACTTGTCATTATATGAAGTCTAAACCAAAACATTATTACAACATCTTTGTTAGTTGATGCTTTGTTGCCTGAAAATTCTCAAGAGAGCCAATGTCACAGGAGGATGAAGCAGTATTTCATAATCAGGTTCCAGCTCTAACACAATTGATACGCATGTTGTGGGTGTCATTTAATGTGACATTGTATTAAGAAGCATGGATTAACAAGCTAAATCCCTTCCTTCCCCTTATCCCTTATTAGTGCTGCCCAATGAACCATGTACTTGAACAATCATGTGAAAGGCGTATGGCTTTTTCCTTTGCAGTCCCATTCCTCCTTCCCATCTAGTTCAGGGTAGTAGCCCTGATTAAGCACAATGGTCATCACTAAAAATTCAACATTACCAGATCAGTTAATTTTTACTTTAACTTCTGGTAGAAATCATAACATCTCAGATATGGGTTAGTTACAGACAAAATATAAGCATTTAAAAACCAGTTTTCCTACAACTAGGTTAGTTTACTGCCCTCACATTAAATATTTGTGAAGTCTTTTTCTGAAATACATCAAATTTTTGTAAAAGTTTAGCTATTCCTGTGACTACTTAGTAAATCCCAAGATGCAATTTAGGTTTGTTTGGCCAGACTGAAAATTAATGACTTCATAATTTTACATATGTTTTAAAAGCATGTTTTCAAAACTGCTGGGATGAAGACTATTGAGTATAAAAAAACCAAGCCATTACCTTTCAAAAATAAATTTCACTAACCTCTACCAAATTTGCAAACTCACAGAATAAGAAATTTCAACAAAAATTTTTATTTCTTTAAATACCTCATATGGCAGGACAATGTATTGCTGCTTAGTGAGGAAAAGCTGCTTTGTGCTTAGCACTGTTTGATACGTAAACAGGAATGAGATAAAGACAAAGCAAAACAGTTGACATCAATGAAGTAAATGACATTTACAGAACACGATAATGAATAGCTTCTGGCTTTTTTCTCTCAGGGGAAAAAGGGCATGTATTACTGCCTTTTTTTCCTGTGTCTCCAGTTTTTAAACTGAATCTGAACACATTTTATATCCTTTGAACCTTGTTACACTATAGCACCGAGCTGGAGTTACTGCTAATCATTTAAGTCCACATACTTCTGCTCATAACTTGTGCAATAATTTACCAAAAGCACCATTTAAAAAAATACGAATAGCTTTGGTAATGTCAAGAGGTAAGGTATCAGCATAATATTAATTAACTAAACACTGTAGACAGATTTGATGACAGCCAGAACACAGCTCTTATTTTTAGTTTTCTAAACTAACAAAATAACAAGTTATGTATGTGTTTTGTAAACTGGTTTTAGCACAGAAAGCTTATATTAGCCTGTGTGTTATCCAGTAAGTAGTTTTGCCTTGATATTTTATAAAATGAAATTTCAAATAATTCTGTAAGAAAGACTATGTATACTATGAAGTACATAAGTTTTACGAACAGTGGATATACTGAAAAGGAAAACTAAGAAATACATTTTGGTCTTTATCCTCAAAATGCCAAATGTTGGCAGGCTACAATCAGGTATGGTTTTTTCCTAATTATATTGATAATCCTGTAGAATAGGTTAAAATCAGAGACTCACGCATTCTGTTCCTAAAATTACATAAAAACATAAATTTAGAATTAGTCCTCTAAAGAAAAAAATGAATGCGCAACAGAAGTGACTCAAAATAGAAATCTTCACACCTCTGATGGTAATACAAGAATTAATACAGACAGTATACCTTGAACTGTTTGTCTGACTCATGATTCAGATATTTTACAGGACAGAATCATGAGATCATAATTCTGTGAACTACCACTCTAAAGGCATAATTTTGAAGCTTAGTGTACATGAAATAAGCAGCATAATGCTGATGGTGATGAAAAAAGTAGCAAATACTGAGCATTGCTGAAGATGTGAAAACAATAAGCTAGTCTGCATGCGACTGCAAACTGGTCCAATTTGTTTCCTGAAATGCTTCAAAGATTGTTTGAACTTTGCTCCTACAACTAAAAGCAATTTTGTATTTCTTGTGTTCAGACTTACTTTGGCATTAGTTGTCAGGCAGATGTCATGAAGTTTATGGGCCTCAAAGGCATTTCTCTACCAGCGCTTGCTACTTTTAGAATGCTGGCTCATTAAACAAAGCTTACTGTGTTAAGAGCCACAGTATCTGATCTAAACTATAAAAAGGGCTTTGGGAACCTGCTTATAACTTTCACCAGTATCCAGTTAAAATACTGATAGTATGCTTCAAAATTATTTCATGTAACCACTGATTGTAGCTCATGAATCAGTTTCAGATCAGCTGATTGACAAGAAGCCCTCTTCTTGTATATGCAGGTATGACCATGTGTATTCAGGCGTCTGTATTAAACAAATAATTCTGAACAGTAAGATCCATTTAAACCACTTTTAACTTCATCAAAAATAAAAGGTAAAGCCTCCCAAGCCACTAGGCACTCTAGGGACTTTTCAAATACTGGGAAATAAATATATATTTTGTTTACTTAAGAATGACATTTTTTTAGTAGTAATATAATTACTTAATTAATCAATAACAATTATTCACCTTTCATGGGCTACGAAAGTCTCATACAATACACAAATATGATTTGCTGCAGTACCAAACTTTATTGTAACTTACTTTTTTCTACAAAGCAAGAATATTCTCCGTGCAACTATAAGTGGAGCAAATTCATATGCATTTATATATGTTATCTATTTAGCAATCAACAATCCACAATCAATAGTTGCCACTCTAATGTAAGAAGAGGGTTTTGCTTTTCACACAGCCACCAAGCTACATGATGCTGGGCACAGGGTTCAGTAATGGAGAATCCCCAGCTGCTCTCCCATGCTCAGCAAGACTAGATTTGCTCCCCTGCCTCAGGATCCATTTCTGTCAGAAATGCATTCCAGGACAGTCCAAAATGTGAACAGGATGGATGTATGTGCCTGTTTCTCTCACATCTTTTCAGCCCTCCCAATAAAATCATGCTCAATTAAAGGCCACAAATGAAATACTTCTGACATTAAATCCCCTGCAGTGTCTTCCTTTGCCTCTCATAAGGCACAAAGTACCAAGGACACGGAAGCTCAGCAAACCTGAAGTAAACCTCAGAGGTTGCACACTGAGATCTCGATTGAAGGGCTGCATCTAAGCAGGATACTTAGGTGCCTAAGGAACACTGACCTTATACTGTATAAAATGCTAGTTTCAATCTAAAGCACATTTGAAGATTTAGAGTACTTTCGTGGTTTGAGTGTCAAAACAGGACAAAGGGAATCCCTACTGGGTCTTAGTGCTAAAATCCAGACTGTATTTACACATAGGGATCTGCAAAGTTAGGTTATATTCAAATACATTGCTTTCTAACAAAAATGAAAACAAATACATTTTTAAAAGGTAATAAACAGAGAAGAAAGACGATCATAGAATAAATTATGTTTTAAAGTAGTCTTTTCCCCCTAAGATATATGGGAAGCAGGAAAGGGAATAGATTGGAGAGGACTGTAACTGCATGTTTAAAAAACAAGTTCCAGAATAGACTACATAATCAAAGAATTTTACATGTTCCTATTTGTTTCAGTTTTGTCTTAAGGGCCAACCTAATTTCATAACATACTCACTGAAGTTCAGTTCATTATAGGACATTTTAATAGATGCTGCTCCATTGCTCTTAATTGCTACCTGACTTAGGAGTCATGTTTAAACAGGGGATTAGGTCTGAAATGTGGCAAATATACATAAAGGAGCTGAAAATATACTGGGAAAGGAATCTCAGAGAGCATGATGAAAATGGGGGAAGGACTTCAGCTAAAAGGAAGTACAGATGCATCTCTAGTAGTCAATCTGATTTCTCTAAAACCAAAGACAAATTATACAGAAGCAAACACAAATACTCAGGAATATTAGGATAAAGTTTATTATTTCAGTCTCTAGCAGTACCAGTGTTAACCCATCTCTATTTGAGACAGAAAAGTGATAAAAAAAATAAAGTCAAGTGAACAATGATTTCAACAGAAAAACACATAGAATCATCACCATTATTGAGAAGTTTGGGATTGGAAGGGACCTCAAAAACCATCTAGTTTCAACTCCTCTGCTATGGGCAGGAATGCCACCCACTAGGTCAGAGTGGCAATATTTATATCAAAGAAGGGTCATGCAGACTTTCTCTGTCTTTTATTCAATGTCGGAAAATTTTAATGACATAGGACACTCTCCAATTGTTTTTTAACAAACTATTCCATGAAATAATTTATTTTCCTATTTTAATTATTAATGTTTACAGTGAAAGGCCAAGGACATATTTTTACAAGTGGTTGGCACTTTTCTTAGTCTTCATAATCCTCTTCTTGGTTGAAAACAGATCATGAAACTGGTGTCAGTGTACCAGCATCAAAGTAAACACTGCAATTACTGTGTAAGTTTAATACTAAGCTGTAACGAATGCCAGCTTGGTAAACTGATTTCCATCAATTTAATGATTTGATTAGGTAAAAATTCCACAAACATTAAAGTAGAAATTAGAAGGCGCCAGCATTTGTAAGAAGCCATACATTACATTTCTCTGCAATTATGTTTACAAATACAGCTTGTTTGTCAAATGGTATTTCTACATTGTTTCAGTGCCTTCTTCTATCATTTCAGTCAGCAGAAAATTTGTAGCAAGTTTTTTTATTTTAGAATGCTTTCTTGATTTGCATCTCTCTTTGTGCAAACTGCATCTTTTCTAACTTTTTCTCAACCATATTACTACTATTCAAGAAATGTTTAAACTTATAATCAGACAAGCATAAGACTTATTATCACAGACAGGTTACAGATCAAAATCAGAGAATCATAGAATCATTAGGATGGAAAAAATCTTTAAGATCATTGAGTCCAAGATCCAGAACCTTGAAACACTTTGGACCTATTCAGCTCTCCCCAGCATGTCTCCTTGTCTGATCCAGAGTTCTGTTTGCTCAGGTCTGGTAAAAGTACATCTTTCCCTGGTTCAATAGGCTAATACATATGTGCATTTTATATATATGTATGTATGGGTGTATATATATATATATATATGGTATGATTCCTAGAGATGTGTCATAAACTAACTGAATACAGACAAGACCTATACACAGAATAAAAAAGTTCCAAAGATCGTCTGGGTGATGAGTGATTCATTGAAAGATATTCACACACCATTCTGTCCCGCATTACATTGCAGAAAATAAATTCAGAATCCAGACTAATAGAGTCGCCATTCTTAGGAGCTATACAAAACTAAGATCCTGACATCCTCTGGTCATTAGCACTCAACCAGCATATCCAGAAAATTTTAATTCGTTACTTGAAGCTTTAGACAAAACTCAGTTTCAGTAACTAATGACAGAAAATATTGCACAAATTCAGGAATCAAAGGAAACTGTAAATGGCACTAATCTCACACAACCAGGTTTAACCTCAGAGTTAATTTTGAGTTATGATTAATGAAAGAACTAGAGGAAGAAGACTATGCTACACTTTGGGTTGCCCTTGCCTGACTTTCCTAGAGAGAGCTGGCTACCAGTGCAATGAAAAATACGTGGCAGCACAGGGAGCTGAGTGAAGACAGCAAGTTCAAACAACGGTGAGAGGTATCACCTCCACTAGATCTAACACTGAGATGAGCTGGGTTCAGTGACTGGGGTTCTGTATGTCAATACCAATTTCTGAAACGACCCATTCCTGACTGGAAATTCATCTACAGTAATTGTATCAGGATGATTCGAAGAATGACTTTTGAAACATAAATTGCAGAAGTGCTATCATGCTAGTTTAATGCAATGTAATAGCTAAGTGGTTCCAGGAGCTGAATCCACTGAATCTCCTGCCACATATGAGATGATTAGCAACCTAGTAAAGTGCAGAGAGATATTTTGTACTTAAAGTAAAAGCCAAATTAACTTTTCTACCATTTATGTGAGTAATCACATCTACTGTTAAAGCAGGGTTTCTACGGCAATTTCACCCCTTGGAGCTACAACCATTTTCTGTCTGATGTGAAATACTGGTGGGCTGCTTAAACAGCACTTAATTTCTTCAACAGAAGATCAAATTTAACCTGAATATATATATATATATATAAAAATATATATGGTGAAGATTTCTGAGGAGAATAGGAAGTAGGTCATGATGTGGTTCCAGCTAGCAAAAGATAAAGTAATTTGAGTAATATAGGAAAACTAGACAGGGAAATGGGAACAAAAGAGGCTGGTATCATCATCAGGATAAAGGAAATTCAAAGACCTTGACGNAAATATATATATAAATATATATATATAAAAATAAAATTTTCATATCTCTGTAGAGATTTCTTTTTTCTAACAAAAGGTTGAAATTGGCCCAGAAACTTTAAAGTGTAAGATACTCATCAACAGCATTCACAACAAATTGGAGAGTCATCTGGTACGATATGTTTATTTTTGCACTTGCTTTCCCCATTTAAAGCAATTTATTCTAAACAATGTTTTATTGTATGTATAGTTTTCTGCTAAAATGAAGACAGATGTCTTCAGTAGACTCTAAAGAGCCCAGTGCTCTTAATTACCAAGTTTGTTTCTTTCTTTCGAATTAAACAGAATTCAGTTTTTTCTTGCCTCCTATTCTTCATCTTTCATGCTACGGACATGAAAGATGGAGTATTCTTCTCTTATTTTCTGCACCTGTTTCTATATCATGCTTACACCAAAAGAGACAAAAAAGACAAAGCCTCCCTCAATCAAAGAAATATCAAATGGTATCAATGTCAGTCAAATGAAGTAAATGCAAGTTTGTGGAATAAAATTAAACATGCAAAAGTAAACTGACTAAAACAATAAAAAGGCAAAAGCCAGAGTACTTTTAAATGGTCTGATGCAATTTTTTCTATTCCAAACTGACACCAAGAAAATGTAAATTACCAAATATTATCAGATATCTGAGTTCCTTTAGGACAACACAGAAATACAAGGAAGAGTGCCTTGGCTCTACTGTACACTATAAATGTAAAATTCATTCCTGAGAAAACATCATGTGCTCATTCACACATAGTTTCATAGGCTCAGCTTGTTAGAATTATGATGGAGAGAGAAACAGCTGTTGAAAAGAGAGGTAATCAAAATGAATGATTTCTTTGCCTCTCAGAGTCTGCCAATGGAGGACTGAACATCCTCTGCCACTAGTCAATCAATATGCATGAAGAACAATACAATGAAGAGGGGATTGTTAACATCAAATGAAAGAAAATACCCAGAGGAATATGAGTTTCAGATTTGCACTCTTGAAAGCAGAATTTCTACAGCATTTATTCTGAAAGCCAGACAAATAACAATTACACTTGGGACCTCAGACAAAGACCCTGAGCTGTCTCAGACCTATTTTACTACCTTTACCTTACTAAATAAAAATTCTTCTTGAATTTCAAGTAATTTAATGATTGTTAAACATCACTAGAGGGATAATTTTTTAAAGCATCCTTTGGGAATAAAGCGGCAATATCAAAAGCTGCTAATGTTGAAGCTGGAATAAATAAATTAATCACTAAAATCCAAAGCTAAGTTGCTTCTGCTTTCAAGTAGAAAAATGCTTTGGATATTTTGACATGTAGTTGGAATGCAAGTGTCTAGGTGTGTATGTAACTAACCCTGAATTCAGGATGAACCACTCAAAACAACTGCACAGCCAGATATTCAAAACAAATACTGTGAAATAAAATTAGTAACATAGAGTAACATTAGTAACATATACCTAATGCATGAGGTATAGGTACCTGCAAATAGAAAAATAACCACTTAATTTGAAAAATAAAGCGGACGACACAAATTAACATTTCATTTCAAATTAACATTTGAAAACCTAAGATGTGATCCTGATTATATATTCTGTAATTGCAATGACAGCCTCCTAGTAAGGTATCTTGTAGGACACAACGATTCAAAAATGTCTCACAGAAAGGGGGTTCAAGATAGAGGAAATGCAGTCAATTTTCATAAAGACACTATATATTAACTTTAACACTGACATGATTGTCAGCTATTTCCTGAATATTAATATGCACAGTGATGATCTTAAGGAGGAAGGTTTAGTCTACATGGTCCAGTCATCATATTTCCCCAGCTAAAAAACACTGAAAAATTTCTTAGTTACTGTACACTAATAGGCTCCTTAGAGTTCCATCTAATTTTCATTAAAATACGGCAGTCTAAGCCTAAAATATGAGACTAAACCTAAAAGCTAGCTGAACAGAAGTGAAGCACATAAATAAGAAAAATGAGATGGATTAGACCATAGAGTATAAAATCAGTATTTTTGAATATTCCTTTTTAGAAATCAATATTGAATGAAAAAAAATCCCCAAACCTACACTCCATTCTATTTTTTAATCTCAGATATATCTAAAAATATGTATTGTGTAATGTTACATTAGAATTAGATAAAATTAGTTCTACTCAATCAATATCACTTTGACACATGAAGTTGTATCTTAATATAACATATAATAAAGTTTCTAGTGTCCATCCTCAATAGAACTGAGTTAGTCATGATTTTTACTATCCAGCATAACAAATCACACACATCAGCCATTTACTGGTGTTGTCTCTCGAAACTTCCTTTGAAGTGCAAAGATCAACAGTGACACTTGAAGATCATGGTCCAAGCGATTAATGGAGCCTGAGCTTCAAAGAAATAATAAGAAAAGAGCCTAAGGAAAAAACCTACAAAAATATAAACATTCCTTTCGGTTCAATTCCTGCTCATATAAAGAATAAACCAAGTTGAATGAACTCATGAGCAGTATTTGCTCAGAAAACCTGCATGAATGAGGAAAACAAAGGAAAACTGAAGAAGGTAAGAGTATTGGGATAAATGGGAACTGGAGGCTGAAGTTGTAAGAGGGCAGGGAAAAACATATTAAGGAGAACAATGTGAAAGCACATTTTGCTGGAATATGCATATGACCTACATGCAGTAAAGATGGTTCAATCTCAAAAAAGAAATCAGTTTAAAAGTTCAGACATCAGTAAATACAGTGTAAATAGGAAAAGAATACATGGTAAACAACAAAAGCAAACAAACAAGAAAAGCACAAAAGATAACAGATAAAATTTTGACAATTTTTTTGACATTGAAAATATTCCAGATTACATAGATATAAAACTCACTCAAACAAGTTTAAATCTGCTCCAGAATCTCAGACCAATACATTTGCTTTGTATCTCTCTCCATTACCTTCCTGATAACCAGCCTGGTTTAGGTGAGCTGTCAGACGTTGCTGGAATTTAAGTAAATGGAATTGCCTCATTACATTCAGAATGTACAGATCTTGCCCTTAAAATAGTGCTACTCATTGCAAATCAGATTTTCATGGTAGCATTGCACGAAGACAGCCAAGAAACAAATGTTCACAGTTAAAGCTTTTCACTCAACAGATGACACAGAAGTAAATCTTATTGAGAAGATGTAAACTGATGGAAGTGTATAATTTTTATATTTTTTGCTACCAAGCAGTTAAAAAAAAAAACCAACAAACAACCCAAACTATTTTCTATTTTACTTAGGGTTTCACCTCTCCATATTCACTTATTGTACTGAAACAAATTCCAGCAAAAATAACTTTGACCGAACTCTCCCGTTTTTGAAATCTCCCTTGTGTTTGAAACTGTATCTACATACTACCACATTATTTAGAAAGATTGCCAAGTGTGCTTCAAAAATCTGTATACTCTTCGCTCTCTAGGCATGATACTATCTACAGCTTGAGCTACTTGTATCGCTGCATTGTTTTTCAAGTGTTAATGTACCTAAAATTCAAGATTTTCAGAGAAAAGGAATGTGCTGCATGTAATCAAGTTAGGGCAGGAAAACCTGTACCAAAAAAACCCCAAAAAAACCCCCAACTTGTTCAACCGGAACTTGAAAGATTGTTTTAAATTTAAGAGACCTTTGGAAGAAAGTATCTTTGGAAGAAGAAGGACTTGACCTTCATGGCCTTTCAGCTGCAAGGATGGTGATCCTAACATCTCCTGCCACAGCTTCTCTCTCTTCCTATGCTGGCACAACCCATAGTGGAAAAGCAGAATACAGCAGAGGAACCTCTCAGTATGATCTTTATCCTCCTTCTAAAATTAAATACAATTAACTCCACTTTCCTGATAGCCTAGAGCTTTATTCTGTCAGCAGGATTTTAAAACTAAATTGATCCTCAGCAGTGAAGTTCAGGGAATCTCAACACTAGGCTTTATTGAGGTGAGACTCAGAATTTTGGTACAACTAACTTATGCTGAGTTTCATCACACGAAGTCTAATGGCAGTTTGATAAAGTGATGTAACTTGGCACTTCATACAGAAATTATCATTCCAGCAGGATGGGAAAATCTGATGTAATTTTACAGATCTAGCTCTTTCATTCACAACATTTAAATGCAACTAATATTGTAATTTAAGTCTAACACTTGGATTTTCCTCTAGTCATCATATACAGATATCAGCATCAGGCAAATTGTGAAGCAAAGGCATTAAAACGATCCAGTATAAACAATCACCTCTGTGAACTGAGCTAAACCGATCTATCACCACTGTCACTTCTCTTACTGCTCTCTCTTTCACCTTGGTTGCAAGATTCATCCTTGAACTAGCACCCAGTGTAACTGTGAGGCTAAACTAAATGAGCTAGAAAAGCTAGTATATGCTTTGTTTGTGAGGCTAAACTTCACAGACCACGAAAGTACTGATTAAAGCCACAGACTGTATTTGCACCCAGGAAAAAAGTAATCCAGAGCAAATCAAGAGCAAATTGAGAATATAACTTCAAATTGCTAATATCTCTGTATTACACATAATTGTCATTATCAAGACAAAGAAATCCTGGAGTTCTTTGAAACACTGTAAACTAATAGAAATTTTGGAACTTTTCAATCAATGATCTGCTGATAAAAATCAGTTTCTGAATGTAATGAACACATGAGAGTAGTTGTCAATCAAAAAGCTCCTACTTGCCCTTTCAAGACTCTCTCTTCATTTCTGACAGGCTTCCCTTGCTCAGTCTTGAAAATTGATCTTACCTGTCAGCAATTACTTCTGTCTTTATCCATAATGATCCACATGCAGATTCGATGGGAAATGTATTCATTCAGATCCTTTCCTATGTAGATTAAATGCTTGCTACTTTTAACATCCTGGCTGTGTGTAGGCTCAATAGAAAGTGCCCAGCTATTTGTCTTCATACGATGCCTTGGCAATTATCATGCTTGCAAGAACACACATTTAAGTTTCTGAGCCCAAACTCCCTCTCAGGACAGCACCAAAAAGCAGAGAGTTACAACCAAACAACTTCCCCTACACAATGGGGCAAAACCCCAGCCTCACAGAAATTCTTAGTAATTCCAAAAACGAGGGATTTCCCCTTTAAGTAATTTACATTAACTCTCAGTCCAGGATTACATATTACATAAAACACAAACTACATCTCATCTTTTACAGAATCATATTGACAAAATTACTTTAATTCTTTGAGGTACTTTTATCTAAAATAAGAATAAAAAAACCAATGGTATGTTTCATTTGTTAGATTGCAATGGCTTAAGAAAACAATATTAAAATAGGGTTACTTTGTGATCTTAATAGCCATTATTTACTAAGATTGTTGAATCTTCTACATAAAAGTGCAATATTAAACAATGCAAAGAGGAACAGAAAAATTGTCAAAAAAACACCTGGGCAGAAACAACCTGCCAAAGGTTTCAAAAGGCCTGTTATCAAGTTAATTTTACTGTAAGAGTCAAGATTACACTTGCTTAAAGAAAACATGAAAAATTCACTTATGGGTGTTACCAGAAGGATATGATCTCATCAAAATTTGAATAAGCCAGAAATAATGAACTTATAAAAGAGGCCAGATCCTGCCTTCCTGATTCATGAGTGAGTTTGATGCAGTAGAAATTCATCCCTAATTTAACTTTATCAGCTGAGAAAGATCTATCTCACTGAAGTCCTGCACTCGGGAGTTTAAGGTAAGAAAAATTTGGCCTAAACACTCTCAATAATGCAAGATACAATCTACTCTACACAGGTAAAGCAAAGCTTTATTGATAAAAGCAGGTTTATGCAAATATTCAGCTATAAATTACTTCTAAAGCTTTGGTACTGCAATGTTCAGACATCTATTTAGAAATAATATTTTGTTCCTTTTGGATGACTATCAGATATCTTATTAGATAACGCTTTGTTCCCGTGAATCTAATTATTCAGGTTTATGCTAAGTTCTTTCCTGTCTGAGCTTCTTGCAAAGCAACTTCAAACTGTTTCATTTTCTGAACAAACTGAGTGTTTCCAAACAACTTACGCTAGAAGAGGAATAAAGTAATCATCAGGAACTTAAAGTACTTTTGGTCTTCCAAGTCCCCAAAGGACTTAAAATACAGAATTTAACTCTTCTTCTCCCTGCTTTGAAGTGAATCATTTTTAGCAAAGGAACTTAGCCTGAGGTTTCTTCAGAGATAGTGCGGTACGCTACTCTGTATAATACAGAAATGGTAACAGCTTAAAACATTACCAAACAATGGTAGTCTGAAGATTTCTGTCTAAGAAAAAAATCATAAGCACGGAATCTTTTCTCTGCAAAAATTAATGTGGTGTCTTTCTATTTACAGGTCTTAAATCTAGACCTGCTATTTTATTCAAGTAACTAGCCAAGGTGGAACATGAAAAAGACGGGAAAAAAAAATCAATGGGAAAAAGGCTTAGATGTGAAAACCTGAAAACATTCTCCTTACATAATTTTAATTACTATTGGTCATTTTACAGTTACTCACTATATTCATTTTAAAGGTAGTCAGTTTAAGAGAAGATCATTAATACTAAATAGGCTTGTCTCTTTTCAGTGACACTTCTTAGGAAAGACTGAAGAGTAAAAGGCAAATTATCTAGGTGACAAGTATCTTTTAATTCTAAAATAATCTGAATTAATAAATTCTGAGATACTCCCAAAATTTCCTGAAAAAACCCCAAAAGCTCCTCCTACAGTAAACATTTGGAATGTATTAAGCCTTAGACATGCTCCATTTGGGTGTCTATATTCAGCTCTTTATATTTAAACTCTTAAAATTAAAGGCGATGTAATCAGCATAGCTTATGAAGCCACAAATGTGGTTCAGTTCACCCAAAGCACACATCCATGTGTAAGTCTATATGCAGCTGAGTAGGGACTCAATCTCCTTTGACTGCAAATGGAAGACAACCAGCTCATGTGGAGTCACACAGAAAGACATAATTTTATGTGCTGGGTGTTGAATCCTATCCTTGGGTTCAAAGCAGTCAAAACTTTTGTTTCGGCTTTTCTTACTAATTTATTGCAAAGTAAATATCAAAATGAAAATGGAAATACCAGTTACATTTAGTGATATTTCATCAAAATATACATATTTCATAAGAAAATTATAAATAAATAGAACAGTTTTTACCTTAAGAATCAAACTTTTCAGCAGGGAAAAAAACCAAAAACAACAGACCTACTCTAGACCACAGAAGATGGAAAAAATTAATAAATTTTTTTTCTTTTTCTCCTTTAAGGCAACAATACTAACAGATATAAAATTCTGATCTTGTTAAGAGAGTACACTTCAGAACTAAATACTCATGAGCAGGTATTCCATAATAAATAAAGCCAGACCTCATTGAAAAGTTAGGAGAAAAATTTTAACTACTGGAAGAAGGACATCAACAGCAGAGAGGCATTAAAATAAGAAAACTATTAATACTAAATATAAAGTTGTTTTCCTACCTGTGTGCAGACAAATTACTGAGGTACAGGGTGTATTTTTCTTCAGCAGACAACCCATCCATCATGAAGTAAAAAACATGAAAATTACTCTGGTTGAGAGGCTGGATAATGACACGAGACTTCTCCAACATGTATGTATAAATCCTAGCTGATTAAGAAACAAACACATAAATTCATCATTATCCTAATTGTTCCAAACTTTAATATCTTAAACCATTCACCACTGCAACAGTTAAGAATAGATAATGTTTCTTATAAAACGATCTGAGAGGAGCATATAAAATATAGTATTATCATTCATACTCAAGGTTTTCTATATAAATCACATATAAAACCCTAACTCTGTTAAAATTGGTGGAACAAACATACTACCTTACTTACTTAATGTTTGATATTACCACTAAAACTAGTTAGTTTTGAAGATACTGATGTTGATTCGTACCAGTTGCTGTATTTGGCAAGACTTTCTAAGAGACGAGCTATTAGTCATCTCACCAAAGTGTAGCCATCTGAGCACTGGCATCTATTCTAGCCTCCTTCTTAACAGAAAGGGAAAGATGGAAGAGAGATTCAAGACCTCTTGGAAAAAACACACTTGGAAACATTTCTTCTTTCTCTGCTGGTAATCAAGAACACAGAGATTAATAGTTTAGATTAACCACCTAGCTTCTAGATAACTACATAGAGACAAATCCTCTGCAGAACTGGTAATCAACAAGCTCACTAACCTGAGCCTGGGGAAACATGGGCAATCTCAAAATGAGAAGCCACGTGAATCAGCAGTCTGGGAAGAAGGTGAAGGAGGACAAATCTAAGTGAGATTTGCCTACAGAAATGCAGTTTACAGGATCATACATAACCTCAGGCCCACTAAGATTCTGAAAGAGGCAAAGCACAGAAGCAAAGGAAATACTGAGTCCTCAGATCCATTCACCTGTTCACATGATAACAGGCATTTTAGAGATACCTGCGAAGAGACAGAGGGATATTCACCATTTTGGGCAGGCTACTCTTGAGCTCTCCCCTGGGAGTGCAACACCATGTGGTTCCAGATGCAAGAGGCTAGGAGAACAAGGGAATGTCCAACTGCAGCTCGAGGTCAGGGCCTTTCTGGTCAGTAGGAACCTGATCCCAGTTCCCACTTACCCAGCTGCTAGCACACTTTATCTCATCATTACTTAAATACTAGCTATGGTGCAAACACCAGAAGCATGTCTCTTCACACACAACTGAGCACCTCCACCACATGGATGCAGTCCGTTTTGCTGCAGCTTCAGGCTTTTCAATATCTGCAGTATGGCAGAGCTTTCACAGAGTCTTTGTGAGCATCCTCACCCTGGAAAGGTTGAGTTTAGAGCACAAGGTGCACTTCTCTGCAATGGAGGAGCTCTATTTTTGAAACCCTGTAAGCAGATGAGAATATTAAACTATAGCTTCCCACAGCCTGGCTTTCAACCAACCCATCCAGGACTCCTTTCTTTATGAACTGGAAGTAGTTCTTGAACATGCAGTGATTGTACATATCGATGCATGCATCCTGCAGCACAGTAAGTATGTTCTCTAAATGCATACCACTCATGTCTTTTTAGAATTTTTCTCTTTTTTTACTTTTTCAAAGCTGGCTGGGATTAAAGCAATATTTTCAGAACCAGTTTTGGACTCACAGGTGTTGCCCAATGCAAAGTGAAACAGTTTGATGAATAAGAGTGTGTATCAGAGGCACGGTAGTTGCATTAGCTTAATGACTAGGCCAGCAGGCAGAATGTTATGTTCCTGTCACCATATAGTTGCTAATGTCCACAATAGCTCATTCACTGCTAAGTTGGTTATTGCTATATCATCTGTATTTTTCTGTCATTTTATTTTAAATTCCACCTATCTTCCCATCTTTTGAAGTTCTTTAAGTTTCTGTCTATACTGTTGAAATAAACACAGCAAACCTGAGGTTGCTTGAAACTGTGTGTATGAGAAACACAGCCTTTGAGAATACTGCTGAAAGACAGTGTAGACTGGAGGGAAACGAAATGCGTGAATCTTGAACATATTGTTTTGAGAAAGGTCTCAGCAGCTAAATTCTGTCCTTGAACTAAATACAACCATGCAAGGTCTCTCAAAGAACACATAGGCCAAACCATCCTGGACACATTCTAGTTCAGGGGTACAGAAGGTCAGCGGTACATTAGCCAGGGACATCCTCTATGCACAGATGTGGCCTGACACATGTGCTGGCAACCAAAGCCATGCCTGCGATTCTGGCTAAGAGACAGCAGGACTGACAGAGAGGAGTTGTATGTCTGACTTGCTGAACCAAGGAGACTTGATCTGGCCCATTTAATCATCCTACAAAATGTAGTAGTGAACTGCTATTATGGAATCTATATTATGAGGAATTGTGTATCATCCATCTAATCCTCTGCTGCTACACTACAGAAAAAACTAAAAAAACCAAACCTGTACTGGAAGTAAAAGGGCACACTTGGGAAATCATGTATGTTTCTGGCTCCAGTAACTTTGCAACACATTATAAATTGAAGCAATGTAATCAGGCAGGATTGGCCCAGACATACACTTTCATCAGAATCAATCATTACCTGGCTGCCATTCCCACACGGTAAAACAGAACAGATGAACCTGAAGGACGATTTCCATCTTTTATTGTGCTTGTAACTTTTTTCTCAGTAAAACTAACCCAACTGTCAATTAATTTGAAAAGAGTCCACTGCAAATCTTTAATCACATTTTTGTGTGCAATATTATTCACTAAGGCTTTCATAACTACCACTTCAGGTGTTTTTAACATTCATTGATTAATAAAAACAGGAAAAATGTTACCAAAGGTCATCTATCTTTTAACTTTAATGATGGGCAACATCACTTATTAAGATGACACAAATTAATTCAGCCCTTTCCAAGTACTTCAAGTCACCTGCACTTTAATAAGGCTAAACACATTTCATCTCAACTAGCATCTCCAGCAGTGGGAAGAGCTATTAAGAAAAGCCAAGCTTCCAATCAGCAAGAATCAAACACAGCCCATCTTAATGGTGCTAAAGGAGTCATAAAGAAAATTAACATGGTAGTACGCTTTTCTACAAAGTGAAATACGTTTGTTATTCTATGTGTGAAATAAAAGGGAGAATAATAGAGTTCCAAAGTGAAGTCTCTCGTTTTTGTGCAATGGCAATTGTGCTTACAGCACAAACAAATTTCTGCTTCCTTCAACAGCTCACTTGATCTACTCAGCAGCTACACAATCAGCAAGCAGATTCTGTGTGTGTGGCCAGTGAAATCTGTCTTTCAGCTATGCATTCTTAGAAACTACATTGCTCCTTCTCAAAACCCATGCTGTCCTAAACACAGCTATTGCTAAAGACAAGGAAACATTTGTCAGTCTATTTCAATGTGACTTAAAAAAAAAAATAAAAAAAAAAATCAGTCCTTGCTTTTCAAAAAGTGAAGACTGGGAAAACCAATGCCTGCAAAGCAAGGCAGAAAATTTTCAGACTTTATTTGCTCTTCCTAAGCTTCTTTTTGAATAATTTGAGGAATTTTATAGAGGCATTAATTTTCATCTTAGGAATTATATCAACTTACCTGAAGGACCATTCTGGAAAAAAAAAATCAGTCTTTTACTACTATGCTGTAGGAGTTAATCATTCTCTAGGAACGATATTAATTTTTTGCCAGAAGATCAATCTTTGAGTTCTGAATTTATTTTAGAAACTTAATGAAATCACTGGTCTGTAGTTTATTCTAAGTGTTTGTTCTAATTTAAAACCTTTTACTACATAAAGCCTCTTCAGATACCTGTACTGGCTTTGAGTAGAACCACACTCGAAAGCTCCATCCTTGTTTTCAAAACACATGGCAAAGATACAGTTTATGCTAAAGAACAAATCAAACCTAACGATGAAAATTTTGGGGAACATTTCTGTTATTTAGGTATATTGTACTTTCTGCCAGAAGAATAAACCTTATGTGACAAAAGTCAGAGCATTTCCAGGGTCTAAAAGAACTTCAGCATGAACAAGAAGCTGTCACAAACTTCACTGGAGTCCACTGAAAACGCAAGGAGTGCCACCTTGAGCTTACCCTCTATGATAAAAGTGTATGTATGCACTTTGCATGTCCCTCCCTTAGCAAATTGTTCTGGATCTCCACCAGTAAGACCTGTCTGTGGAGGAGTTTAAATCACCTAAACCCTTTGATGGAGGCAGTCTAGTGTCACTTGGATTTTTGTTTACAAATCAGACAGATTTAGCCCTGTTAGTATCAATGAGTCATAAAATCACAGCTCAGCAAAATTAGCTTCTCTGCATATTTAAATTTTTAATTAATGTTTAACACTGCAAGTCAGTAAATACTGCTGCAAATGATCTTGCAAAAAATACAGAGAATCCCTGGGTGGAATTTAAACCTGCCAAACACAACACGCCTGATCCTTTTCTCATTTATGGTGGTCTAAATCTGGGACAATTTCACTCAGAAGTGATGCTTAGCAGTGGCTGAAAAAGGCAACATCTACTACACAAATCAAACAGCAGGAACAATTGCAAATTTCAGAAACATAAAACACACTTCTACTGCCGTAGTCAGGCTTGTCTCTCATGACAGTAAATTATGTAACTTTTGGCTACCTTAGATTTGGTAAGAATAATGATACAATTCCTAAATAATTGGGGAATAGCAGGGTAGACAAGTAAATTTTTTATATATGTTAATGGACCTGACTACTCCTACATTTTCTCATTTAATGCCTATGGCTTGAGAATGATAAAAACACAGAATTAGTGTACCAGAAAACTGACACAAGAACCTGGTTAACTGATTCTGTCACAGGCAATGGCTACGAATTAAACTGGCAGTTCTAGGTAAAGCTGTTCATAAACCCATGCCCTGCAAACACAATATACTCAAATTAAATATGTACAATACAAAGAATTATAAAAAAAGTTATCTTTGGGGATTGATCTTTATTTTTACAAACTCAACTGAGATGCTCTTCAGTCCATGCTAATGTATATACCATTTTGCATTCCTCCCACAACAGCTTACAAATGAAAAACAAAACCACACGTTTTTTAGTTTTGAATTTCCTTTACAATTATCTTGCATTCATTATAAAACCAGAAAAAAGTGTTAGTAATTTCCCATGCAGTGACATTTTCCCTGAAGAAACTATCGTATTTTCTAGAGTATAGTGAACTGTCTCAGGAAAATGTAATTCCTGCTGTGAAATATTCCCAAAGAATTTTTTTAGGAAACTCCAGAAAGCATAAACACATTAAAATTGTATTTAAAAAAAAGGAGTAGATTAAGAAATGTTTATCTAATGGAACATAATTTACTTGGAACTAAAGTGTGTCTTGCCATACAGCTTCTCCATCCAGGAAGAACAGTGCAAGTCGAAAACTGTGTGTAGTTATTTCTGCAGACATACCTTCCTTTGACAGTGAGTAGCTTTATGATGACCTATGTGGACCAGAAATGAAAGCTCTCTCTGATTGCTTTTGAAGAGCAGGGTTTTCAGAAACAAACTGAAAGTCTGCTCAATTTTCTTGTATTTCTTGTATTGTAAGAATAAACATCAATATGATTCCTAGCTGTTTCAAAAGAAGTTCTAAGCTGTAATAAATTACTTCCAATTTCAGTATTGCAGAATATACTTCTTAGTGCGTGATAATATAATCTGTTTAGTGAAAAACAAACAATTTTAACGGATACTTAAAATACCCAATACAATATTAGGTACAAATGCACAACTTAATCCTTTTTTTACTCTTACTTTACAATGTTGCACTACATAGCTCTCTCAGTTTGTTGATCTGTGAAATAAAGAGAAACAC
The DNA here is from genome assembly GCA_013397775.1 of Eulacestoma nigropectus. NCBI lineage: Eukaryota > Metazoa > Chordata > Aves > Passeriformes > Eulacestoma > Eulacestoma nigropectus. The sequence goes on from VZTE01002317.1 coordinate 73,265, forward strand.
GATTTCCTGGGAACTAAGAGGAATCAGTGGTGTCAATTCGTTTCTTGTCCTTCCCTGCCACCTTGTGGTTGCTCAGAACAGGGCACGACTCACTCCTGACAAGGGATCAATTCACATGCTATGAAATCTGTTCCTCTGACACTGCCTAAACCCCCTTGCTTCCTTCACAAACTTTGAAGCCCTTGCTGTCCAATTCTGTGTACGGCACAATGGGATCACTGATCTAACATTCTGTGCGTGATATCAAAATTAACAGATTAAATGATACTCACCTGCAATTAACGTTTTTTTTCTCTCACAAAACTGTAGTTCAAAATACTTTACAAAACAGCTGGAAAAATCATTCAAGGGTGTCTTAGCATGTCCAAAGGCCTCCAAGATACAGTCTACCTGCAAAAAAAATAGTAAAGAAGCAATAAGAGAGGAAATAAATACGAAGATATCTCAAGAAACATCAGTGAGGTTTGCTCGTGATTAATAAATGGGGAAAAAAAAGAAGACCATTTTTCATCTTGGAATTCAAGAAAATCCTTGGTAGTTTTTTTTTCCAAAATAGAAATTGATGTAAGACAGCTCAAAATAAATATATTCAAAAAAAGCAATGTCAAAACAGTGGAAGTTGTAAGTGAAAGGGGAAGACAGTTGTTCACATGGGAGCTGTGTCCTTACCAGTAGCTTGGATAAGAGTGACTGGAGTCATATTACTGGAGCTGGCACACTTAGCAAAAATATTAGAATCTTTGAAGATGGTTTATGAAGTTAGTCAATACTAATAACCCAACAAAGGAATTTACAAGTTTTATATAGTGTCAGAAATGGCATAAATTATTGATTTCAAATAGAATTACTTCAGGATTATACTAGCAAAAAACCAAGGAAAAAGTAGATTCAGACATTTTTATGGCATGTCTCACTAACGTATTTCCATGTTATGCTTTCATGGTCACAGCCATTGTATTTAGCTTTTTTGTGTATAATTACTTGCTTACACCCCTTACACTCTGACAGGTTCCCTTCAGAACTTTCCTCTATGCATCCTTAGAAGTTGATTGCAATGTGGTCCATACACACTGTTGTTCTGACATCACTGTTTTCATGAAGCTGGATGACCCAGCTGGGGAGGGAAGAGGTCTGTAGAGTGGCACAGATAACATGTGATTCAAACCACAAAGACAGAAGCTCTAAAAATCAAAGCCTTCACAATTACTAATTAAATCAGCCATCTGTGCAGTAGGTGGCAGCAGAAAACGTGTCAGCCTAGTTTAGGCTCCAGTTCCACTCCAGGAGAGCTGTTTAGTATGTACTTGGTCTTTAGACTAATTCAGCACTTCCTTTAACCTGTGCAGCTTTATTATTTAATGGTGCTATAGATAACTGCAGCAGGAATGAATCCTGACTATTCTGTTCATTAAGGCATCTTAAAAGGCAACTAAATAAGAATCTCTATTCACTGTGGGTGAGATCTGATACATTTACCTTATCTATCTAAAGTTACATATCCCATCTAAGACAGTTGTAAAGGATCTTTCTGTAACCAAAATTTGTGATAATTATCTTCCACCTCCATTGATTAAGACCCACTGACAGCTGTCTCTGAGCTGAGATCTGACATGAGAAGTTTCATCAGGAAAGGCAATTTTTAAAAAGAATTTGAATTGGCAAACCAGGATTCAGCACAATTTAAAAAGTCAGTATGAATCTTTATAGGGAATTAAATATGGATATGTGGAAACATATATTTTGGAAATTAAATACAACTGAACAAATATTCAGAACTCTTACCTAATTCTTAAATATATTTAGTACACAAATATTGAGCCATATAACTTTGTTCAATCGTTGCAGTTTCCCTGCAAGTTTACAGTTTCTGTCTTGCATACTATTACTTCAGATGTCTCAACACTTTTTATACTGTCCAGCAAAGCATCACCATACCATACAAGCAAATTTATTTATTTACTGAAGGCAATTAATTTAATGTTTAAGAAAGAGTTCCTTATCACAGAAATGTTTCCTATTCATTGCAACACTGATTTTGAAAGTCACCAAAAAAGAGAAACAAAACTGCCTCCACTTTTGAGATTCCTCTCATCACATCAATGTGAGCTTAATCCCATTCCCATTCAGGGAGAAAAACTTCCTTTGACTTCAAAGGTGAAAACAAACCATTTATTGATTTCTACAGAGCAGACGCCTTTTTCCATACAGTTCAAATATCTCTGCCTGTCCAAGAGGCCAAGGTTTTGCTTTGTTCCACTCAGTGATCAGAATGCTACTTACATGTTTTATCTTGGTATCAAAGGTATTTCTGCTGCAGCTGGCTCTGCAAGTGAGGTGTTTCACTATCTGTTTGCAGGCTTCAGTCTTCCCAGAACCACTTTCTCCACTGCAAGATGACAGGCAAGGAAGACAGGGAGGAATCATTGTTAGTTTCACAATTGAAATGTTATTTATATTCTCTGCTAGCTTTGTTCGAATGGATTTAAAGTACCTCCATCCAACTTTCATTTCAAGTAACAGAAGGTTTATGGATGACAAATAAAGAACAGAACACAGGAGACTGACTGACTGACTGTGTTCATGGTGGCTGTCAGAGCTGTCAAGATACATTGTCTTGTACCACAAGTCAAGCCAATCAAATCTAATGCTTTCAAGCCTTTTTGAACATATTTATAGCACAGATTTTATGTTTTCCTTTATCTTTTGTCCAGCAAAGGAGCTCACTAATGCTGCCTGGTTCTCTTTGCAGATGGGGAAATTACTGCTGTGGTAATGATGTGGAATCAGAAGAAATGGAAAGTGAAGAATACAATAGGATGAAGGGAAAGAAAATTAAAAAGGAACAAGAAGGAAAAGAAAAAGCTTATTGATTTTATAACCTGACCAGATTCTGAAATACACTCTGACTTTAGTGATTCTCTCTGGATCACTGTGATTTCTTGTTTGTGATGTGGAATAAATATCCAAAAGAATGAGAATCTCTGACATGGAAAGTGATCAAAGTAAATAAGGCAAAAGGAAATAGAATGACAAAGATGGAAAGAAACAACAGAAAAGTGGTGGGATGGAGGAAGGAAGCAAAATCAGTGCTGCACTTTAAGCATGGAGAAGGAAGGAAAAGGAAAAAGAGATGGAAAGGATAAAGTTAGTGAAGCCTGATTAAGAAATTAATGTAAGAATTTCTTACTTGAATGATAAGATGTTGTTTTCTTTATAGACAACTGAATCAAATAAAATGTAATTTGATGCTCCTTCTTCATTTATTCACTTGATCAAATTTAAAAGGCTGTTTCTACAACAGCTAGTTAGTTTTTTCACAAGTACAATGGATGGGATGGCTGGTGAATCTGTTATCTGTGTATTTTAGTTTCTGAAAATGAGCAGGCAGCAAAACACAGTATCTGTCTGGCCATTGCTTTATCTAATCAAATATCACTTCAAAGGAGAAATCAATTAAAAAGGAAGAAACAAAAGAGGGAAGGACAAAAAACAACTTCATACTTGAATAGCAATGCACCATTTAATCTCATTCAACTCTCATGGGACGTACATGCAGCTTTGGTGAATATCTTATTGTTTGCCTGGTAAACATTAGTCTTACATGACAAGACAGATCTTGTCATTACTGTATGTGATGTGTCCAACCATTTTTGTCTATGTTGTCCATGTTTCTATAACACGGTGGTGGCTGACGCTGGACTTCAAACTCCTACTGGCATCAGTAGGAGGTTTATGGTCCAAGACTGCAATGGTTTGGAATCTGGCTACATGTTGATGTATCCTACGAAATTCAGCTGTGGATCCCGAGGGAGCTGGCAGATGAAGCTGTTAAGCCACTATCCATCATTTCTGAAAAATCGTGGCAGTCAGGTGAAGTCCCTGCTGTCTAGAAAAAGGCAAATATTAACATCCATTTCTAAAAGAAGAAAGCAGAAAATGCAGGGAACTACAGACCAATCAGTTTCTATTCTATGCCAGGGCTACAGCATTGGTGGACAGGGGCAGAGCAACTCACATTGTCTACCTGAACTTACGTAAAGTGTTTGAGACTGTCCTGCACAACATCCTTGTCTCTAAGTTGGAGAGACACAGATTTGATGGATGGACCAATTGGGTGGACAAAGAACTGGCTGGATCATCACACACAAAGAATGGTGCTCAACAGCTCGTTGTCCACGCGGAGACCACAGACAAGTGGTGTCCCACAGGGGTCAGAACTGGGTCCGATACTGTTGAACATCTTTGTCAGCAACAGAGACAGTGGGATCAAGTACACCCTGATCAAGTTTGCTGATGACACCAAACTGTGAGGGTCACACCTCTCGCTGGAGGGAAAGGATGCCATCCAGAGACCTTGACACGCTTGAGAGGTGGGCTGATGCAAACCTCATGAAATTCAACAGACCAAAGTGCAACATCCTGCACCTGGGTTGTGGACACATACAGGCTGGGCAGAGAAGCGACTGAGAGCAGCCCTGAGTAGAAAGACTTGGGAGTGATGGTCAATGAAAAATTCACCATGAGCCAGCAGTGTGTGCTGACAGACCAGAATGCCAAGTGAATCATGGGCTACATCCAAAAGAGCGTAGCTAGCTGGTTGAAGGAGGCAATTTTCCCCCTGTACTCCGCTCTTATGAGCATTGCATCCAGCTCTGGTGTCCCCAGCGTAAGAAGGATATTGAATTGTTGGAGCAAGTCCAGGGGAGGGTCACAAAGTTGGTAAGAGGATGGGAGCACCACCCCTATTGAGACACGCTGAGAAAGTTGGGGCTGTTCAGCCTGGAGAAGAGAAGGTTGTGTGGAGACCTCATAGCATCTTCCAGTATCTGAAGGGGGCCTAAAGAGAAGCCAGAGTGGGACTCTTCGTCAGGAACTGTAGTGACAGGAAAGGGAATAATGGTACAAACTGAAAGAGGGGAAATTTAGGTGAGATATTAGGAAGAAATCTGTTACTATGAGGGTGATAAGACACTGGAACAAGTTGCCCAGGGAAGCTGTGGGTTCCCCATCACTGGAGGTGTTCAAAGCCTTGAGAAACCTGGTCTAGCGGAAGGTGTCCCTGCCCATAGCAGCAGGGATTGGGAGTAGATGACTTTTAAGGTCCATTCTAACCTCTTTGCATTCTATGATTCTATGTTATGTGAAGGTCTCAACTAGTAGGTCACAAAGCCATGTTTAAACCAGGTCTAAGAGCAAAAGAAATTGTGAAATTGCATCATGTCAAGATGGTCACTGCCACAACTAATATGAAATTAGCAACTCTCCAGAAACGACAGAGTTCTCCTTAAGTGCGCTATCCCTTGATCAGATTTTCAGCTTCTGACTTTCTCAAAGAGTTTCAGAAGTCAGATGGTACTTGATGTCACCCTACAAAATACACATCTCTGCCCTCTTAATGATGACTTCACTCTCCAAACACTACCTGTACCATGCTGCCTCTGTTCTTAAGATCCAGCATTAGCCTTCTGCCTTTATAATCTCCAAATTCTATGTTTCTTTGCCTGTTGTCACCAGCAGGAAGAGAGAAAAACTGAAACAGGACATTAGTCCTGCAATATTCCTCCCCTACAGACATTTCGCAATCTTGCAAATTACAGATCGCATACCTGTGTTATCCAGAAAGCCATTGAGCTTATATGCAGACATAAACCTATCACAGCTCCCACCAACATTGGCCAGGTCACTGGCAACAGTGTGTCATGATGATGAAATAGTTTTGTCCCTCCACAACATACTTAATCCAAAATCACAGCTGCAACCTGCTATCAACTATACCACAGGCTGCCAACAAGATTAGCAACAGTGGCTCTTTGGTTATCTCAGCTGTTAAGGAATTTCTCTGAAATTAAAACATCTCTGATGTTTAGTACAGTCACAGTTACAGATTATGCTATTGAACAGAAGTGTTCATTCATGTTTGATAATCAGATCTGCCAAAATTCATAGTTTGTAAGAGCTCACAGCTTGTCCAAAGAGTACTGCTCTTTATATCCAGCAGATAAATATCTGTATCATTCTGAGAGCTATACGAGACTTGATATTTAACAAATTGTTGTACTAGTTTATTATTTTGTTTGTTCAAGCCCAACCTCATTTGCCAAAAACCACCTCTGTAACAGAAAGTTTTTCCAGGATTCAAAAATCCTTCTCACAATTGGAGAAACTGAGAATGGGGAGAAGGGATACTAAAATAACAGTTGGTGCCTTTGATTGTTTTCAAGAATTACAAAGCAGGCATGCAACTTAAATTAAAACCAGAAAAATGCCTTCTTAAACAAAGGAACTGGAGTGCTCACCATGAGTTTCCCCACTTAAGCATTAACTTGCTTCACTTTTAACATAAAGCTATGTTTTTTTTTTTTTTCACTGCAAGACAAATGTGGCCCAGGTAACACAGGACCATGGAAACAAGCACAAAGTGGACAATTTCTGTCCATTCTTAAATATTTCTTCTCAAGATTCATATTTTCTGAACATTGCAGTGACACAGCTGCAAAGATTTGACATGCTCGGCTCCGTTGTTAATTTTACAGTCTTGCCACAGGAGCTTGTTGATCAAAATGGTTGCTATATTACTGTTCAGGGCTTCAAAATTCACCAGAATGTGGTTGCTGAAAGAGAGACACAACGTGACTTAGCTGTTCCATACATTTCAATGGGTTATATTCACTTTTAGTAAATATCGATTGAACTGGCGAGAAAGAAATGCTATGTTAGGAAAAGTTTTAATTGTTGATACCATTATTTGGAACATTTGAGGCAATTTAACAATGAAAAAGTAATTTGGTACCTTGTACCAGATCTTGTTTATTCCATTTAATTTGAGGTTGAGTAAAAATTTTTGCAATGTCACCATTGTCTGCAATATTTTTGCTCTAGCAATTTATTGCTGCTTAGAGAACAACTCTTGTTTTCTCTTTTAAATAACTGTTTCATCGCTATATTTTTCCAAATAAGATTTACAATATGAATGTTGGTTTCTTATTACTTTTGTTTGGACTGCGTTATCAAGGTGCAGGGTAAGTTAGCATCAAAGCAGAAAAGCATTCTTCTGCACTAAAAGTTCCTTAGAAGGCATTATGGAACAGACAAAGAAGGCTTATTTCACTGATAAAAAAGGTTTAATTAGAAACAGTGTACTCCAAAGGAAAGGAAAATGAACAGAAAATTTGTAATCCTATGCTCACACAGGGCTTTATGCAAGTTCCATGAGGTTTTTTTACTTTATTCCTCCTTTGTCTTTCCAGCTTTTCTTTATAACTACCTGATGGAGGGCCTGTTCCCTACTATTTCTTTATGAATATTTTGTTAATACAACCTTAATTACAAGTCTAATATTTCTATCTTCAAATACTATGAATAATTAAAAAATAAGTTCTGCTTTGAAATAAGAAATTAAAATCTAAATTTGTTAGGAAAAAGACCAATTGAAAGTGTGAAAATACAAAGTCATGTGAAGCAAAGAACAGAAGACATAATACACCCAGGGGGAACTAAAGAAGCTACACCCACCAAATCCATGGCATTTGGATTATCATCCAGCTCTTTTGCTTTCTTGTGCCAGTCTAGCTGGGCTGCTAGTGTCACCCATTCTGGAGAGCTCCATGCGGAGCATGTGCTTGCTGGACATCTACATGAACTGCCTGGCTGTGAAGAGCTGTGGTTGGAGTTCCAACTGCCTTGCTGACTCCCAAACCCATAAAGCCTGTATGAACACCTCAGCTCTGAGACCACCACGGCAGTTGATACCCACTGGGTTCAAAAGTTATTGGATGGAGAGGGACTTAGGCAGACCGAACCATCACATGGAAGTAGTTAATCAAGGATGCCCAGGTAAAAGAGTCAGAAAACAGCCAGTCCCAGGCAATTTTTAAGAATTACTTTCTGCAAATACTGAGAAGTACTTGCTTACCCTCAGTTTATGCATATTAGGCAGATTTGTCTATACCTTTATGATTTCAGAACACTGGATCATTATTGGTTCATTATTGTTTGGGAAGCAACAATCCCAGTACGAAGAAATTCTACAAATCATCTCTTTAGGGAAAACATGACAAAATGTAAAACATGTAAGGAACAATATACCTGTAATTTCAGATTAAATAAATGACAGGGTTTTATTTTTTGTGCTTCATTTTCAATTCTGACCAAAGGTACCATATTTAGAAGTGCAAAAATACTTAATAAAATAACTTACTCCTGCAGTACTTGAACTATAATCAGAAATGATGGAAAACTGCTGATAGAATGTGTTCAAGTAAGATTTCCACCAGATTTAAAGGAAGACAGGTGTGCTGTTCTGCATGAACTTCTGAAACCAATCTCTTATTGTACTACCCTAAACAATGAGCATTACTACTCCAAATTCCCATTAATATAATAAGATCTATCCAGGGAAGAGTGACTAAGTTTGCACACTTTCGGTGGTCAGAATAATTTATTTCTTCTCCATTTTCAGAGTACATAAGTGAGAGACTGAGTCTTGCTCCCAGTGACTGAGGTTTCTAGATTTGAAACAAATATGTGTAAGCAAAACTGTTAAATACAAAAGAATGGGTTTTGTATTATCTGTAATGCTATCTGTAAATGATCAATCCTGCATGTTAGTCGGAAATTATATTTCTAAAATTAAGGTAAATTGAACAGTGTATTTTGAAACAACGTTTCAATACAAATCTGTAACTCTACTGCAGCAGACCATTGCACTTATGATATACAGAATTACACTTTCAAAAAATAAATATTGTTAACTTGATCAGAATGCCTTTGGTGATGCTAAACTGAGGAAATCCAAAGCTTTCAATGCATTTCACTGTAAAACACAAGGATGTCTCTCCATTCCAGATTATTTGGCTTAAAAATGTGATTACTATCACAACAGTATCATTGGATATTGACACTCCTGGCTGCTAACAAGTTAGACCATTTCATTTTATGTATTCATTATGATTTTTTGACTCACAAAAAAAAAAATTAGCCATCAGCACGCCATAAATCTTTGGTTTGATTTACTAAGGATGGTTAGCTTTTAACAAGCCTATATTTAGGCTCCCTAGACAGCTCTTTACTTATCTTGTCAGTGCTTAATGTATTTTCACATCCTGAAAAGGGGGAGCAAAACACAGTCAAAAGGAAGCTAATTATGAAAAGTCCACCTACTGGCTACTTAAGAGCATAACTAATAACATTATTTTATTCTGTAACTTCCATTAGAAGTTTATACAAAGACAGCTCTTGGTGTTAAGAATACAGGAGTGAAGCTGGCTTACTATAACTGAAAATACTTGTGAATAACTGATACTAAGTTCTTCAGTGATTTGGCCAAATGCTTTCCTGTTGTAAAATGCTCAATTTCAGTGAGTGAACTCTTGCTCAGATGTGAAGTGACTGGGGAAAAAAAAAATCGTAACATGGTAATAAATCTGGCTGCACCTCAAGTCCTGTGTCCAGTTCTGGTCTCCTTACATCAAGAAAAACATTCAAGTGCTGGAGGGAGTCCAGAAAAGGGCAACAGAGGTGGTGAAGGGTTTGGAGCACAAGACCAACGAGGAACAGCTGAGGGAGCTGGGGGTGTTTAGCCTGGAGAAAAGGAATCTCAGGGGAGACCTGATTGCTTTCTACAATTGCCTGAAGGGAGGGTGTAGCCAGGTGGGGATCAGCCTCTTCTCGCAGGCAACCAGCAACAGGATAACAGGAAATGGCCTCAAGTTGCACCAGGGGAGGCTTGGGTTGGACATCAGGAGGAGTTCTGTCTCAGGAAGGGTGATTAGACATTGGAATGGGCTGCTCAGGGAGGTGGTAGAGTCACCGCCCCTGGAGGTATTCAAGAAATGACCGGACATAGCACTCAGTGCCACGGTCTAGTTGACAAGGTGGTGTTCAGTCAAAGGTTGGACGTGATGATCTCAAAGGTCTTTTACAATCTCATTGATTCTGTAATCCCATGGAGGATATTAAGATTAAAGATTCAGATGATATGAAAGTAAGCAAAGTATGAAAAGATAGAGGTGATAAGACTGAACAACAAATTTATATTACTGATAACATCAAATTCACCAGACTCACTGCTTTCAGAGAGTTTGAGAAAAGAAGGATTAACAGATTTGCGGATTAAAGAGTTCCAGGTGAATGCCAAGATTCACCATTATAAAACCAGCTTATTTGGATGAAACTCTTTTCACAGGTTACTAATACATTTATCCACAATCTTGAAGATATTTATCATTGAAACAACACTGTGAATAAAGGGTAAAGGTTAAAGTACATTTTAAAGTCCATTTTGAGCTTGGAGAGCTAAAGAACAAGTTCATGGTCACATAAACGTGAGGCGGAGTGCAAGGTCCAATACAGGCGTCTCACCACAGAGGTTTATAATTTAGTCAAGGAATTACCATTTTTATTGTCAATAGATTCTATTTCTAATCCTGATTCATGTAATATTAGCAAACACGCAGCAGTTCTGAATTCTTTACCATTAACTCTTGTTCTTAATTAGATGCAGCTACATGGAGTGGCAATTGCCCAAGAGAATTTATGAACTTGAGATGTAATTAAATCTTTTTCACTTCTATTTTGCTCTAATGTATGATACAGAGATCAGTACACAGAAAAAAAATCAGTTGGAGAAAAAAAATAAAATGGAAATCTCAACTGCTGAGGCCCAAGGGAAACAGCTGAAAGGCAGGAGGTACAAATTAATTAATAGAAAGATAAATTTTCACCTGAGGATAAAGCACTGGGGACGCTGCTCCTGGAATAGCATGTGGTAAGCTCTTTCAGCACAGGAAAATATATGTGGAGGAAGTGAGGAACACAGTTTTCCAGAGTTACTTAAATAAAGCTGGGTGACCTGAAAAATTGTAGAAAATTAAAATGATAAATACATTTCAAAACAATTATTTTTCACCCCCCTAATTTGTATATTTTGTAAAGCTTTCTAAGCATGATGAACAGAATCTCTCTATGCACAGAAGTGATACTTTTATAACAGCTGTGAAGATCTTAATTGCAGAAAATAGAGCTTTAAACACAGAAGGTCTAAGATACAAAAGTAAACATAACTAGAGGGCTTAACAGTGGTTTGTGCATTAAGTAAAACAAAACCTAGTAAGCTACTTTTTAATACCTTACATAGGTACATAGTTTTTCAATGTCTTGACTAGAAAATTTACAAAATGAAATATGAACATCCCACGGAAAGTTAAAATTGAAATCAAAGGAATAAGTTATAAACTAATTAATTTACTACATGACAGGGCAGTCTCCCACAAATACTCTCTCTGCAATATAGAATAACACTTGATACACATAAATGGCAACATATACTATCCTTAAAGCCTGAGTAAATCCAATTATCTGCAATAGAAACCACTTTTTTTTTTTTTTTTCCCTGAGGGTATCCTGATGTTCTCACCCCATGCTGTCCCATGCTTGTCTTATTTATTTAGATATTAAGCTATTCAATCCTGGGACATCTACAACACTGTAGCTGAATGAATCCTCCATGATATATTCTCAGGCAGGCCTTAAGGGCTACCAGACAAAAAAAGATTAAATCCACACTGATTCTCCAGGAATCATTTCCGAATGTCACAAAGTACAAAGAAAAATCTTCACACATGTATGCCCAATGCAAAATGTTGCAAGTTTACATATTTTTCTAACACAAACTTCAAGAATATATTTGTCTTACTCAGGCACAAGTAAATTCTGCAGGAATGTAAGAAAGCAGCACGAGCACAGCACTTCTACAGTCACTAAGATACCTTCAAAGTCGTACTTGCATGTTCCTCGTAGTATAATGCTATTATAATGTGTAGTGTAGTAGTACAGTGTATTTCCATGTAAAAATGCAATAACATTATCATCTAGCAATTACATTGAATTTCATAAGAAGCAGAGTACATCAGTGTCCATTAATGTATGATTCTTTATGTCATCTCGGAGTGAATAATTACTTATAAAATATTTATTTTAGTAGTATTCTACTGGAACGAAGTGTGGGAGGTCAGTGCATGACAGCAAAATTACGTTTGCAGAGAAGTTATGAACAGTATTTTTAAAAAAAGAAGAAAACTGAAAATGTCACTGCTATTGAAGAAATAGATATGATAATCTTTTCACTGTTTCATTCTTGTGTCCTAGGTTACAATGTAAGATGTGCCCAAAAGTATGGCTTCTATCAGCATCTTCATAAGCTGTTAAAAAACTGGTGGGGCAGTGTTCCCCACCGCCTGCATGACTCATCCCTGATAAACTCTGGGGATATCTCCTGTTAATGGGCCAGCTGTTGAAACCAGGTGGGGCAGTGTTTCTTATCTCTCCCATGACCCATCCTCCCTCCAGGGGGATATCTTCTGTTCATGGGCCCATCAATGCCTTGCCTCATGACTCACCATCCCATTGTGAGATGCTCCGCCCAGGAGGAGGAACGAAGCGTTCCCATCTGTATATACTCGGAGGTTTGGAACACCAGAGTCAGCCCTTACCTCCTGGATTCCCAGAGGACAAGAGCTGCACAGCCACCACTGGATCTTCTGAGGAAGACCAGACCCTTTGACAGGATCACTGCTCCAACAGAACCATCGCTCCAGGCGGCTGCAGGCGCCGTTTAATCGGACTGCTACCAACACCCTGACCGACAGGGTGTCAGGTTGTATTCTGACTCTGTCAGTGGTTTTTCTTTTTGTACTATTGCATTTATTTTATTTTTCCTATTAAATTGTATTTCTGACTTGGAGTCTCTCACTGGTTTGCTTTCAAACCAGTACATCTTGTTTTAAAAACAGTATCATGCTCAATAGATGTTTGACTTCCTTTTCTTTTTGACAGCTAACAAACTACACACCTGAAACAAAAATGTTAACTAATGAGCCACATCATATAGCATGTCAGCATCTAGTGAGGAATTGACATCATCACTTTTTATCACTTTAATATATAGACAACCTAACACTTAGAGACTTTAAAACAATATCAGCTAAGCTGCTGTAGTATACTGGAGCATTTCAAAACCAAAGTGATTTTACAACCATGGTTTCTTGATCATCTGGGAAATACCTGCATAATGCACAACAGTGTGCAGATTACAATGATGAAGTGAAAGCAATTATTATCCAAGGTGACCCAAACAATTACAGGACAGAAAGTGTCTCATGATAAACTTAATTAAATAGATCTATCACAGAGAAGTAAAGATAAAGGAAACATTTTAATATGTAAACTCTTTCTCTTTACAGTTCTCTCCTGGTGCACAAAATCATGTATCGAATATAAAATACACAGTGACAGGAAAAAATACCATCCTCTAAAACCTTGGAGATGATGGATGATTTCCATTTCTAGAAATAAATTCAGACTCCCAACCTGGAATCTGCTGCTCCTACCATGAACGTCACAGCGTTTCTTTCTCTTAGATTTACTACTGATACATACAACGCCACATGATGTAGCAAACAGCCACAAATTACAATTTGCTTACCAAATTTTTAACCCTTTGTAATTCTAAATACACGCATTCATTCCCTATCAGGGAGGCTGATCTCTGTGATCTTAGTGCATCAACGGGAATATAAGAGGGGAGGATAAATTATCAGTTATACTAACACTATCTCTAAAATGTCTGGGTGAAGATGAAGGAGAGATCAAAACACTTGAATGTTTTCATATGACTCAAGTCCCCCTTGCCCAAATGCTGCCTGTGCCCAGCACAAGCCACCTCCCTATGCCTGACCCAGGGCAGTGCTCAGCTCGTGCTCAGCATGTTGCTCTCATTGCTGTACAACATCCCAGATGAGAGGCCTGGAGCGGAGCATGGACAGACATTCTGAGACACTGTGCACCATCCAAGGTTGTTATCTCCATAATTATGTTTTGGGCAAGGGAGTGTGAACTGAAACAACCACTGTACAAAGTATGCATCTATTTTTTGTAAGTTTGACTGTGGCAGAAACCACCAAGGTCATCCGGAACTATTTTTCAACAACAAAAAGTGCTCCTGCTCATTTGAAGGGTTATCAAGATGGCTGCTTTACCAATAAGACACAGCAAAAATAGTTGTATCTTGGAAGAAATTTTTGAAGTTTTGCTAAAATACTAAAACTAAGATGCTCCCCACACAAAATGGGCATATACGTTAACTAATTTTAGGGGTTTGGCCTGTTAAATGAACTCTATGAATTGTCAAAAAACACCCGCAATATTTTAAAAAGAGAATGCTTACCATGGTAGAATAAATAGGAAGTTCTTTAAATGGGTTAACAAGCAACAGTATATCACCAATGTAGGTCTGAAAAAAAAAAAAGATATAATTGCTTATTAAGTAATAAATTAAATTTTTTAAGAAGGCTAATGGCTTTCTTCCAAAGAGAACTCTCAGCAAAGCTTCTTAAATCTAGCTAACAACATGCTAAACATAATTCATGAATTCTGAGCTTTTAACTCCACAGTTTGAACTTGAGATCTAAATTTACATTTTGAACAGAATTAATTAATCTTTTTGTAATAAAACTGAGTTCTTCATAACTGAAAATTATGCAGAGAAAAATTGCACTACATATATTATTGGTAGATTATTTGAAAGTTAATTTGTAACTTACCACTTGCTAAGCTACAAAAATGTCATAGAATCACAGAAGCTGCTGAATTGGAAGGGACCCACAAGGATCATCGAGTCTAACTCCTGGCATGCCTACCACATAAACAAGCTCCTCAAGGGATTTTTTATGGAATAGATAACATAATTTAGAAATGCTATACTGGTTATCCAGAGCTGATACATTAAAATATGTTGCTTGTGGGGTAAGATGGAGCAATTGATACATATATGTCTTTATGCAAGTGTATGTGTATATGAACATATGAGCATGCATCTGGAAAAACTATCCTGACTATATCAGAAAGAGTAAACCATCCAATGATTGCAAAGTTTGCAAGATTTTACTATTTCGTATTTGGGGCTATTGACGGGTGAGAGGTTGGACATGAGTAGCACTGTGCTCTAGCATCCCAGACAGCCAACTGTATCCTGGGCTGCATCCAAAGCAGCATGGGAAGCAGGGTGAGGGAGGGGATTCTGCCCCTCTACTCTGCTCTGGTGAGACCCCACCTGGAGTGCTGCATCCAGCTCTGGGTGTCCTCTGTAGTCCTCAGCACAGGAAAGACATGGACCTGTTAGAACAAGATGAGGGCCACGAAGATGGTCAGAGGCCTGGAGCACCTCTGCTATGAAGACAGGCTGAGAGAGTTGAGATTGTTTAGCCTGGAGAAGGCTCCAGGGAGACCTTATAGCAACCTTCCAGTACCTAAAGGGGCCTACAGAAAAGATAGGGAGGGACTCTTTATCAGGGTTTGTAGTGACAGAATGAGGAGGAATGGTTTTAAGCTGAAAGGGAAGAGATTTAGATTAGCTACTAGGAAAAAAAATTCTTTACTGTTAAGGTGCTGAGGCACTAGAAGAGGTGGCCCAGAGGAGTCATGGATGGCCCATCCCTGGAAATGTTCAAGGACAGGCTGGATGGGGCCCTGAGTTCACCATCTTCTACTGGAAGGTATCCCTGGCCATGGCAGGAGAGTTGGAAGCAGATGATCTTAAAGGTCCTTTCCAACCCAAACCATTCTACAATTCTATGCAGTTGAGATTGTAGGTCAGTCTTACTGCTATGCTTTTCACTCCACATAAATAGCTGCTGCTGTATTACACTCCTAGAATGCAAAAATTGCCAGACTTCTGCCTCTGCAGAGGTCAGACAGCAAAGCATCATGGGAACAGTTCCAGTCATGCTGTCTTTTTCAAGATAAAGCATTTTGATTTGGGGAGGTGGAAAATACTGTCTTTCATAGTAAATGTACTGTTTTTCTTCTAAAATGCATCAATTTACCTTCTCTCACTCGCCCTGACTTCAGTGTTGGGTTTTCCTGCAGAATGAAACTTTATAAAACTGAAAAAAAACATGAAGCAGGAAGTGTTTAGTGCTAATGAGGACTTTGGTTTGGAACTGGAGCCCAACGACTTTTCCTTCTAAGTCTAAGAACCAAGTCAAGATGAAAGCATCTTCAGCACTGATGCTGACACTCTGCCAAAGCACACTGGCTGCTGTTGAGCAGAATACTAGTGATCAATGCCTACAAATTCTATTAAGCTAAGAGAATTCTAGAGTAGAAGATCCTTTCAGGTGAAATCTTCAGTATCTTAAAAGACTTCCTCTGTGGATCTTCATGAATTTAGTTTAAGTTATCTGGTATCTTTGAAAGAGAGATAAAGAAAAATAAATATTCATATTATGAGTATTTTTTAGGATTTGATCCATGATTCTAAACCCCAGAATTTTTTTTACTGTTGAATGCCATTACACCTAAAACTGAAGTTCCTATAATTTCAAAAGGATTCACAGCAACATAACAGTTCCTCGTATTCCTTTAGTCTAAACAGTGTAATCAACTTATAAATTTAAAAATAATATGCATGTTTCACATTTACATTCCTCTCAGCTGTTTGGTAAGTTAGTAATAAGTTATGGGTAAGATATGAACAGGGATAGAGAAATTTTCCAGTGTTTAACTGGATGCCTTCTGTGCTTATTATGGCACAACCATGAAAACCTTCTTTACAAAATCTTGCTACAAAAATTTCTTTTGGTATCTAGATGATTAACATTGAAATACAATATTTCTCTGATGTTGGAAGAAATTATTGATTAAATCTCCCATACTGAATTCTAAGCTTTTTAAATCTAATTTTCTTTTACATTTCCAGTAATCATGCTCTATTAAATTGACATAATGTTAAAAATTGAACATCTTTCAGTGGTTTGAGAAGGAAGATTACAAAGCATGGTGGTGCACCACACGCCCTCAAGCCACACTATGATTTGAGCGACCTTAAAACACTCATTCGTGACAAGTGTGTTCATCAATGTTTACCAACACATCTCCTCCGTGAAATAAACATAAATTGTATTCAAATCTATCTGAAGTAATATTCCGTTTTTTGTTTCTCCTTGTCCTAGAGAGACTTGAGGAATTGCGGGACTTACACACACACACACGTCCTCATCCATTTAAAACTAGTAATGAGTTTGGTGCAGGTTACTGTCCAGTAGTTAGGATAGTAATACTATTTTTCCTATTCTCTCTTTGGTCTTTTTTGAAAGCTTACTATTGATAAGTGAATATCAACTCACATATATCTGATTATTATTGAAACGCTTCTGAATCTCATAAAGCAGGCTGCTGTCTGTTAGCTCACTCAGAGAAGCCAGGTCATCATTTGGAGCTGGAGGCATTAGCTTGATCTAGAAAACATAAATTAGAGAAATAAAGTAACTTCACAATGAATCATTCTGTACCATAATGTTCCAACTTACAGTATAAACCAAGACCACTAAAAAAATGGTCCACTATGGGAAAAAATGCATTAGGAAACCAGAAAGTTGTCACTCTCAAACAATTCCACATCACTAATCTTAATCAAGGGAAGAATATAAAAATTATTATCAATCTTATGGTGTATAACTGCATGAGTCTGACGGGCTCTTCAGAACATACCACAGTGCCATCTGCAATCCTTAAACCAATAAAGATTCTCAGATCAAATGTAATATTCCTGCTCTCTTCATTAAATGTTTATAGCAGAAGAAATCAAGAAATTACTTAGTGCTCTTGTAAAGTATTTCTTGTCCAGTATTTAACAAAGCTCTCAGACCACTGTTTATCATATGGGAATTAAAAATCTACTGGAATTTTTCTTACAGATTAGAAGTAAGTTAGTAAGAAATTAGAATTGTGTTGTCATGGAAACCAGAGATAATCAAAAGAGTCCACTTTAGCCAAAACTGGTGAGTTAAACTGTTGAACATTTTTGAGATTAGAGTGAATAATATAAACTGTGCAAGGGTAAGTAAAAAAATAAACATTAATGAAACAAAAAAAAGATCCAAAAGACTAAGACAGGAGACAGAAGAAAAAAGAATCAGTGATAACGAAAATTTGCTTAAAGACAAAATAAACTTTGATACATTAAGCAGTGTGCTTATAAATAATGATCTAAACTTAAAATGTAGTTTGATTGGTTTTTTTATGTCAGCAAAATACCCAGAAACAGAAAATTCTCATGTGAATGATGACAGAATTAAGTTGTTTGTTCAGAGTTTAATATAATAACTATGGGTCTCTTTTGAGGATGGAAAATGAAGATGAAGCTTCTTTCTTCTATTGTTCTGCTTAAAATGAAGGCTCTGGAGAAAAGCAGACACTGCCCTTTTTTGGTGAACACCTCAGCACCTTCAGTCTCTGGCAGTGACAGGAGATCAGTGGCAGAAGCAGCAAGCAGACTGGGAGATATTGGAGGGAACATGAGAGGGCTTCTGTCATGGAGAAGAACCCAAAAACTATGGATACTCATGTTTAGTACCAGGGATCTGACACAGAACTTCTAAACTGCAACTGTTTCCATAGGTTCAAGGTCTAGTTCAGAAAACCTGATACTCTGATTTCACTACCTGTGCCTTATACATGTATGTCTACCAATTGGAGAGGTTTGTTCCTCACCCCATTAAAGACAATGAAGATTCCTCTGTCACACAGAAGATGGCATTTCATGCTCTTTTTGTTTTTAATCATGGCAGTTGGATGTACGGCTTACTAGAAAACAAGAATTCCACTTGGCAAAATAAAAAATTAAATTAGATTTTGCCATTTGTCTTTGATGATGTACATTGGAATACAAAACAAAAATTAACAAAAGAATTCCAAGAACATTTCTGAGCGTCTTGTAGAGAGAGAGAGCAGAGAGACAGAAGTCTGTGGCATCCTTTCCTTAATAATGTGGTCACCTGGCAGGCAGGAATAAAACAGGCATTGGTCTTCACTGCACTCCCTTGTGTGCTATCAAAACTCAGAACATCTGTGCCATAGAATGAGCTCCTTTTAATCTATCTCTATGAAGATTAGACCTCTG
The DNA here is from genome assembly GCA_013397775.1 of Eulacestoma nigropectus. Taxonomy (NCBI): domain Eukaryota; kingdom Metazoa; phylum Chordata; class Aves; order Passeriformes; genus Eulacestoma; species Eulacestoma nigropectus. The sequence goes on from VZTE01002317.1 coordinate 92,220, forward strand.
CTATGTATTTATAAATAAAATAAAGGTTTGCATAAAAGTACTGCCCGGGGATTCTCTGTATTTTATGAACTTTTTAGCACACTTCCTTATGCATTCCTGGTTCCTATCAGCCAGCACTCATGCAGATGAAACCTGGATATCATTCAGGTCACATGACAATAGTAATTTCCCACAGGTCATTTGGGCATGGCCCTATCCCTGGAGGGAGGAAAGAGTTTTGCCTTGCAGATGTGTATGGATTCATCCCACACAGCCCTAGGCCAGCAAACAGGCCCTGGCTTGCATTTATTTCACAGTTTAGGCATGGCCAAAAATGCTCATTCTCTAGATATGGTTAGAAATGTGAAGTGTTCATTAAAACTCCAAGTAAGGAAATCAAAATCTTTTCAACTCTTTTTTTCTACAAAGTTTAGGATTTGGTGTTTCAGCATTTTCTACCAGACTCACTGCATCAAATTTCATAGATCAACAAGCAAATAATCACATAGAGATAAGAAACTCTAAATCCCTTAAACTCACAACTGATTTGACTTAACAGTAAACGTTATGTACATTATTAGTATCTTATTTATGGGCACCTTAAACTTCTATTCTCATCTGCTTTTCTGAGCATACAGGTATGTTTTTTAGCTCAATGCATCTATCTGGCTATCATTCTAATTGCATGATGTATATTTTATGAGACATAAAAGAAAAATAGCCATACATACAGCATAAGTTCCAATATAACTACGCCTCTGGAAGTGATTAGTTTTTTAGATTACAGCAATGCTTACAATGAAGATTTCTATTTACTCTTTTAAATTACATACACTTAATAACATTCTAAATTGGTTCATATAATAGTCGTTATATATACTTTTTACATACTTGTGTCACTGAAATATGTACACATCCCAACTCTTACGTGTAATATTATGTTATGCACAGCTGAGCCCTGTCTATGTCATAACCGATATTGGAAAAATCAAAAGGGCTTCAGGGGATACTCTATCACACAGTTCATGTGGCTAACAATACATAAACAAGAACCATAAGACAATTTTATTTTTTAAAAAAGACTCAAGAGAAAGAAAATATTTAATTTATATTTATTTGCAGCATGGAGAACATAATTAAATTCCACGCCATTAATTTCAATCCTCTATTAAAAAATATCTTTCCCAGATGAGAGGAAGAGAAATTGAGAATATGGTAAAATTCTGGAAATTATTCATACTGCTTTCTTTGTTTGGCAGCACAGATCTTGACATTACGGATGATCAAAGAACACCTTTTACCTAGGAAAAAAACAAAAGCTAATACAAGCCAAGAGAGGTCCAAAATGCTTTATTGATGTAGTCATTTCATCCTCATCTCCTGTGCTTCAAGTAATAAAAATCTTCATGAGAAATAGTGTTTTCTTAAGGCTCTTTTTCATCATTTTTGCAATTAAAAAACCTGAAGCAACATATAAATTTGAACTGTTATTTTTTTCCAAACCAAAAAAGTTATAGGCTTTTTCTGTTAAAAATGCATGTTTGAAATGTACTAGGATGAAATTTTTCTTTTTGATCCCTCAATAAAGGCCTAATCTGCATGCCATATTGCCTAAGAAATATGGTATTTCTGACACAAAGCATACGAAATATCATCTGATATATTTCAATAATATATGAATGTAAAATCCAAGTAATGAGTCCACATAACCTATTGAAGAATTAAACACAACACAATTACTTTGAGTGTAGTTTGAATGCAACTGGTAAGAATAAAACACAGTGAAACTCATTAGAATTAGGATACCCAACAGGCAGGAACATCGGGAAGGGGTTGTTCAAAGCTTTCTTTTGGTATCAGCACTAAATAAAAACTTCCCAAGTTGTGAAATTGAAAAATAATAATAATAAAAAAAGTTACATGCATAACTAACATCTTTGAAAACTAAGGTCTAATAATTATTAAGACGAATACAGATATGATACACATATACCTACAGTGCATAACGCATGGCACGTAGTAGAGAATACAATCCCTGTACTTCCAGGATCACAGTTACATCACTTCAAGAAAGAAAAAAATACTACGTATTTTAATTTTACAAAATCTAGGGACTCTTTACTTTCCTAAAATTTAACTGTTTCCTGAAGTGATTAAACTACTTTACTCTCTTTCCTTCATAAGAACTAAAGCACATTAAGACCTTGCCAACTGAAAAGTTGTATTAATTCTTTTCTAATGCAAACAGTCTTTTAAAAACACAATAAAATAGCACCATTTCTAACCTATCCCCTGTTAGTGATTATTTCTCAGAAAGGACTCTTCCTTTTACTCCATGCTAGGGAGCATCACTCCAAAATCAGAAACTACAGCTATTTTCTAGTTTTCCCTGCTTCTAAAAAAACATAAGATACACACTCCTAGCTTGCTTAGAGCAGAATTTCAGACTGTTTCCTGCAAAAATTTCTCAAATAAAAGAGCTAACAGAGATTAACCTGTAAGTCTGCTCGCTTCTCTTTGAATTGCAACTATTGTGGGAAGTTCCTTGATAGTACGGTGAAACACGAGGAGTTCTTTTGAAAATCTGCCCTGGGACCTTGAGGAGACTCAAAGTCATGGTGGAGACTGAAATTACCAGCATGAAGACTTCTGTTTGCTCATTTTCACCTGGAAGATTAGCAGTTCTTATTCTGATCAGTTTCTGTGTGTTTTAGTGCACAAACTATAAAGCAGAAGTTTAGCTTACAGATAATGAAAACCTGAATAATTTTATCTAGGCTTACATCAAAAGAGAATCAGGCAGAAAGAAGTATCTGTGTTCTTGTACACTCTTCTGTTGAACATCTAGAAGCAAGCAACAGTCTCATCAAGACCCTAAGCTAAATACCTCCCTCTCTTTTCCTACAATTATAGGAGGATTCCTTCTTAAAGGGTTGCAAGCATTCACTGTTCTGACCAGCAGTGCTTGTCCCTTGGAATGACTGTTTCCATTAAACCACATCAGTCAGCAACACCAGAAACTGTATGACATGCAAACAAGATGTAAGCCAAGTGCAAAACATGTTGTGGTATCCTCTGACTGCATAGGGAACTGAGCGCTCCACAGGATTCCAAAGCTGAAGTTCTTTCACAGATTGACTCATATCATTTACATATGGATGCACTGATTGATCTCGTATGATCAAGTCATTCCTCTGAAACACCCAAATAAAAAGCAGTGAAGCGTTCATTCTCCTGCCAAGACAGAGATGCAGTTTTTTTGAACTGAATGTGGCTTAAATCAAACCAATATCTTGCTCCTTTGTTATGCTTCAAATTCACAGTAAATTATTTTTAATGGAAATACTCCCCTCCCCCATCCCCTTGATTCTAAAATAGTTTTTTCTTAAATGGCTGAATATTTCTGGAATATGTGCTTCCCAAATGCATGTAAGAGAAAATAAACCCCCTTTGTATCACAAAAAACCAGCCCACCCTCCCCCACAAAACAGAACAAAACAAAAACCAAACCAAACCAAAAAAACCCTACAAAAAATAAGACCTAAACATTTAAACTTGAGATGTGCTAGATTTAAAAGCCATAAATAATTGCCTCCTTTTGCATTCATCCTATACACTGAATGAGATTGTCATCCCGTAGAGAAAACTGTAAAGGGTATCCAAATAATCAGTGCTGGTAATCTAATGCATTATCACAAGAAAGGGAGTTAACACTGCAGCTGTAAATCTGGCAATTCTTAGCTTTGAATTACAGTCACTTACTTTGCAACTCGATATTCCTTAGACATTCTTTTTGTTTTTTCAGTCTCTCAGGTTGTGTTTCTTTCGTAAAAGGAAGTTTGAGACAAGCACACACTCTGGGCAGCATCAACAGCTGTCCCTCCCCTGTTGTGAACCATGAATAGAGACTGAGGAGCTCTGAGCCCTCCCCACAGCCCCTGACCTGCCACCAGTAGCTGGCAAGGAGCAGCTGTCCAATGTGCAGAGGAACCTTTGCAAGCCAGACAGATTGCAGGGAGTGATCAAGGTGACAAGGCTCCACAGTGCAAACGGTATTGATGTGTGGTGAGGGAAAAAAATACTGTGGTCTTCAGCTTCATTAAGTTTACAATTTCCAGACCTAAGCACTCACAAAAATGTCAAGACACTGCATGCTGTTACCTGCTCAAGTTTGGTTGTGGTGTTCACACTGACATTTTCAGATGCACTGTCTTGAGACTGTTGCTTACACAAGCCTTTAGCTGCATCTTTGAACATGGTATCTTTCTCCAGCAAACTGTCTTGCTTGGCAATCGGTAAAGCCAGGGGATTGCTACAAAGAGAATCAAAAAAGCAATTAGATTCCTACTGAAGACGACAGACAATTAAATGTGGACAGCATAAGCACAGAACTGAGATACAACTCAGGGCTGAAACACAAGCCCCAAGTGGGACCTTGTGAAACACAAGGTCCAAGTACTAAGAAGAAATTAGCGAGAAATAAACTGTTCACATAGGCTAGTCTGTTCCCAAAGGCACAGAGCAGCATACTTTGATTTAAAATTCACCTTTATGCATGTCTTTTCTGAAGCAGAATTGAGCAAGCCAAAGAGAATATGCATGAGTCTGCTTTTGACAGCAATAGGCTGACAAATCAATAGCCAATTTTGCAACTGAAATTAAAAAGCACAGTTAAACTACACAATACTATTTTGAAAAATAGTATGTTTTAACATAACGATACAGATATTGCCACTGCAGTTATTAAAATTAAATTCCATCACTTTTTAGCTTACTTTTAATTGGGTGATATCCAAGATGTATTTTATGACCAGAAGCTGCTCTGAATTTGTGCTAAGGTAAAAACAAACAAACAAACAAACAAACAAGCAAATAGCAGACTCCTGAAATTACTCCAACAATTTGCAATACCCTTCATCCACATAAAAGTTAAACCTGTTCTTACATACATGGAGTTGTCTTCCCTATTGACAGTTCAGACAATACGACACTTTTGAAAAACAACAATGCCAAAATCTTGGATGATTTTTCAGAGTTGTACATCCAAGGAATTAGCGAGGAATCAGCTGCAGGAGTTGAGAACACAAACATCTTAAAAAATAATCATCTGGATTCTGACAGTGCAAATGAGACAATCTCATGGAGCGTACATCAGCTCCTTGCCAAAATGTGTACATAATTTCTTTGAAAGGAAATGTGGACTCAATATGGGAATGTTGGAATAGTTCATTACACTATGGAATAAATCCCAAAGTTAGTTAAAATAAATCTCATATTTACTCTAAGTTACTTGAGTTTAATCACTGATTATGTAAAAAGCCATGATTCTACACACAGTTAACTCAAATGAATACTCAGCTAACACTGACAGCAACTCAGGATAAGAACTGCTCTTGGACACAGAACTGAAATACATACATCATTTTAGAAACAAAGGATAAAGCACCTTCTAGACAGAATTCATTGAAAAACAAGACAAAGTAGTTTCCCACCGAATAAAAGACAGACAAACAAAACTTTTCTTTTGATGAAACTGTCAGTCTGCAAATACTGAAAGAATTAAACATTCTGTAATGATATATTTTTTTTTTTAACCTGCAGATGTTTTGCTTCAGACATTTATATGTAAAACATCTGGAAGAACACTGGTGAAAATAAAAATTTCTATTTACTGGTTTGATTCACCATAGATAATTTGGTGACAAATTTACCAAATGTCACATGGACTAAAGATCCACCCCCCTTTTTTTTTTGTTTGAACTGCAGAACAGAACTTGGCAACTAGAATAAGACATATCAGTGATTCGATTGTAGAAGAAATTAAACACCTGTGACACAAACATAAATGACTAATATTAATTCACATTTTACCCAGATACGGAATTGAACAAAACCTAATTAAATACGAAGTTTTCCTTCTGAGTAGCCTTTTGCTACTCTCCCAAACTGCTCAAATTTCTTTAATCACAGAAGAAGTAGAAGAAAGATTTAAAGAAAAGCACAAGCCAAATTTAAGTATTAAAAACCAAAGCAGTATCACTTACATCTTTCTTAATATTCATGTGACATTTCTTTTAAGTTGTAAAGATCCAAGATTTTTTTGCTGTGAAGTTGAACCTTACCCATTTAATCTCACCCCTTTTGTGGTAACTACACAATATGCATTAGAAATACTTCTTAAAATTCAGCTATAAACTCCTCGCAACCAAATAAACCTTTCAGGTGTCACAAAAGAGAAGTGGTTTTAAGTCACAGCAAAGTGTGGGGGAAAATGGGTGCCTACTGTTTTGACAGATGCATTTTGAACTTAAGAGGACAATAATAACAATTTAACAGGCACGTTTCATGTACTGATGTACACAAGAATAGCCTATGAATTAGGCGCATTTATGAGACATTAATAGGACTTCATGTGATCGAAATGATGACATATACTTCATATCACAACAAAAAGGTGAACGATTCTGTGAAAGAAAAAACGTATTAAAATTACTCCAACAGTTCATTACGACTCAGGTTCAAGATGACACTACGAAAAATAAACTGAAATAAAATGTTTCCAGAAAACACTGGCTTTTTAGAAAAGTATTTCTATTAGTCACAAGATTAAGTCAAGCAATGCCTCTGAAAGCTCAGCTATAGGACAGTGCAAGGAAAGATTTTATGTTAATGTAGGCAAGTAGATTAGCATGAACTGTCTTCTTCTATGAAAATTAATGGATAATTAATAGATAATTAACCACAAAGGGAGACATATGCCAAAATAATGCTGCATGGTAGACAGGAAGAAGTGTTATCTAGGGTAATCTAATTTGAATGTGGTAGGACTTTCTACCTGCCTGACTGGAAAAAATATTGAATGTTATATGGAGGAACACAGATTTTATTTTTATTCAAAGAAGCCTTCATGTATGGAATTAATTTGAAGTATTGAGTATTATTATTGGACTTTCTTAGATAAATTGAGATGGTTTTCTGTAAGTTGCCATCCTCTACCATGTCATTAAAAAAAAAAAAAAGAAATCATTTGAAAAACTGAGAGCTGACAATCAAATAATTGGAAGTTTTATCATCAGTATCGGAAGCACCTAGGCAACTTCTAATCTGATAGAGAGAATTATATCAAGGCAGAATCTGTAATAATATTTTCATGTGTCCAAAAGCTTATAGCTTTGGAGAAAATTTCTGTAATCCTTCCACAGGCAATTCTGAGATGCTTCGAAGAATTTCTAAGCCAGTTGACACCTGTAAAGTGCATAATCTCTGAAATTTCAGGCTAAAAAAAATTTTAAAGTTACATAAAAGAAACTTCAGAATAGATTAAACATTAGAAGAGAGTTTGTAAAAACACTAGAATAATTGAAAGGCAAGTGCTACATAAATGGTTACATGGAAATGCTAGGCAAGAAAAATTGAATCTCTTTTCTGTTCTTCTCTCTTGAACACATCTATTTCTATTTTTTTTATATTCTTGTGCTGATTTTTAAACACACACATTACTATAATTAAGATTTACTTAAATGTGTCAGAAAATATACGTGATTAAGTTAGCATTACTTTGAAAGTAAGTTCTTAATTTTTTAGTATTTATCACTACCTAGATTGCACTATCCATGCACATGTATCCATGTGACTGTTTCACCATGGAAAGTTCTACAGGCACATGTACTGAAGTAGAAGTACAGTGGTGATCACTGCAGCCATAGCATGAGCCTAAAGTCACTTTTGAACAGATACGGCCAATTTAATGTTCTGAAGTGTAAGCTGTGTAATTAACGTATTCTGTGCTGGTATTTTTGCCAGTGGCATAACAAATTTTCTTCTGATTGTATGACTGGAATTAAAACAGGCAAAACTTTCCAGCACAGACCTTAGGTTTGCTGCAATGGTCCATCTTCAAGTAACTTCATGACATTACTAAAATTCTGTCCTTTAGCTAATTTACTTGGTCAATTATGACCAAGGAACTATACTGGAGCAGGTATGGCCTCAAAGGCACTGCAGCTTGTTGAGGGCCTCTGTAAAGCACAAGAAAAGAACATGACAAGAGGAGTGACAAAGAGAACTAACTGCAACCCTGCCCTGTACCACCCACACCACACTGATGACACTGAGTGCAATGAAGAAAACCAGGTGTGCTTGGTAACAGCATATTTCAAATATACTGACTGCTAAATTTTGTTTCCTCTGAGTAGAGGCTGACTTTCAATTCACCTCTTCACAGTGTTCTTCCAGAAATCAATGCTGTAATTTAAATTTGAACCAGCAAAACTAGGTTTGCTGACAGAACACATGCTATTTATAATGGTTTGTTCATTGTTTTTGTGTCTGCTTTTGAATACTGTTTTCTTCTGAGAAATGGCCACAAAGCAATATGGCCACAACACAGAGTTACTAGGAACTATTGTAAAACTTACCACCTCAGATTAAACCCACTTTCGTACATCAAGAGAGTTGATGAAGAATGGATGCAATAAAGAATAAAGCAATGGTACATGTGTATTATTATTCTGCACTACGCTTCAGCACTAAAAAATTGGTTTGGTACACAAGAATAGCACAGGTATTTATCTTCAACCTAGCATATTACACATCTCTCAACAGACTATTATAACAGAGCATAAAGGATGAAATTCTTTGTTTTCAACATTAGCCATTAAAAAAAAATTGAAACAAGTCATCTAGGCTGCCTCTCTAACAGGCAGCATGGAGCCACTCTGGAGGATAACTCACTATATTTTAAGAATATGTCTACTATCATTTGGAATAATAACTCTCTGCAGGGTTTTGGATTTCACAATTATAAGCATGATAAGAGCTGAGATAACTAGCTTTGAGAGGACATCTGATTTTCAGCCACTATAAATTAAGATTAGAGGATTTCTAAGTAACATGGAACTCTGTGTGGTGTAGTTTACCAAAAATTTTCCATTTCCAGTACTGACAGCTGAGACATGCATGGGCAAGATAGATCAATACTTCTGCCTTCCAAGAACTCTTCGATCTCCGAATAGCTGGCTGGCCAGCTGATACTCTTCTGCACTGAGAGCAGACCTGATAGATAGATAGTGCAAAGCTCTGGCTGAGGAAGTCTCTAAACTTAAGACTTCCGAAAGTCTCAAGAATGTGCTGAAGTGGCATTACTTCAAGCTTACTGTATCCTAATAATGGCCCCCTGGCTATGTGCAAAACCACTGCCAACGTCAGTGCACAGTGCTGAACAGAGCTTTGGTTTCACCTGGTGCTGTGTTCTCATGCAACCACAAACTAGATGCAGTCCCACACTGGGATACACTTGCCAATAGAAGTTAAACTCATTGCAATTCCACACATAAATTAATTTTCTTTGTTGACTCATGGCAGGTCTGTACTATTGTCATATAAAGGGTCATTATACAGAAAACTCTCAAAAATTAGCTATCTTAATCTATGTATTACAAGAAGGAAAGAGTAGAGAAAAAATATTTTCAGACCACTTCAACTTTGTGCAAGTCATGTCTTCCAGAGGTTAATGGGTGTTAGCACTAAAACCAGTATGCAGTAGAATATGTGCACCACAGTACAAACTTCTAGAATATAAAACACATGGAAATGCATCATCTACATGCAAGAATAATGAAAAAGTTCTTAAAAGTCTCTAAAATCTTTATGAATAACTTTCGCTAGGCATCATTTCACAGCTACAAGAGTGACCTACCTTCTACTTCTGGTAATACAACATATCGATAATTAAAAATAAAATTTTTACTTACATTTGAGAATCTAAAGGCTTAGTTTCACACCTCAAAATTAAAATTTTTCATTTAAAAGAGTTGAAGGCCACATAAATTTGAGGAGTATGATTTAGGTTATTGAAATAGTGGGTTAGACTAGAGGACTGCTTATTCCATAAGGAATTAACAAGCATGAAAAATTAGTAATTTCATAACCATTAGTATCATATACCCAGCCACATATATCAATGACTACAAATCATGAAGCAGAAGCAACACATTGTGTTTACCATTCATGAAATATGCAATCTTTACCAAATATAAATATATCCCATGGTATCCTGAATTTAACAGATTGATCATTGCATGACAGTTGCTCACCTCTTTCAAATTTTAATGTATCTAAACACATTCTGCCAATCATACATTATAACTATTATGAAATGGAAGCATATATATCTTATTTGTCTCTTTATAAGAGGTTTTATTTCTTGTTTTCCTCACACACTCTTTGGTGATTACTACAGAAAAATGGATGTCAGTGTTTTGCAAGTTTAGGCAACCAACAAATATATACTTCAAACATACAGCAACTGCACATTGCATAAAAACATTATTTGTAGCTTTTAAAATTCCCTGGATCACAGTACCTGGAAATAAGAATATGAAATATCAGTATGTCATGTACTACCATAAAACACCCAATAGGTATAGCTTCATACCTATTTTACATCTCTTTTCACATATCCATGGCAGTCTTTTTTTAAGATTCACAAGGAAATACAAAAGTATCAAAATTTACAATTTAAGACACAAATTGACTCAGTACTGAGTTTTAAGTCCACACTGCTAAATGCTACTTGATTCCACCTGAATTTTAAGCAGCACAAATCTAAATATAAATTTGTAATTATCATTTTGACCAGTATATCTGCAATCACATATCCGATTTTTTTTTTTCCAGGACTTGTCCTTGCTTCTCTTATAGGCAATGGTAGTTTTACTTACACTGTACTCATCTACCTTAACAAAATGATGTTCGAGTCTACAGTATTAACCTCTAATAATTCTGCTAAGACAAACCCAGATAATTTTTAATGGCAATTACAATAATATATTTTATTATTCATAATCCATCATTATAAAACTAAGATTGACAAAAAGATGTGAGAGATACAAACACAAAAGATGACTCAGGAGATTTCTAAAAGGAAATAGTTACTTGACCCACCAAATCACACAGAATCATAGAATGGCTGGGGGTGAAGGGACTTCCTAGAGGGCACCTGGTCCAATCATCCTGTTCAGGCAGGGACAAGTAAAGACAGTTGCCCAGGACCATGTCCAGATGGGATTTAAATATCTCCAAGGACACACAACAAGGATTCACAGATTGACAGATATGGTTCAAATGATAATCTGGCTTTAGTGGATTGCTCTGTAACAACACCAGCCCTTACTTACAGTTTATTGGAAATTGTGGGCAAATCATGGAGGATCTCTTCATATGGCTCTTCTTGCGATAAAGTAGAAACAGCTAAAGGGTCTTTCATTTTTTCCTCCCAAACAATTTCAGCCTTCAGAAGCATTTCCTCAATAAAATCAGAAGCTGCAACATCTGAGACATTGGAACACCAAGGTATCAGACAAGAAAATGGTGCAGAAAAGCTCCTTTGAATTAAAATCTCTAGATCAGATTAAGACTAAACACGTGGCTAGATAACATGAAAGGAATTGTTTAGATATTGATCATAAAATAATACTTGAAATTACTGAGAAAACAAAGGCAAAGTAAATTCAGTACAGACTTACGTTGTCATCTAACAAACCTCAAAACCATTCTTGCTGTGTAGTGAACCAAAGTATTAAATAATTCACATGACTTCAGGAAAAACAATACAATCCTTTTCAACACTTTATTTCTATGAAAACATGCACTTAAATTATTTTCTAATGTTTTACGTTTCTACAAACTAGATACATGTCTTATACATACAGAAGTGTTGAAATCAGTTCTGTTTGCAGACCAGAAAGACAGTTAATTCAACTATGTTAAATACCTACTAAATGCGGTTAGCTAACTGTATTGTTAGATTATCCGAGTTTGGTTCACAGACTTTTTCACAAATAAAAACTGGCATGTATCTAACCACAAACAACTCTTCTAAGGTTAAGTGTCATGAAGTTCCCTGTGAATGTATTTGTAGGCAGTATAGCACTTGATGCATAGCATATTTTGCTTTATTACGCAAAGGAAGTTTCATTCATAATTTGCCAGGAAGTTTCCATTATCTACATTACTGAGTTCCCTATTCATTTTATCCTAGGCATAGAATGTTGAACAACCATGTGTTTCTTCTTTTCAACACTGCTAGCTAGCATTACTGACATTAGCTCTGCTTTGATCTCTGTGTTAAGCCAGTTGATCTGAAGTTCTTTCCAACCTAATAGAATCTGCAACTCTATTATCTTTAGAGCCAGTGCCTTGGCTTCCTGTTGCTATCTGGTTTACGAAGGTGCCTTCTGTGGTAAACAATGGCAGCTACACTTCAAAACTAGGTGTTGAATTTGTTTTCAGATGACAGCTATAGAAATTCCAACTCAATGTACTATAAGATGTTGAGACAGAAAGGAACTCAGTGAGAAGTCACCAAAAATGTGTAAAGGCAGCTACCACCAAGGCACAGAAGAACTCTCAAGCAAGAAACGTAACTAAAAATAAACAGGGAATGAAACAAGTGCAAGACCATGCTGTTATTTGATATGATATCCTGAGTTACCATGACTAGCAGTTTTCAGCAATTATGAAAATGAAGGTACACACATGTATGTGTGTATAACTCTACACACTAAATAAACTACATCTAAGAAAGCAGGAAGGAAAGAAAACAGTGCCACAATAGCTAACATACACATTATGTACATGGATTTTCACCTACCTGAAGGCTTTTCATTATTGCAGTTAAGAAGATTGGGATTTGCCTGGTGCATCAAAAGCAGCTTCACAAGATTGGTCTAAAATGGGCAAAATCAGAGGTGTTTGAAATGAGAGAAGTAGGACAGGTGCCTGTCATTCAGTTTATTCCTTCCTTCCTGCACTATCTGAAATCAAATGATAAACCACAGGCAGTACCTCCCAACCCCACCTTCTGCAGCTATTAAACACGTTTCTATAAATCACAAGTGGCAGAGTAAAATGCAATTCTCCTACAATTTCAGGGTACCCTCAGCATAACTCCAGCCCTCAAGTCTCCCTCCACTCATACATGTGTAAACAAATTCACAGAGGAAAAAAACCTACCACTCCTCACCACCTGTTAAGACTTAGATCACAAATATTTCTTCATGCCTAACTAATCCAACAACTGTGTGCCACCACTGTCAAAGGGGTCTGACTCACAGCCATCACCACAGAAGTAAATCTGTTCTGTCCGTAGTAGAAATTGGCACATTTATCTTATGTTTACCAAAATCATCTAATCTAGTAGTAAAGGTAACAATTACAGCACAGTAAGAGAGGGTACGGTATCATATAATGAAAAAGTCTAAAACATATTTTTCAATTCCTGAAAGGAACTGTTTTAGTGAGTTCTTCTATGGCTGTACCAAAGTCTCTGGAGATACTTTCCCATCAAAGGCTGTAGCAATGTCTATCCTCATAAACTGGTTAGAAAGGAGTGAAAGGCTGCATAAGGAAATACTTTTAGAATGTGAATACAGAGCCCAACTAAATGAGAGAACTCATGAGATGCATTTTTCAATATATGCTAAAGCAAATAGAATATATAACTGTAACCAACAGGAGAGGCCAGGATGAGCACAGGTGAAAAAAAGCTGTGAAGGAAAGAAAGGATTCTTCAGAGTAGAAAAACAGACCTAGACATAAATGAGACCTCAATTGGAAGTCAGCTGAGGGAAATGATAGTAATTTGGCATAAACCCAAGCAACAAATAAATAAATAAACAGGAAAGAAATCATTACAATAAAAAAAAAAAATCACTATGGATTCAGTACACAGGAGGCAACTTATTAGAAAAAAACAGGATAATGTGGAATCCATTAAATGCAAAGAAAATCTCAAGCTTCTAATCATAGAAAACCAAGAAAATATTGTTGCAAATTTCTGTAAAAATAAAAAGATCTTGGTCTCCTCAGATTTCTAATGCTGGCTTTCTTTTCTTGCAGTAGCAGCAGAAAATTCAGCAAACTCCAAGAAGTGGGCAAGCCATAACAGGTTTATTTCCAAATCCAATTAGCCCTGCTTTCCACTGAGAACTCGCAACACATATAGAAATATATACATATAGATGTCTTTTTTTATTAGTTAAAAAAGGAACGTGCTTAGTTATGGAGCCACTGAATAATCTCTGAAAAGTGGTAGTAGTTGTATCAAAGAAAGGAGGTTTTAAATGCATTTTTAGTTTAGCAAAAATGCACAGCTTTTTGGGTTACCAAAGGTTTGGATTTATACCACAAGAAATCCCATGCTCCAATATCAATGCTTCCTGCTGCCAATGAAATATCTCCTGCTGGGATTCCTTGATGCATGTCACAAGGACTAAGGTATTCAGGTCACTGACAATTTCAATAACCTGCTTTTGGATACACAACTCTCTGCACTGGAATATGCCTCATTCACTAATATTTTAGACGGAGTATTTTAAAATACAATTGTCATTTCTACTGTGCCTAAGAGTAGAAATATTTGCAGGATAATTACAGCTAATTACCACTAATCAAAGGTATTTCAATTGCAGAGTTACAAATAACGTACATATGACTATGTTAAGAAATAACTTAATATCTAATGAATTATTGCAGAACCTATGAATAAAATTAGTGTTCATATATACATTCCTATTTTTCCCAGTGTAGTCTTTGCCAATTCATGTAAATTAAAAAAAAATAAACAAACAGTGTCATGACTCACTGAACAGAAAATGCCACAGTAATGGCAGCTGTTTAAAATATCTGCTTATAAAACATAATTTGTCTTGCTTCTCCTTTTATATCCTTAATTATTTATTCGGTACCTTTTGACAGAACACCAGGAAACACCTTACACCTTAATTTTTTCCTTTCAGATCTTACCTCCAAATACCCTCCTTCCCAAAACACGAAATTGGTTACCGTTTCTGTATTAATAAAGCATGGCTGTCTCTATTTTCCTGGTATTCTGCTCAAATTGCAATATTTCTACCTCTCTCTGACATCTCTTACTGAGTATCTTACCCTTTGACTGTCGAGAATGGTACTGCAAAGAATATTTTCGTCTCACACTTCAGTCTGCAAGTCCACCTTTTACATTCCCCTGGCTCCTTCTTTTCTCGCCAAGCTGGAAGATCCTTGCCCTTATTTTCAAAGGACTTCATAGACTCTCCATGCTTTATGTGTTCCCACTCATTCAGGCTCCAGTTCCCACTGCACATTGGGCTGCGACTTTGTCCATCACTAATACATTTTAAGATACCTAGTTTCGTACTATTTCTAGGCTGTGCCTTATATTAGTGAGGAAGTCTTGAAAATATTGGCAAAGCTACATTGTGAACATCTATTCACAACCTGTTCTGACATGATGCTTGCTGAAGAGAAACAGGGAATGGGCCATTCAACCACTCAGATGGAGTGAAAAATGGCCCAGTGGCCAGGCTGATGATGAGTAGCAAGCAGACTAGGTGGAGGCCAGTAACCAGCACTGTACCCCAGGGATCAGTCCAGTCTTGTTTCACATTAATGATCTGGTTGATGGGGCAAAGTTCACTGATGGCATTAAAATGTGGCGACTGACTGATACGAGAGAGGGTTGTGCTGCCACCCCGAGGGACCTCAACAGGCTGGAGAAATAGGTAGACAAGAATATCATGAAGCTCAACATGGCCAAGTGCAAAGGAACAACCCCAGCCACCAGTATATGCTGGGGGCTGCCCAAATGAAAAGGAGCTTTGCAGAAAATGACCTGGGGATTCTGGTAAATACCTTGTCGTACAGGAGCAAAAAATGTCCTGTGGCTGTACAGAAAGCAAATGGTTTCCTGAACAGCAGTTAGGAAGAGTGCTCTCCAGAGGTCAAGGGAGGTGATCCTTCCTCACTACTCAGCACTGGTGATGTCCCACCTGGAGTGCTGTGCCCATTTCTGAACTTCTCAATACAAAAGTGACATGGAAAGAATCCAGCAAAAGGGCATTAAGATGATTAAGAGACTGGAGCACCTCACATATAAGGAAAAACTGGGAGAGTTGGAATTCTTCAACCTAGAGAAACAAAGCTTCAGGGGGATCTCATCCATGTGAGTAGATACCTGAAGGGAGGGTATAAAGATGACAGAGATAAGGTCTTTTCAGTGGTGCCCAGCGATGGGTCAAGAGGTAACAGGTACAAACCGAAGGTTCTTTTGAACATCACATAACATTTTTTCATTGTGATGGCAACCAAACTCTGGCACAGGTTGCCCAGAGAGGTGTTGAAAAGTTCTTTAAACCTAATGAAACATGGAGTATAACACTGTAAAAAGCTAGAAGGTTAACTGGACACAGCACTCTAGATGCAGTTTCACAAGGGCTGAGTAGATGGGCAGGGTTACCTGCAGGCAATGCTCTTCCTAATGCACCCCAGGATACTGTTGCCCTTCTTGGCCACTGCTGGCTCATGGATGCTTGTTGTCCACCAAGTCTCCTGGTCCTCCACAGAGTTGCTTTCCAGTGGGTTGGCCCCTACTCTGCACTGGTGCAGGGGATTATTTCTCCCCAGGTGCAGGACCTTGCCTTTGCTGAATTTCATACAGTTCTCTTGCCTATCTCTCCACCCTGTTGAGGTCCTTCTGAAGGGCTGCACAGCACTCTGGGGTATCAGCCACTCCTCTCAGCTTTGTGTCCTCAGAGAACTTGCCGAGGTGGCATCTGTCCCTTCACCCAGTTTTGAGATCCTCAGTACAAAAGAAACATGGGGTTCCTAGAGTGGGTCTAGTGGAGGGAAATGGGGATGACTGGGGGACTGGAGCACATCCCTTGCATGATAGATTGAGGTAGTTGAGCCTGTTCACTACGAAGAACAGACAGCTAAGAGGGGACCACATCAATGTCTATCAGTATCTGAAGGAAAGGTGTCAGAGGATGGAGCCAAGTTCTCTGTGCTGCCAAGCATTAGGACAAGAGACAATACACAGAAAATGCACAGGAAGTTGCACCTCAGCATGAGGAAGAACTTCTTTATTGTGCAGGTACCGGTGGACTGGAACAGGTTGCCCAGAGAGGCTGTGGAGTCTTCCCCACTGGAGATATTCAAGAACTGTCTGGACACAGTCCTGTGCCATGTGCTCGGGGATGACCCTGCTTGAGCAGGGAGGTTGGACTGCATGACCCACTGTGGTCCCTTCCAATCTGACCCATTCTGTGATTCTGTGACATAAGGCAGCATAAATAAATGTACTGCAATATGCATACTATAAAGCCTCCAAATACAATTGCCCTGTGCCTAAAAAGGGGCTAAGTTTTACCACACATTAAATGTTAGATAAAAAAAGCCCAACGCTGAGTTTCATAACAGGCTTAGGAGCACCAGTGTTGGCCAGACTGCAAGGCTTCTTGCCACAGATAAACAACTGCAGTGACAGAGTAAATAAGAGGCATGAAGGAATGACAGAGATTCCTCAAGAATCTCCCTATGTACTTGAGGCTGCAAAGGCATCTCCAAACTGCTCTCAAACCATGCTATTTTTTATTGCTAATGAATTAGCTGGAGAGCAGAACCAGTGTTCCTGAAAAGTGTCTTCCTCTCTCATCTGGTCAGATATTTTTCTCTGAAGCCATGTACAGGACATTAGCTGTGTGCCAGCACCTGCAAAGGATAAACTGCTGGCTCTGCCTGAGCTTTTAGCTCTTATTATCCAGGTCCCAGTCCCAGAGCTGCTAACTCAGATCATTTACTCTCCTTTCTTTACCATCAGAGAGATACCTGCTTAAGTTGTAAATTCAGAAAGCTGGAGGTTTTATGCAAATATCCTCATGTGCTGCTTTGCACAGCAATGAATATGAATTATACGATTTGCATGAACCCTCAACAGTAAATTCCTTCCGTCTTTCACTTTTCTTCCCTGTCAACACCAATATTTCTCTCCACTTCTCCACTCCTTTCTGTCCGTTTCAACAATGGACATATGCTACCATTCCTAAGCGACCTGGTTCACCATCAACCTTTTGGTTCCCAACCTCCTCCTCCATTTCTAATTCCCAGGCACTTCTTCACATTCATTCCTCAATTCTCTCTGCCTAAGCCCTCACCATGTTCTTCCTGCAATTTTGTTCTACCTGCTGTCACTTCTCAGGTTACCACTTCATTTTTGCTGGATATGGTCCCCAGCATGTGCTCATCCATGGTGAGACAAAGATGTACAATAAGAAACTAGTGGAACAACAATCTTAGATCAAAATTGGTATTATTTTTGACCATCCATCTCACGCTATTGTGTGAGCTACAGTAAAATCACCAAGTATTCTTGTAATATCTAAGGTGTATGTTCACTAAACACAACAAAACCTCTAGACAGAACACAAGAAATATCACTGGTTACACTATTATAATCTGCAGTCTTCACCACTGAGTAAAATGACCTGTATCTGTACTCATAAGGACCAGTTTTCTATTGCTCATACAACTAAAATTTATCTTACTGGGTTGAAAAGTGCAGGTTTACGTGATCATGTGATTTTTGTTAGGCAGTTTGCTAGGACTGTAGCCTGTGAATGCTTATGATTTTTCAGTTTGGGTTTGGTTTTTTGTTTTTGTTTTTGTTTTTGTTTTTTTTTTAATTAGGCAGAAAAATAAAGCAACCAAAAATTAAGCACTTGTAGCAGACAGATGTGGAAAAATATTTTACTTGTCCTTGTGAGCTCCAGTATTTGTATGATTTGAAGACTTTTATTAGGTAGAGGATTAATTCCATAGGCTGAGAATATGCTATTTGTTGTCTGCTCGGAAAATCATCAAAACTTAGCCAAGTTTCAAACCTTTGAAAAAAAGCAGCCACCCAATGCTTATAAGACAGTTTTGGGTTTTTTTATAATGGATAAATCAGGGAGCCCCCTTTTGCTAGTACAGTCCACTGCAGGCCTACATGTTAGTAGAACCAGTAACAGCTGCTCTATTTAAATATACAGTTGAATGTTCAAAAAATTTGCCATAAAAAGAATAAAAATCAGAGAAGCAGTTTCTATTTTTATTAGTACTCTTATTATTGTAATTACGAAGATTCTGTGATAGAAGAGCTGTAGTTTAATGCTAACCATATATTCCATAGATTGAATAAATAAGATCAGATAAATCAGGGAGCAATACAACTCCTTGTAGTAACATTGGAGACTATTTAACTAATTAAATGGGGTGATAATAGGCACTTTACCAGGCAACAAGGACATAAGAAAGAAAAATGTAGGTTAGGAACCTTACTACTGGAGAGTGAAACAAATTCCAAGACAGAGACTCCAAGCATCAGGGAGTAAGGTAACTCTTAAGCCATTAGAGTTTCTATGAACTCAGCTTTTAAGATCATGTATTTGATCTCTATTACATAGTAGTATGCCTTAGATAACTGTATGTCCCTTAAAGACAAAATTTCGTAAGTAAAGCCCTAAAAAAGAGCAATAATGTTCAGAGGCTAAATAGCATTTCCTCTGCAATTGCAAAACTGATCCACAGTACTGCTCTAAACACAGGAAATGATGTCTGAAACTCATTACAGATCTCCCTTCTTAATACAATACAGATTAGGAAGATTTTTTTTTTCTATTTGAGTGCAAAGAAAAGGGGACCATAACCACCTGTGGTCAGCAAAGTGGAACAGATTAGAAAAAGTAGGTTGTGGGAATAGGACTAGCAGCAGGGTAGAAAGCATGGGAGGTGGGGGGAGTGTGTGTAATAGAAGAGGGCATAGATAAAAAGCTGGAATTCGGAACTAACAGCATGAAATAAATGAAGTGAAAGGGAAGAAGAGAAATGTGGCAAGGAGCCAGGATCAGACTAACTAGAAAAATGAAAGAAGAAAGTGACACGTGAGGACGAAAACATCGAGACTGAACATGGGAGATTGGGACTGTAAGCAAGTGGGACAGAAGGGCAGGAAGGTTGGCATGAAGTCAAAGTAGAAAAAAATGAGCCTGGATGAGAACCAGGGAGAGAGGAGGAGGGGCAGAAGCTGACTGTGCAAGGAATCAGGATTCACACAAAACGTGTAAGGAAAGGACATGAAGCCAGGCAAATGAATTGGACAATAAGGCAATAGAATAAGGATAAGAATGGAACAGACTGGAGGCAACGGGACAAATCAGGCTATGTGTGGGAGGAATGAACCGTAAACACTGCGTCTGTTCATGCACAGAGCCTGGAATGGAACCCAAGTTCCCCAAGTGTCACCACTACCTTTCTGCAGTCAGCAAGTTTAACCTATATGGTCTAAGAGTATGCCTTTTAAACCACTGGAACAGTTCCAGCAAAAAAAGGGAAGCCTAATGCTGTTTTCAGCTATTAAAGCAAGTGACAAAGGTCATTTACATGTTTTCTACAGCTGATTTAAAAACTTTGTCAGTCTTTACTTCAAGACTGATAACCTACATTTCTATTTTTCAATCCACCAGGAAATGAGACCAAGAAAAAATAAAAGAAATCAGGGAAAATATTATGTGATCTTGTGATTATAGATGCTTATAAGTTATGGTCCTACCAGTGATATATTTATATTACAGAGAAGATCATAAATCTGTCACTTTTCAAAGTTTGTGCCTGAAAAGCCTTGTTAGACTTCTTCTTCATACTTGCCTCTCATATATGAAAGTCACTGTAAATGGAATCACAAGGAAAATAAAATTTATATTGATCAGAGAGATCCTGAAATAACCAAATATATATAGTGTAGACTGTGCACACCTCAGCTTTAAAAACACACATGTATACATTGAGAATTTTATAGTAATTTTGTATACTGAGATTGTCCCTCCTCTGTACATGAAGTTCAAACTATCTTCTTATCATTTGGTGTTGCATGAATCTAGGTTTTCTTGCCTTGTATTATCTCCCCACAATTAGCATTTGAATAATTTATAGAAATCTTGTGAATGTATTCAAAGTGAAAGAAAGATATCACAAGCAGAAATCCCAAAGTGGTCTCTCTGTTTGAGGAAACAGAGTGTAATTTGATCTGAAGGGAAATATGGCTCTTCTACCTGAGTACAATCACATATGCCAAACATGAACAAAAAGACTGAAGAAAAAAAGGGTGAGATACGTCTGGATAAAGCATCCTCTAGAGGATTTTCTGACCAAAAATTAAAGACTCAACTACTTGACAGGGAAAATATTTATTCCCTGAGTGACTATAATCCATTCTTTTCGAAACACTAAACAAGCACCCTCTTCTTTAGGCTCTTCTCATTGAAAACATCTGTGGAGTGTGGTTGCAGAAGTTCAGAAACTGCATTCAAAGGAACTACTATGTCAATGCCCAAACTTGATGAGATTAAGTATCATTCCCAACAATGAATTCATATATCCCTCTACATTGAAGCATATTCCAACAACAGATGTGGATTTTTTTTTTTCTGTTTCGAGCTTGGCATGCACTTAAAGAAAAAAAAAAAGAAACTACAAGTCACTCAACTGCAGTTGAGTCAAATGACTAATCTGTTTTAGTAATGATGAGCAAATTAGTCCACACTGCAAGAGGGTGTATTCTCTGTGACTTCAGCAAGGAGCACAGTCCCTTTTACAATCTGAAAGAAGTGTTGTGTTTTGATGAACTAACAAATCAGAGGGGTATGACTCAGACCAACCAAATGTGTGTGAGGGAGAATATACTTACAGAATGACAATTTCACACATTTGAAAATGACACAGGATGTATATAATATGCTAAGAAACATGAGGTAGGCATCTGATATCTAGAAACATTTTTTATTTATTTGAGATAAACATTATTTACTTATTTGGGATATTTCCAATTTACTGATGGAAAGAAATCCTTGCTAGTACAGGAGTTACTCTTGCAGAGGTCCAGTCAGTAGCTGAACAAATGTCTTATCTGGTTTTTTTGGACATCATGAAACCCTTTAAACCTAAGCCAGAGGCTAAATCTGTCTCATTACGTAAGAGACTGCAATTAAGCAAGCTTAAGCATCCCTTATAATCCACACTGTTTAACTGTTAGCTCTCTCCCTGACTCTCCTTTGGACCACTCCAACCAGCTCTCTACAAACATGACTAATCTCCTATAGAGGAAACTAGCTCCAAACAGTATGAATGTGAGCCAGACTGTTTCCTGGCTTAATCCCTACCCCTCTTTTATTTAGTGATTTAATAGTTTAGACTTAGGCATCATCCCCCAAGGATGAAATTTTAGGAGAAGTAGTGTTTAAGCTACTGCAGAGTCAGCTCTGACCTGCATGTCTCTGATAGATGTTTGAAAGGTGACATTTCTGTGATAAACAACAAAGAAACAGCTTGTGCCTGGGAACTGTGCCAAAGTACCCAAGGCAAATGTCAGAGCTGCAGCGTATTCCCACCATGGGAAGGGCAAGTGTGTGCTCGCCTGATCACAGCAGCTGGAAGATGTCCAGCAGGGACAGCACTACCAATGCCAGATTACTAGCTGTCCACAAAGTGATTGCTGTGCTAAATTCAAATTGAGGGGCCAGCCTGAGAAATACAAGTCACCCTTCTGCAGTTGGCACCAGTGCCAGCACGGGCAGGGTGGTACCCAAATGATGTGTGCGCTGGTGTGCACCGACAAATACACCAGCACCGCCCTGCTGTGTGAGAGTGAGACAAAGGAGTTCCAGTTGCCATCAAAAACAAGGTTAAAAATGTGTATGTCCAAAAGGCCCTGTTAAATTTACACAGGCAAACCTGACATGCTCTAATTTCTTGAGGCTAGCTTTGTTGCCCTAATAATCTTATTCTGAAAAGGTTTTTGTGTGTCACAGATGCAGATTTGGATGTGTGTTGTAGAGCTTATTATTTTATTAAGGTAAAATTATTAAGCTAAGCAACTCTGATCTTAATACCTCAATAATATAATTTTTTTTGGTATAATATTAATATCTCAATATGCATTAAAAACACAAAATTGCCTTTAGCCTTAATACTTATGGAGGGGAAATGACAACAGCCCTAGAAACTCAGAATAACATTGTTTAAAAATAGGCCTATTTTTTAATGTTTGCAGACTGGTAGTATTTCAACTAACAGTCTATTGCACTCACTGATAACCTAATCTGTTCCTGTAAAGCAGATTCTTGTCTTACAGAGACTGACCTTCAGGCAGTAGCCTCAGTTGCCCTATTCTGTACTCAGTAGCCATATCCTGTACACAACCCTCAAACTCACCAGCAATATCCTGTACTCCTACGCAAAAAAAAATATTCCACTCTGGATCTACATGCTCTGTCACTAATAGGGCAATTCATTTATCATTCACCCACGCTCTATTTCAATATTCAGACTAAAAATGTTTTTACATGGTAAATTTATCCATTAAACTGGTTTTCTTTACAAATATATGTAAAGATAGATACAGAATTTTTTTTTTTTTTTCAACATCAGATAATACATACTGACACATAAAACTCTTACTGATTCCCTCTCTGGAAACAATGCAACAGGATTCTGCTATGTTTTGCTTGTGATAAGACTGGTTTTGTTCTAACTCTCCTCCTTCTCTAGGATTCACTCTGTGCAGCTTTATGCTTTCTAAAAGTAAGGCATCAAGTCCATGCCCACTTCATGATGACTGGGGAGACCCAGAAGACCAGTGGGCAGTTAACCCATCCTTTGGCCCCACACTGTGATCTGGATTCCTCATGAAGAATTTAAAAATGTTCAGATTACACCTCTAACAAATTCTAGTTGCCCATGATCCCTAAAACCACGGAGGGTCAAACCTATAAGCAATGAAGCATCACCCCTATTTTAAATGTACTACACAGAATTTTCTGAGTTGTCCTCCAGAGGTGATTCTTTACATTAGACAAGAAAAACCTTTGACTTTGTCCGTAAGTTTAGTTGGCTAAATTTAGTTGAGAAGAACTCCATCCTAAATAAAAATGGGTTTGCCATTATCAAGGAATCTCTACAAGCCAGGTTTATTGTAAGGTGTGGATGCAATGTCTTTCACATGATTAGCTCACTCAGATTGATGTATCTTTCTCCAGTAATTTCACATATAAATTACTGTGGAAGATGGAGCAATAAGATTTTTATAACCCACTTCATTTACAACTTGAGATTTGTAACAAGAAGCTTACAGTGCCTTTATTCTTGACAAGTTTCCTCCTGTGCAGATGCAAATTAAATTTTCTCACTATAAATTAAAAACTTTCACAGTTCCTTCTTTTTTTTTTTTTTCTCCCAGGTAAAGTAAATTAGTACCATCTCTATTATTGCTATGCTCTTACAAACAGCCAGATGTGATGGGTTTTTTCCCATTTTGTGTATTTGAAAGCATACAACCATATATGTAAAGAACTCAGGTCCTTTAACTGAGTCTGGATGTCAGTCTAAAATAGTGTAACAATTTCTTCATATCACAACATTTTTTTTTTTGTAAGACAATATGCAAAAATAAATATGTATGTAAGGTCTATAATATAAAATAGTTCAAAAACTAAATCTGTGATTTGTATAACTAATTCAACAGCATTTATTACGGTGAGAAGCTTCTCCACATGAAAAATACATCTGTAGCTATTTCATAAACAGGAAAAACTATCAGTCCTTACTGCTCCTGGAATAATACTATTCCTATATTGGATGGGGTTTGGCTGCAGGTAGTGCAGCACCAGTGCTAGCAAACTATTCAATGACAATGGTTTAAAACAGGTTTTCGGAAATTTCTGTGGCCAGTAATTAAAGGATCATTACTTATTAGACAAGCTATAAGACAAGAAAAGGCTATTTTGCTGTTCAAATACATTCCTGGAAAGACAGAAATCCTCCCAAGAACTTAAAAGGACAGCAAACTAAAACCAAATAGACTTTTTGACAGTCTTCCAGTACAAGATAGAGATTTATCACTGTAGCAAGTTTTTCAAGTGCGACTTTTTAAAAAATATGCCAAAAATACATATTAGAAGAGTGTGAAACTGTAAGGGATCAAGTCCAGAATTTATATTAATAACTTTCTCAGGGAACATTAAGATTTTGGGCTAAAAGATAACTATTCCCTCATAAATATACTTTAATTTAAAAGAGACTATCCAAATCATGTCTCGTCTAAGTTTATTCCCTTTCTGCCATACTACTTTTACCCAAAATAGTAACAATACTCATATCGGTCTATAATTAGTTACTCAAAATGGAATTATAAATATGTTACGCATGTGAATTCATCCTAAGGCTAAAAGATATTTTAAAATTATCATCCTAAGAAAGGAAATTTTAAAAACACCCTGATGACGTAGTTACTGAAAGAAATATTTCCCTGATACCTAATAAATCCCTTTTATAAAGGAATTTAAATTATTTACTCGTTTCTTACAAACAGAATCACATGAAAGCTGTATTTATCTCCTAAATGACATATGCAAATTATACATAATGATAATAAATATCTCTAAACCTTATTATTCACTAACATTACAAAGGGAAGGTATTTGGTCTGTATTTGGCTAATTATAGTGAGAAGAGTATAATGTTCCTTCATTGGCTTTTTCTGTGTGTACCCATACTATAGACACTAGTGCAACTGGTCCCTGACTCCTCACTGAAAACTCCTGAAACAGTAAGAATTAACACTACTGTCATCTGGGACATAAAGGGAGATGCAGTTCAACAAAGTGCCAGCAAAAAGGATCATGTCACAAAATAGCAATCTGAGCTCTTGGAATTCTTCAAAAGGAAAGGTATTTTTTCCATTAGCCACTTTTAGCTACAAACTTTATATGTACAGTTCTGTTTCAAAAAGAAAAATAACTAACTTAACAAGAAAGAGTATTTCAAGTCATCCAGAGTTAGCGCTGCATACATATGCATGCTACACATACATAAGGAAAGGTAAGTTCAACTTCCCAGCCTTTTCAAGTGAGTTCTTTCAAGTCCTTTTCAATTAAACTCGGGTTTAGCTTCACAATAGAAGAAATGTACAGCTGTAGTATAAACACATTGTTGCAGTACAAAGCCCTAACTTGTAAGCCATCCTAAAACGTAAAAATAAGTAGCTGCAGCTCAAGGCTGCATCACTGCTATCCCTTACTTCTGAGTAAAAGCTTTCTTGCCCTACTGAAGTCTGAACACAGGCAGAGTGAGTGCAGAGGGATCAGTGAGAGTAGTAGAATTGTAGCAGAATTACAGAACAGCACAGGGTAAGACGGGATGAGAAAATCAAATCATCAGTAAATGCAAAATACTCCTGATACCTCACTTGCTAACAAAACTTTGGTTCAGTATATCTTTGTGGAAAATTTTTCTCTCTAAATTTATACAACCTGAAATTATTGAGGATACACTTCTGGCCGTATGTATGTATGTTTTTATATATATATATATATATATATATATATATAACCCAACGACTTAATCTATTATGAAAATATGCTGAGCTTTGACACACTGTGAAAGAGCAGGAACGGGGTATTTCAATAGGAGAAATCTAATACCCAGCAGAACTAACTAGACTCAAACACGTTTAGTTTTACTATAACTTATGCTACATTTTTACTATTTTCTTGTTATAAAGTGTATTATTTGTTTTCTGAAGTCTGGGCTAAGATGCATCAGAGAGGTTTTCGGAAGATACCTATGGGAAAGTGATGATTTGTGAGCCCTGAGGTGGGTGGAGAGCTGTGGAGAACTCTCCTAAAGTGGTCAAACTGTAACAAAGACTCACTGAGCATGTCTAGGGAGAGTGAAGATAAAGGAAAACTTAAAAGGTAAGAAAACTGAAAAGGTATTAAGAGGCACAAGTCATGTTTAGGCATGGCCTTCAAATCCCAAACCCAGGACACACTTCCACAACCCGGTCACTGGAAAACTTTGAATGCAACTGCTAAGTGAATCCCGGACATTTATTCACAGAAATACACACAGCAAAAAAGTTGGCTAAATAAACATTGACATCAGACTGTAAAAAAATAACAAGACAAAAGCGCTTATTTTGTCTTCCTTTCAAATTTCAGTGCAAATTTAATTTTTGCTGTAGACAAACTATTGCTGGTAGTAGATTGAGCTGTATTGGGTTGAGAGCTTTACAAGGTTCATTCTCTAATGATCTCTGTCATTTGAGATGCCACCTGTAGTAAATGAATGGGAAAGTTTTTCACATTGAAGTAAGAACAGCCTCCCTGACTTGAAAGCATTTGCTATTGCTACAGAAGACTACCATAAAGAAAAGAGCAGCAGGTGAAAGTATCATGCTTTACCTGTCCATACTTCGCAGCTAAATGTAGGGGTGTCCAGTACTGGTTATCCACTACATTGAGATCAGCCCCATGATCTAGTATCAGAGATGCAACATTCTTGTATCCATTAGCACAGGCCACATGCAGCTGCAATATAAAAGTTAAATTTTGCATATGTTAATAGTTTAAAGAACTCATCCATGGTGTGTTATGGTGTATCTTTACTAAATCACAGTTACAACAAATACAAAATATACATGTGATAACTACAGACTAGAAAACCACTGCAAAATCTTTTTTAGCATTTATAAACAAGATGCACCAGAAAAAGATAATCGTATCTTATTGTGAACTACTAAACAATCTAGTCTGACTAGCACTTTTCATATAACATCAAGCAAACATCCTTTCAAACACATTCAAATACTTCATGAGCCCAGGTAGAATCATACATTTCAACCGAACTTGAGCTCTCTCAGAGCCTAGAACTAACTTTCTTTTGCGGCAGTTCAAATATCCCAGACTTAAGTTGACACTACTCCAAAATGAATTCATTAACACATAATCAAACCAAGCACATTGAGACTGCAGCACAAAATTAGTGACAAAAAAAACTTTCTCAGTTTTGAACCATAGAGATTTTATTTCCTATAGTTGCACTGCTTCCCTAGATACTTAATTATTTTAACTGGTAATTGTTTAAATAATTTTAGTTGATTTTCTGTGTCTGTAAACTTCATTTAAGAGCCGAAGTGAAACAGGAGAAGGGTGGAAAACGCAGTAACACACTGACAGAAATTCAGGTCAGCAGGAACCTCAGGAGGTCAAGTAGCACAACTTGCTGCTGAAGCAGGGACAACTTCAAAGGGAGCTGTGCTTGCTCATGGCTTGTCACTCTGAGTAGCAAATACAGTAAGAGTGATAAAGTATAGAAACTGTAATGGCAAGAAAGGGAAAAAGGAAACTCAAAAGTACCTTTATTAATGGCTGATTTGAGGAGTTGGACATTATCTTTTGCAATGTACTATTATTTAAGGCTCTATATGTGTTTGGCATTTATATCAGCAATCAATTCCACTATATGTTACTTACAGAATGAGATTTTTTTATATTAAAAAAACCCAACAGACATGTTTGGGTTTTATTTAATTAATACAAATAGCAAGCATGCAAAATAAATATAAAAGCAATATAATACAAAACAGGTCTTGTGAACTGAGAAAAAGATGAAAACATAATTAAGGCAACAAAATTATTTCCTCATGTAATAATCAAGTAAAAAAAGAAAATGCAATAAGGAATCCTACACCAGGGAAAAATTGTAATTTTCAAGTTTTGGTTGAAATTGTTTCTTATATGTGGTGAATAACTATTGAGGCATGTATTTCATATGATGAGATTAATCCGGGTTACAGTTTAGTGGTCTTTACTTTCTCATAGTCCCCTGCCTGATTTCAAACATTTCCTCCACTTCTGGGAACAATAGGGACAAGATCTAAATTTGGAATTTGGCACAATATAACTGCTCATCCCCAGTCAGAAGGACTTAATACTCACACTGGTCAGTAAGAATAGGGCATAGGAATATTGCAGAAATTGAGAATTGAGATTATAGGTGGTACCTGTATTCCCAAACCACACAGCCCAACTTCATGACTTTTTCTCCTTGAAGCATTGTTAGCTGAAGATGCTATTTTTCTTACGATTGAAATGGATGGATAATGACAATAAAAAGGTTTTGCAATAAACCTGTTACTAAAACTGTGTAGTTCAAAGTCACTGTAAGAATAGGAGACACTAAAATGAGAGTCTGGGAGATTACCTGCCTTACCTGCTATTTCTGGTTCAGCAG
Source organism: Eulacestoma nigropectus (assembly GCA_013397775.1). Lineage (NCBI taxonomy): Eukaryota > Metazoa > Chordata > Aves > Passeriformes > Eulacestoma > Eulacestoma nigropectus. Next base: position 121,140 of record VZTE01002317.1, read on the forward strand.
CACATGCAGAGTACGCATAAAGTTTTCAGTATGAACATGACTGATGCAGAGGGAAGGAATACAGTACAACTCATCCAAAATCTTCCCCTGCAAAGGGTGAAAAACTCCCCTGGGGGCAGAACTTTGATTCTGCATGCTATGATTTCCAATCTACAAAACCCTCAAATTTTTCCTGTAATTTGACATAGCTTCATGGTGGAGGGAGGGTGGTGTTTTAACAGAAGGAATTACATTTTCTATTCAGACATCAACTTGACAAGTGCTATTTTCAAGCAGTTTAAAAGCTCATAGGGAAATATTTTATGGCTGAAATCTTTCAAAGAAAAATGATTACAGGAGAATATAACAGATAAATTAATTTTACCAAATATGCTGTGTCTGTCTGTATTGCATGTGCACAAATGCAGGTGTTACGAATCTATGAGAATGTGTGTACTTATATATTTACGACAACAATTTCTTGCTTGATTCATCTTAACTTACATATGGACTTAGACATGTATTCTGTCAAGAGAAAACTTGAGACTTAAAACAGAGATACTTGTCTTTTTTGTACAGATAGATGTAGAGGAATAAAACACTGTTCCCAGAACCCTCTGATATACACACAACTATGACAGACTTGCTGACTCGACACTCATGAATAAAGAGAGAATTGTTTAACAAATTCTGGATTTTCCACCAGTTTGTCAGACAAGTTTCACATAATAGAAATCTCAAAGAAAAGCAAAATTACCTATATTGTATCTACTTCTTGAAAAAATCAGGTTTCAGCATAAAAAACTGTTCATGAATAAAGTATCCCTTTTGTCAACGTTCTACTAAGCAAACAGCAAAAAACAAAGTATTCACAATGTTTTTCTCCCAGTATTTGCAGTTCTGCTAAACATCTTTCAGAAATGTATTTCAACTAGTCCAGCTAACTACAGAAAAGGTTTTATACAGTAAGATTTATCTAAGTTCATAACTCAGTTTAACTAAGACAAATCTGACTAAAATAGCAATAAAAGTTAAGTACAAAAGCGATGTGATTTAGCAGCTTAGATAAAAATATCAGAAAACTGGAAGGTAAATTAATGCTTTTATGAAATAAACTAAAACTTGTGCTGTTTCTTCCCACTCTGTCCCTGCTTCCCTCCTGTTTTTAAACAGTTAACTGCCTTGGGGTGGCCACTCCAAAAGACACAGTGCTCGGTTTTAGAGAGAACCAGTGGCTGGATTCAACCATCCCAGATATGAGGCTGATCACTTTTTTGATTATAGCTTAAACATTCCACAGGTATTAAAGTATGGAATATTAATGATTCAGTATATTAATTCAGTATCATGCAATGTAATTCAATGCAAATGAAGAAATGATAGTAATAATTATGAGTGCTCTAATTATATTAGTACAGAAATTTGCAGAAAAAAACCAAAGTACTTTGAAAAAGTTATTCAATATACTAACACTGCTGATTTACCATTTACTGATTGATTGACTGATCATGGTGTTGAAGTTTTTATATGCAAAGGGAACATTCCACAGACATGCTATGGAAATTAATTTAGAATTTTTTGACAGCTGAAGAAGTAGAAGTCCTGACAAAACAAAGGGATAGAAGATCTATTTGCAGAAAAAAGTACAATGAAACCCAGTGACTACAAATAACATGCAAATTTGTGAGTAGGAGTCCTTGTCCATATATATGGTGAATGCTTCAATACACTGAATCAAGATGGGATCGCTACATGAAACAGTGTTTTAGCAGGGCTCAGCCAGAAGATAGGACACAAAAATAGGGATCACAGAATGAAGTTTCAGCCCTTCTCTAACACAGAATGTCAGAGATCACAAGTATCTCCTGCAGCTTTAAACTACAATGTTAATATTTTTGCTATTAATTTTTACGTTGCATATTTACTGGCCAGGAGAAAAGAAGTTGTCATTAAGATGTTGCACTACTCTATTTTAAATTCTATATTATACATGGAATTGACATGCATCTATTTTCAAAAGGCCAGGTAGAACCAAAATCTTGGTTTATTTTCCTTAAGATAATTGCCTTGCAAACATGCTGAACTTGTTGCAATACATGCATATCCCCAGGGTGATGATTACATGTTCCCACTCACCAGGGTAACTCCTTCATCATTTTTTTGATTCACGCTCCCTCCACTTGAGATGAGCTGTCGGACATCTGTAAGCATTGTCATAGCTCTCTGTATCTTCATTTGGCGCAAGGAATTCAGCTCTACACCTGGAAAAAGAAAAGGATAAAACCTTCTGCTATTTTATTCATCAATAAAGATGTTCTGGGTTTTTAAAAGTTCAATCAACATTTAGTTAGACTTTAATATATATTTTTAGAGCCTTTACTCACCTACATTTACCAAAACAGTTTATGCCTATCTTTATCAGTCAATACATGGATGATTTAAGTCAGTGAGCAATATCCAATAAACCGCCCTGATCTCTTACTGACTGCAAGAGCAGTTGCAGGTAAAGGAGCTGCAATATCATGAAACCCACTGGGAGTGTGAAATAGCTGCAACTGGGAAAATAATTAAAAAATCTAAGAAAGCCACTCAAGTGTTTGGGACTGACTTAATTTTTTTCCTGGTTGCATTCTTTCAGCTCTGCATATACATTACAGTACCCAGACCAGTCCCTCAAATTTGGTGGCTCAGCTGCTTGAGAGATTGTGAAGTCAAGCAAATGACATTAAAACTCAACACTTTTTTATGTGCCTGGGTTATTTTTAACTGGGATAAGTTATCCAGCTGAGCCTAGACCATTTCAAGGCCCCATAAACCAAGAGGAAATGTTGTGTGGCAGCAGGAACAAATGGGAGGGGATGAAAGGAATGAAGGGTATGGGGTTGCTTGTGTCAGCATTGCTACCGAAAGAACAATTGTCAAAGAACAGTGTTACAAAGAAGATGAGCAAGGCAGTCTATAACCTAAAGAAAGCATGGTCTCCAGTCTGAAGAGGTTTAAAATAAGAAACAGGATATAACAGAAGTGTGAAGTGGTTAAATTAGCAACTGGCTGTGGTTTGATTGGAATAAATAACCAAAATTCCAGGCTTCATTCTTCTACTTCTAGCTCCATATGATTATTTAAATTCATATATAGAAAATGCAATTTGAGTATAAAAATTCTTCCTCTCTGTCCTGGCCATGACAGCAAAAACTCCTATGAATAAATGATTTTTTGTTTCTCTTCCACATTTGTCACTGAGCTTAAGAATGACAAACTATAAATTAATTTAATTAATATGTATTTAACTTAACATTTTTTCTTCAACAGTTCTTGAAGTTCTTTACATGACAAAAACAATTAAAGTATGTTTCAGGGTAAAATCGTATTTTGAGTTTCTTAGTTTTAATCTGCCCTGGAACTTTTATAAACGGGTATATGATGTGTAGTTCATCAAAGCATTCCAATATTGTTTTTTTCTAACATGCCACTGTACACACTGCTGTATGTTCTGCTGCCTGCAACACTTGTAAGAGTTTCAGCTCTGAAGTGAAATGCTCAGTGTGAGCACTGTCTTCCTATTCTCTTCTGTCACCTAAATGATACTAAAGAACATCAAATGTAAAACACAAATGCAAACATGACATGGATAAAATTACATTTTCTGTATCTGGATTAACCCTGTGATCTTTCATGTGAATGTAATCAAGGCAAACACATACATGTGTATATATATATGTGTGTGTATATATATATATATATATATCTATATCTATCTTTATTATATACACTGATTAAATTAGACAATGTCCCCAAAGGAGAATGTGTTTAACATCCTACTGCCTGACAGTTGCTAGACCAGAACACAATGCAAATTTCACAAAAGGTTCTCAGTGTCTCCTAACAATCAATGTATTTTGTCAGAACTAAAGCTTTTATGCCTTCATCACATTTCAGTGTAATGATTTGAAACTACCTGATGATATTTACAGATTACCAATGCCACGTGATGCCAATTAAATCTTTCTGTTTCTTTCTGTTTCTACCCATTTCCTGCTTTTTGCAACAGTAAATTGATGGTTTAACATTCTTGTCCCAGTGACAGCATTCTCCCAAATACCTAAGCACAATATACACCCCAAATTAATTATCATTTACAGTGCTGACTTAACATTTTAAACATACAACACTGAAGACTGAGCAGACAAAATGAAACTTTGCTGGTACAGATGAAGTTTTTTCTAATGTTCTCAGGTAAGAAAGATTAAAGTTTAAAAATATATTAAGCATTTTATACCTGATGAAGGCAGCCATACATAAGTACTGCTGATAGAACATACGAAATTTTTTTCTTCCTCTTGATATGTCCGGTAAACAATTAGAATAAGTTTTGAGTTTCAAGGAGAGAGGAAAACAGGTGGAAATCAATGTACTACCTCTTTTGTCTGGGAATATCTCAAACACTCAATAACGAAAATTAATTTCACAGTCGACAAATTAGAAATACCAGTTTCTGATTTTCTCAGGAAGAAAAAATGAAAAATAATTTTAAAAAATTACTGAGAGTGAAACACAGTTATTGTCAGTTTGTTTCCTTCACGTTTAATGTAAATTATAGTAATGCTTACAGGCTGAGGGCAGAGGCCAGTTGAGTCCATTCAGCCTTTTCTAGCAATTTACTACTGACTTACACCCAACATAGAGAATTAACGTATCAGTATATTCTTATATTAACAGTGAAATACTGATCCTTACTCCTTGTAAATTGCCTTCTATAGAACCTTGGTGTGACCTATCTGGGGCCACAAAAAGCCTGGCTGTTGAAAGATTAACTCTGCTCATGTTGAAGAAGAAATCAAGAAAAGCATTCAGTTGCATTAATTGCTACATTATTTTCTATTGTAAATGTAATGCAGCCATCAGCTCAGAGAAAACACATAAACCATGTTAAAGTGCAACAAAATTCACTGTCTGTGTGAATCCAAAACCTATTCAAGACAGCTTTACTGGCTTCAAACTAGTAATTGTATAAAGGAATGATACATATTTCATTAAACAAATAGAAGTAAATTAGCCCGGCAAGAGAGACACCAGAGTGACATGGTTCCACAGACCTAATTTTTTAAATATCCAGAGTAGGTTTGAAAATGCTACAGAAACAATAGAGTTTCTCTTTCTCTACCTTTACAAAAAATTTAATGAAAACATGTAAAAATAATCTAAGTTGCAGCCTTAGAAGTATAGTTTTGAATTCCAAGAACTCAGGAGCTATTAGGCTTTGAGCAAAGACTTCTCTGGTGGGGAGCTGATCAAGCATGCACATGGATCATTCTCTGAGGCTCAAACAAGGAGACCTTGTCAATAAGTGCTTTCCCTTAATCAAGTTCATAATTCTGGGGAGTCTGTTCTCCCTCCCCAGGGAGTGATACTTTCCAGGAATTTAGATGGAACAACAAAATGCTACTCATACAGTAAGTAACTCTCACTGCCTGAATCAAAGAATGACCTTCATGTTGCTTTTCAAAGGGGAAATGTGGTTTAGATATTCAGCTGAAATGGGACGACAGCCAGCATGAATAAAAAGAGGAAGAAAAACACATTGGCATCTACTATGGGAATGGATTCACATTTCAAAAAATGGGAAGTCAAAAAAAAAAAAAAAAAACCACCAAAAATGCATGCGATGGAAAAACACTCCTAATACCATGTAAAATCAGAAGAGCTACATGCTCAGGAATTCTGCAGGAGGTAAGATGGAGGAGGAACAGTTAAAACAGCAGTGACCCTGCAGGGCACACATTTGGTGATGAGTATCAGAGCTGATGACAGGCAGGGGCATAACCTAAAAGCTACAAAATAAACTACCTCTCACTGTTTAAGAAAAACACCTGACAAGGCCATTTCATGTGCTTTGGCTGTCTCACCTTCTCTGGCATATGGTTATAGAAGTGACAACCAAAAGAAATAGAAAAACCTCAGATAAATAATGCAAAAGCAACTTTCCAAAAGTTTCAGTGATAAAGAAATACAAGGCAAACAGAATTGAGGATTGCTATTAAACACATTTTCCTCACAAATGTCCAGTAAAAAGAAGCATGCAAAGGGAACATCCATTCCTGGGACCAGTACAAAGCAAAACACTGAAGCACTCTTTGGCAAACACCCACTGCACACTGCACACTGCACACACCCCCAGCAGCCACTCTTGCTGTAACATGCAGGTCTCATTCTCCAATGGGCTTAACATTCTTAAGGAGAGGTCAACAACATCTTGTATTTCAGACACAGGCGTACATTGAAAACTTGCAAAGGCTTTGAGAAGCCAGTCTCTCTTCTCATACTTGAGTCTTCTCTCACTCTTATCTGTATTTGCCCTTCCTGCACAGAGCTGTAGCTACAGCAAGGCTCTTTTCACCCCATGTATGATGAGCCTTTCTTACTCTTCTATAATTCAGGGGATACCACAGTTTAGAATTGTATTTTTCTTCTGTGCAGCATAAAATAGGATAGACATGTTAAAAAAAAAAACAAAACTCATAGTACAATTCTTTAAATACTAATTTTCATTCATTGAAATATTCAGATGTTGCTATTACTTTATTTGCTTAAAGTTTTAGAAAGACTTTCTGGCTCCTTATTAGATATCTCTGTAAACAGCATTAGTTTTGTGAGATTATATTATTCAACAGTCCTTGTGCATATCGCTTGGCATTATGTGAATCTCATTTTCAAAGGTCAGCATACAAATAGATACATGCCAGCAACATTTACTATGTGAGAAGGGAAGCCAATATTTTCATATTCTGAAAAAGAACGTATACTTGCAAAACTACTGAGGCCTATAGCTCTAACTCGCTGCAGCAGTACTGACTGATTGTTGCTGGAGGGTTTTGCCTGTCTGCCTTTAAAGATATCATTACATACGTTTAATGAAGCATGTTTAGTTTTACAGACTGGCTTGGAAGGAACCTTAAAGACCATCTAGGTCAATCACACTGCTATTGGCAGGGACACCTTTCCCTAGACCAGGTTGCTCAGAGCCCCATCCAACCTGGCCTTGAACACTCCCAGGGATGAGGTGTCCACAGTTTCTCTGGGCAACCTGTTCCAGTGCCTCACCACCCTCATAGTAATAAATTTCTTCCTAATATCTAATCTAAACCTACCCTCTTTCAGTTTAAAACTGTCCCTGTCCTTTCACTACATGCCCATGTAGAGTCTCTTTCCATCTTTCCTATAGGCTCCCCTCAGGTACCGGAAGGCTGCAACTAGGTCGCTGCAAAACCTTCTCTTTTCCAGGCTGAACAAGCACAATTCTCTCAGCCTTTCCTCATAGGAGAGGTGCTCCATCTCTCTGCTTATCTTGGTGGCCTCCTCTGTACTCGCTCCAAAAGGCCCATGTCCTTCCTGTGCTGGATGTAGCACTGCAGGTGGGGTCTCACCAGAGTGGAGCAGAGCGGCAGAACCACCTCCCTTGACCTGCTGCCCACACTGCTTTGGACGCAGCCCAAGGCACAGTTGGCTTTCTGCGTTGATAAGGTTTGTTTCCTTCTAGTCTGAATATGCTATAAGAAGCGAAGTTCCCACCTCCTCCTCACAGATCAGAGTGACAATTCTCCCACTCTAGTGAACATGCATTTATTCCTCTCTCTTCTACAATAAGGACACTGATGATCCTTTCAGCTGAAATTAGTTACATGAATTGTCTCTTAACTTGTATGAAAACAAAAATATTTTTTGTAATTTATTTCAAAAGACTGGCACAATCTCAAGGCTTAATATTAATGCATTCATTTGTGGATATGTACTGCATGTTTATTATTTTATTTGTAATATTAATACTAGAACACAGAAGCAAAAGAACTATATCACTGTCTGCAGCTACTTGTGGTAAATATCATGTCTGAAATGAGATCATCACAGATGGTATTTCTACACTACAGATTTTACTGCAAGGTTTTAATACATTATAGATAATTTTTTTTGTGAGAGAGCAGTAAAAGAAGGCTACTCAACACACGCAAGGGAGGCAGGAGCTAAGGGTGAACACAGGCCAGGCAGGTCAGCATCCTCGCTGACAAGGGCACAGTCCCACAGTACCCAAAAATGAAAATCCAGCAGGTCTGGTAATGGGAATCAGGGCCAACAGCAATCCTGTGATTGCCAGAAAAGCCTCTAGCAAAAAATCCAGGTAAATCAGATGAAGCAAGGAGTCAAGTCAGTGGTCCAGGGTTGGGGTCAGCAAGGATCATGGCTGGGCACAGGACTACCTCAAGCAAGGACTTGAGACTAAATGTGGCTCCAGAGACAAAGGATGGGTGAAAGATCATGACAACGCTGCTTCCAGCTTTGCCTCACAGCTTACCTCTCCCATCCAACAGCTCCCAGGTCACAAGGCCAACATAGCTGGCCTTGAACACAGGCAGCCAAGGCCCTGGGAGCAGGGGTAGAGGAGAGGTCGCAGGGCCTGGGGGTGCACCGCGGGTACTGACATTTTCTTCCAACTTGATAAAGGTTATAGTTTTAGGAATTCTATAAAAAAGTGAAAATATGCTTCTGATGGTAATGCATTAGATCATTTCTTGATAACTTGTTTGAAAGGATACTGAAAGGGCATCCCCTGTTTCTGATGTTCTTCACAATCTTTTTTCAAATCTTAGCAAAGCCTATTAGTCAAGGAGATGCCTGTTTTCCTTCTAGCGTCTGTTAGAAAACTAGATCATAAATTACTGGCTATAATTTTAAATGTTAGTTTCAGCATCAAAAGTCAGTGAATTTAAAAGTTTTCCCTTTGATAGAAACATATGGGTAACATGCTGGAAGCACAAAAATATTAAGAGGAATCTAAGACTTCAAAGTCAGCCCCCCAAGAACTATAAAAAATTAAAAATTAAGGCAGCTTATTCACACTTATATTAGAAAACACAAAGGCCAAAGATGAGCAATCTCAACTATGATATTTTCAAATGTGTCACGTTTTCCATGTACTTCAGTTTTTGAAAGGACCTATGAAACATTTCATTTGTTCCTCTGTTCTTCGTGGCAACAACACCACCTAACCCCTATTATCAATTACTAAGGCTTTCTGCAGAAAATAGATTTTTTGTGTGTGATAATCTTATGGGTAAGTGGTTCCCAATCAACAAGAATCAAGGTGAAAAAACTTTGAGCAATCCTGAGGCTGTTCGGTTTTGATTGCCTATTTTTCTGTCAACCTTCTGCATCGATATTGTTGAAAGAAAATTTGTAAGCATAAATCGAGATCATGGTGCATATGGTTCTAAAACAGAAGATATATCAGGGGATTTAGTTTTAGCTGAAGCTTGCTGATCTTTGATGCTAACAATCTGTATGTGTTGGCATTTTAGTCAGTTCTTACTGCAGTATATTAGCAATAATTCCTTTGTCTGTGAAATAGTTTTAAATATTAAAGTCTAGACCAGTATTTTTCTGAAATGATGTTGATTTATATCCGTTGCTTTTCTTGACTGCACTGAAGCAACTCTTAACGTTTTTTTCCCCTTGTTGGATTACTAGATCTGTTTAAGAGTTTCTGTAGCACAACCTCAACACTAAAACATTTTGGTGTACACATTCATTCCTTTTAATTAATAACAATCAAAACCGATGAAAAATACACACAACTGGGATTTTCATTTTGATCTTATTCTCACAAAAGTGCCAGAGTGTTCAGAAGCACACGACGAGATGTATTGTCCAAGTGTTGGCAGCTGTGGGGCTGTAGGGACAGGTTGTGTGGGGAGAGCCAGGGGCTGTCCTGTGAGCTCTAGCAGACCCTCAGCAGGACACAGCTGAGCCTGGCTGCCAAGTGTGACCCATGGAAATGCAGACAGACACTCCTGAAGGAGCTCCATACCTGCGAAAAACCCACACTGGAGCAGAGGAAAAGTGTGAAAAAGAAAAGGGGCAGAGAGAGAGAGATTGCCATGTACCAACTCGAGCTCCCTCACACTTCCTTGTGCTGCTTGTGAGGGTAGAAGAGTTTGGAGTAAAGAAGTGAAGCCTGGGAAAAGGGGAGGAAAATTGTTGTCCTAATGTTTGTCTTTCTGTTTCTCACTACCTGAATCTATTCCAGTCGACAATTTTCATGAAGCTGAATTTGTTTAGCCTGTGACAGTAACCGGTAAGCAATCTTGCTGTTCTCGTCAGGAAGGGAATGGGTGAGCAGCTGTGTGGGAGTTTCTAGTGCAACCATACCGGATTTTATGAATAATTTCAAACTAACTTATAGTTTAAATCAAAAATATTTTTTGGTATATGTTCCTGTCACATTCTAGATTACTGTGAAGTGTCAGGTTTGCAGTAAAAATTTTTCTTTAATCCTTGCCCACGACTTTTCTAAATCAGATTTTCCTGCACATGTCATTCCCTTATGTTGTTAACTGTTGACTTCAGGGAAATTCTCCTTATTGTAGTAATTCGCAAGTTGGCTATTTCTGGTTAATGTTAAAAACTGTCTTCAGTGTAGGATTCTGTACTAACATGTAGCTTCCTTTTTTGTTTTTTTATTCTACCTACTGCTGCAAGGCAGAAAAATAAATTTATTTCTTCTATTTTTTAGCTGAAGAGTAAGACAATCTCCTTGCTAGTAAGAATTTAACAAACCATGGTCTATATTTGCAAAATCGGCACAATATTTTAACCATACAAAACCACCTAAATGGATAGGGCTTGCACATGATTTTGGCTCTATATGCAGCTTTCTGATACACCTGAATATGATCCTTTTAATATTCAGGGAACAAAACCAGACCCATTATTCCCCCAGCCTGGAACAGCATAATAGATTTTGCCTAAAGTGCATGAAATCTCTATTACCATCAAAGGTCAATAACCTTCAACCAGCTATTTTAAATTAATTTGCCCCCACAGAAAGTGAATGGTACTGTGCAAAATACTTTGCAGAAAAGTGATACCCATTTTTTCTTCTGTACCTGTGTCACACTAGAGAAAGAAATACCATCTGTACCTTCGGGTAGATATGTTATTTAAATATAGTCATTCTTCAAAAAATAAAATCACAACAGATGGTTTTCCTTTGCTTTTGTAATGATCTGCTGCTGCATGAAACTCTCACTACACAACAGACAAGAAAGCTATTAAATTTGCTTTCAGATATGTGTGATATGTAGACAGTTCTTTAAAAAAAAAAAAAGGGAAAAAAAACCAGACGTAAATGTCCAAATATTCTTTTCTCAGATTAAATAACAAGGCTGGTGTTCTTAGAATGCATGGTTGTCCTACTGAAAATTGAAGCCTGAGATCTTGGAGGACAAATGAGAACAACTCCTTTTTGGAAATGAATTACAATGAATTTGTCACCTCCTGTGACTTGGCAAATACAGAACCAAGAACTGTCTGTCAATCATTTTTAGTTTTCAGCTGAGTCATGAAATACACTATACAACTAAATACCAAGCAAGGAAATAAACAAAAATGTTGCATTCCTCAAAGTATTAAACATTTAAAACAGTCTAATGGAAAAGAAGGAAACAAAGGTCATATGCCATGATCAGAGTTTCACTGACACAGTTCTACAATAGAACATTCTGCCTCCAGAAACAGAGAATACACTGACAGTCATTTAAAGTTTGATAGTTTTAAAATGCCATTAAAGAATCAAAAGATTTGGCTTAAAATATAAAGCTGTTATTAATAAAAATAAAGGTTATGGAAGGCACTGGGTGGAATTTCTTGATGATCCCAATAATCAACCAGCTTTAAAATAAAACAAGACAAATAGTAAAAAAAAAAAAATCACCTATTTACATTATTATTTTCATTTCACCTCTGAAAGGAGACACTTCCTGAAAGTAAATAATGAATGGATATGAAGCTAAAGGTGTAAGTGGCAACAAAGAAAATTTCAAATGAAAACAAAATGAAAAGAAATGACATAAAGATGGCTTAGCACTGGAAGGGAGCCCAGAGAGAAGTAGAATCTCCAGTCCCACCTGGCCTACTCTCAGTTGGCCTTGCCTTGGCAGCTGTTGAAGTCCTTAAATGTCATGACTTTCTTTTCATAGCAAAACAAGAACACCGGTAACATGGAAAACCAATGACATCTTGGCACAGAACAGATTAACAGCTTTTACTGGTGTTTTCCTTGTGGCTGGTCAAATTAATAACCCTTCTGCTCTCTATAGTCAGCATTTCCTAGAACTGCACTGTTGGTGATAGGAGTATAGACTATTGAATAGGCACCTACATATAGACCTGTAAATTTAAATATACTAACAGTCATCCTGCATAGCAGACTTCTGTGTCTCAGCTGGCCATTCTGGGCTCCCTTCATAGCACATGGAAAGAAGCAAGCAGTCCAGATCCTAATTCACATGCCTTATTACAGATGCCTACCTTCAAAGCATCTCTTTTGCTCTAAGAAGGGTTTGCTATAGAGTGACTACCAGACATTAGATTTAGATAAATCAACGCAAATAAAGTTCTTGAGCTCATGAGCCCACTAGGCTTCTGAGTGCCCCTTGGACACGATCTCATATCATACAGTTAAGATCTTTCACTTTCCTAAACATCAAACAGGATGCTGTATTTTCCCTTCCATCCTTGATTAGGGTTATCTTAAAAGAAGCTTAGAATACGCCAGAATTATTACCCAAGAGAAACAAGGCTCTTAATATACAGAGGATATGTACCTCAAATTGTGTTCTCTTAGGTAACTGAAGTATGCTAATTGCTTTCTTCAGTAAATTATTACTTTTAGTATACAATGTAACATTATTTCCATAACATAACAGCAGAGAAAGCTAATTGCTATACAGGAAAAGAGAATTTTTAATGAAACACTAATAATTTCATTAGACTTCAGTAATAAAATCTCCATCTAATATCCTCATATGTTATGTTCCATAACAGTAAAGTATATATGGAAGCTTTCTGGCAGTTGCTAGATGATTACAATATTTTGTACTTGTGGTACTCCTGTGCCCTAACATATCATTTACAAGCAGAACTCATAGAACTAACTCTACTCTCTATGTCTATTCTACATACAAATCTCTTCTTAACATTGTAAATCAGGCTGCACAGCTGAATGGAGAATAATATAAAAACATTTTAGGAATGCAGGGACGTTCAGAGAACAGGGAAATATTCCTTATACATTGCTATTAAAGGGTGAGACTATGGGTAGGTGTTTCTCAACACTACAGGCCAAAGATGGTATTGACAACGGGATCAGCTAATCTTGTATAAGATTTGGTCCTGACAATGCTCTGTGTTGGGGTATTCATATGCAGGCGTGCATGGGGATTACTGCCAGGAGGAGAACTTCACCAAAACAATCCACAGAGCAATATTTACTCTGGGAAATTCAAAGTAATTCATTCTTATTCATACAGCTTAATTTCCTCGAAGAATCTCCTCCTCAATTACTATTAATCACGGTAGTCTATGCAAATATTTCAGTAGGTATTAATTAAATTTCAGAAGTCAAGTGTAGAATAAGGATACTTTGAGCTGTCTATTGTCACAAGAATAATAGTAGCAGACCAAGCAAAGCTGATGGGCATGTTGACACTGATCACCCAAAGGCCAGGTTTTCATGCACTACTGCAGTTAAGGGGTAGGATTCATCTATCCTAACAGTCTAACCCTAAAACTTGTCAACTAAGTTCTTATTAGACAGCAGAAAAAAACAGTCCTGGATGTCAGCTCTCCTCACCTAGCCAAGTTAGGAAGAGATGAAACAATGCATGCATTTCCTCTTTTGCTCTATTGATGAAAACGTCTGGAGGATTAGCTTAAGCTCACCTATCTAAAGTTAGTAAAGGTAGATGTCACCTTCAAAATGTTTAAGTTTTTAATTTGGCAACTTCCCAAACATTCACAGAACCACTGTTTAATTAGGAATAGTGCCTCTCCTATCTACTGTAAAAGAGATACCACTGATAACTGTAACCAAGCTTTTAATTCTTTTTCCAAATCTATTTCATTTTGCAACCAAACAAAAAACCAGACAAACTAAGGAAAGAGGAAACATTTTCTGATAGACCTATATTAACAATTGCAAGTAAGCAGACTACATCTTGTACGCTACATGATTTTTGCATGTTACCTGTTAAATACGAATCAAAGTATTTGGAACATTTAGACAACAAATATCTGTTTTTTTCAAAGCAATAAAGCTTTTAGAAGCTAACAGATGCTTTGCCATTAGCAAAATCCAAAACCAGAGCTGTGAAGACACTGCCACACACTGAGGAAACAAAATTATAAAACATGCAATATGCTGGATGGGTGCAGTACAGGACCTGACACTGTGATTTCCTCGACACTTTCCTTAAGCGTTCATTAACAGAATATAATTTAACTTCGTTTATGTTAAAAAAGATTTCTTATACGGAGGCAATGTTGAAAATAGACATTTTTTACATTATTGCTCACTATATTTGCGTAATGCCTTTTCCTCACTGTTAAGATGAGCCACATCCAATGCTAATACAACCTGTTATAGTCAAAAGCAATGCTAGAAATCTCACTTCCGAACTCTTATCTAAGTTTGGAACTGATGAGCAACAAACCCAGTTTTTCAATACAAGTCCTGTGATCTATAACATATTAAGCACAATTCATAATAGAAATCTAGCTACAGTATTTTCACAATTTAAAAAATCCCCAAACAAATACCAATATTTTTGAATAAGGGATATAGTATCATATGCATTTTCATTCAAATTATTTGCAAAGATTTATTTATTTAGCAGTCTGTCACTCAAAAAAAACATTCTCTGAGACTATACATGGGAAATGAAACAAAATGTAAAACCTGGTCCTTGAACAGTTAAATTAGTTGTTTTAAAAGCTTCTGTATCACTGCAGTTTTTCTGCTTTGAAATTACATTCTAACATCTCCATATGAAAGGTCAAAAGCAGTTTTGACAATGACAACTGCCATTAACCTTTGTCAGTTGTTCCAATTTGAACACACTGAAAACTTCTGTCACTCCAAATCACCTTCCTCCCCTTCATCCCCTTCATCCCCAAACTAATATAGTTCAATTGGCTTTGGTGTGTCTTACATCAGATCAATATGCGTCCTTACCATTTTTATGATGTTCAATAAAAGCATTCTAAAAGCTGAAGAGCTGACTTACCATTTTCTTCCAAGTACATCAGAAGGATGCTGCTAGATTCAGTCCCTTCTACAGCATAATCAAGTGCAATATTTCCATTAACATCTTGTAGAAGCACATTTGCTCCAGCCTATAGACAAGAATTAAAAGCACTTCAGGTTTTTGTAGTGAAATCTCAAAACACAATTGGGGTTCTTACACAGTCCCATTCAAAATCATTTCAGAGCTGGGGTTCTTAGACAGCCAGCTGATTATAACCTGAAACAAAACCAAACACAAAAAAAAGCAACGACAAAATGAAGGATTCATGAATGTCGAAAAGCTGGCTTTGTTTGAGACAGCTGACATGCTTGCCCCACTAGCTGTCCAGCCTGCCTTTGCCACACAGATGTCCGAGTTGCTCATCGGTGAGTTTTGGAACCACTGCCATTTGCAGCACAACACTTTAGTCAGCTGTCACCGACTACAGTCTGCCTTAAAACACTCCACAGCAACCAGAAGTGGTTCAAAAGGTGACTGACAAGCAGCACAGACACCCCTGCAGCAGGGATGGGCAGACAGCTGGTCTGGGTAACCTTGTCAGCTGGCCCGACCTCTTGTGGCCTCATCCATCAATTGAACCTCAAAGAAAACCATCCACTGCTAAATAAAATTGCCATTTGTCACCAACTGGAGACAATGAAAGTGAGCTTCATGATTTCAACTGTAGCCCCTAAAGAAGCCAGGCTGAAATTTCTCTAAGTTTCATTCATAATTCAATATAAAGGACAAAGAACTATGAGGAGCCCTTGGGGGTGAGGGGTGGTGAAATGAATAGATTCATGAGAAGCTTGAAAAGAAACCACCAGCATGATTAAGAAAACTTGTATTTTCTGCATTAAATATTGTTAAGGTAAGAATTTGCACTATGAAGGGAAATCTTAGGGTTTTCTAATAAGAAAGCTCTCATCCTTGAAAAGATAATAAATGTCTGGTGGACGTAGAAGCTTACATTACTAGTGTTACATTAACAGTATTGCATCACTAGAAGTTACATTACTAGTGAATTGTCATGTATCTTCTTTAAGAGGTCATAACATTATTTAATTTCAAAGGTTCTCTCTATGGCTTTTAATGGCAAGGAATTATGAAACAAGAATGACCTCAGGTAAATTTAATTACTTTTCTTAACAGCTTGTATGATAAAGAGTTTTGCTAATAAAAATGAGAAGTACCAAGGAGTGCCTTTCTTAAAACCACAGCAGCAGAGGTCAAATGTAATTTGAAATTATTAACAGAAGACATGACCGCTTCTTTCAGGAGCTTTCTCTGTAAGTATTGTATCAAAGAAAAACTTGCAACAGGCTCAGTTCCTGGCTCAGAGTGAAATATGACATGAAAAACTAGCAAGTTCATGTAGGCATTATGTCATCAAACCTAAGGTGTTGAAGGTGAACTGCTAGTCTGAGGTCATCTGAGTTTCCATCACAGTGACCAGAGGACAGACAGGCATCAAAAATGACTCACCTCAGCTGTCTCAAACATCTCAGATTAGACCATATCCTATGTAGCAAAATAAACTGTCCTGCTACAAAACGTACTACTTTCTTCTAGTATTACCTTTTTGCACTGACTGTAAGGGGAGCCTGGAGAGCAAATTTAGGTTAGATATATATCTTCTGAATTGTTAAATGAGATTAGATGAGAGCAGTTGACTCTCATGCTTAATGAAAAGGAATGGAAGGAGACTTACAAGTGTAAAATCTTACATTCACAGTTCTATGAAAACAAATTTCTGCTCTCTGTCCTGACAGATAAAATCAAAAAGACAATACAAAATCAAATAAAGGGTGGATTTGAAGATTATAGTATCTTTAGAGGACAGTTTTACAACCGTTTATTGCACTTGTTCCACTACTAGGAAGTATGATTTTTGTTTTGCTTTCTACTCACTGACCCGTGAGAGTTTGCTGGTGAAGGTAGAATTATGGAAGCAAAATTATTTAATATCTCGTTACTTTGCATTTAATAAAAATCCACAAAGTCTTGCAGGTATGTATCTTTCCTGACACATAGATAACCTCCAGGCAATGCCAGAAGAACATTTTCTTCCTTGTTGAGTTAAGAAACCAAGACCTTTGACATACCAAATTCAGGAAAAGTAGGATAATTACTTGGGTCAGCAGCACACATTTAATTCATTTCTAAGATGTAATATCGCAGAAGGAAGGACATAATAAGGTATTACTCCGTTCCAAGTAATTTTTATTGGGTAGTTCTATATTAATCAATTTCTTGATAAATGTTCACAATGCTCCCAAACAGTTTGGTCAAGTTTGGTGAAAGCTGTGGCAACAGCTGTAAGAGAAGCTCTCAGAATTTAAGTAAAGAAGCAATTCTGTACAACGGTGCATATCTAAAAGTAGGATCTTGCTTTAAAAATAAATATTTTATGAGTTTTTATAGTAGGCATTTTTAATCCAGTGTATCATCCCTGTCTCCCAGCTCTGCACCATCTGTGACATTACTGAGGGTGTGCTCTGTCTCACTGCCCATGTCAGTAATGAAGACCTTGAACAGGACTGGACCACTATTAACCAGGGGGTACACCACTAGGGTGGAACATGTTGCAGGTAGCAAACTTCACACATATTTTACCTTTAGTTTAGATTCAGATGGCCAGAACTGTGCTAATGAACTTGAGTACTCTATTACATATACAACCTTGTAGGCCAAACAGTAAGAAACCCAGACAGGACTAGAGACAGAATTCAGATTATCTGAATATAGTCCTACTTTGTTCTTGGGTTTCTGCTCATAGCTCTTGGAGAAAACATGAGGAAAACTGTCCCCATGCTGCTGATATTAGTTTCCAAATTTATATGCATACCTTGTTTATATTCTAAATGCTATTCCATATTTATTCCATTTCAACACAACCCACTTGAATTCTGCATGCAGTGCTCAATGTATATGAAAAGTTACTGACTTACTTATTTTCTACACATCCTCATTCTCAAGTCATTTTTCAATAAAAATGATAAATATTTTGCAAAACTTCATGTAATATATGCCATAAACATCAAAAATACTTTTGAGAGAAGTATTTGTCTGCAATGATAAATTGCTTCTGTTTTAGAAAGACTGCAGAAGGAACATCTTTAAATATATTATTTTACAGGTGTTCCTAAAGACACACAGTTAAATACACCAAATGCAAAATGCAACTGAAATGCATCTGTGCTATGCAGAACAACATCTATATGCAGATACAACCAAAGAGATTGAAGGCTTGTGATCAATAATAACTGAGTAGACAGTACCGGATTTGCATAGAATCCCCACATGATCAGAAACTTGAGCCTGCTGCCAAAGAGAAAATACCTTTGGCCAGTGAAAGGACAAAAGATTTCCTTTCTAGCTCCAGCAATGACTATTCAAAATACTTCAATATTTATTAGGATCACTCTACTTCACATTTTTTAATTATCTTTTAATTTCTATTTACCTATCTGTAGAATCTCTGGTGTTTTCAATGTTTTCATTTCAGAAAACCAGAGTAGAATAGCTAAATTCCACATATATGCAAAAGTGTTGACCCTGAAGATTAGCTAAAGAGCTCAGGAGCAATATAGCCTCAGGTAGGTTAGATGTGCACCGTTTCACAGTACCAACCTATGTGCACACCCACATTTTTTGCGAATGTGGTGCTGTTTGAGATGACTTCCCACTCAGCGGAACAGAGATGAACAACTTCAGATTCAGTGCAGAGTACATGATACAACGTACATCCCCACTACAACTTACGGCATGATTACATCTTTGTATAGCTAAACTTGGAGCTAATTTAGGTTAGTAGAGAGAAGAATACTGCTTTTGCTTAACAGGATGCCATAGGCGCTGAACCCTTCTTTCTCAAATAATGTTCCAGAAGATGGGGAAAAAGCCAAATAGCTTTTCAAGTCTAAGCACTACTGGAAATTTTCATTTCCAAGAATTTACAAGAACTAGTAGCTTCATCACATGTGAACAGCCCTCTACACTGCTCTGTCCCTATAATAGCTACCCTTGCCCCTTGGGACAGGCACCCAAGTATAAATGCAGTCACAAACTCTTAAGACTATGTTGCTGTAGCTGTATCCAGTGGATCAATGTCCAAATTCCCACTGCTAAGCTAAAAGCTGAGTTTAGACCACATTCTACAGTTAGGAAGCCTAATTAGTGATACTATTAACTCAGATGCAAACAATCAATAAACAATCAATCTTTTTTCTTTTTTTTTTAAGAATTAACTGAATTCTAAAAATCAATTTAACATGCACAGGGACAAATGTTTCAGTAAGTATTTAATTTTTTAGAAAGTCTTAAAACTTCCTTCTGTACTATTTATTATCTGGCCAATATTCCTTCCTACTCTTTCTTATTTCCAGTGTTGTGATACGAACTGTGATTGCCAAATGAGAAATAGATCTACTTACCATTACTCAAAAAAAAGAACAAGGGCCCAGGAATCTCCATTCTGAGGAATGTGTCCTTATTTAGAAATTTAAAATTATTTATTTCCTTGTGTCACTCTGAAATCCACAATATTTTGTGTATCAGCGACTGCTGATCACATAACTTTATCATAACTTTATCAGGGTAGGTAAAAACCATGTGAAAAGCTGTGGGTTTAGACCTTCTCCAGATACCTCCAATATTCAAGGACAGAGTTCTAACCACTAATTTGTATGTCCAGAAACTCAGTGCCATCACAACAATATGGACAGCAGCGTAATCTTATTTAGGGATTGTTTGAGCACTCCTAACTTACTGAGGTTCCCCAAGGACTTGGGAGAGATTTGGGCATTTCTCTGCCTAGGTACTACCTCTTGCTTACCTTCCCAGATAGGATGGCAGATTTTGCGCCCAGAGAACATTGTGCTCAGAAGGGTTTCCTGGTGGAACTGCTTTCTGAACGAGAGTCAACATCAATCCACTTCAGGTGGAAGACAGGTTTCAGATTCTTGAAAGTCTGACTGATTCACTGCATTCTTAAAATCCTTTATTCTGTTGCATACCTTAAATTACTCTCTCAAACTCATGGACCATGCAGGTTATCTAAATATTTGAAATAACTAAGTAATTTAGCTTTATTCATATTGTAGAAAGCCCCAGATGCATAATAAAATATTTTTAATACAGAAATGATGACCCAGCAATGGCCTCTATCACCTAGGATTACCACCATTGGCTTCATGAGGGCTTATGAAGGCAATCAGAAACACAGTAGACCCTGAGGAATATGTGAATATTGTGTGGATATTAAAAAAAAAGAAGACAAAAAAAAAACAAAAATGGGCAGAGGCAGAAAAAAAAAATTAATATTCCTGTTGCTATGGAAAAAAAAAAGACAAAACCAAAATTTTCTCCTAATAGCAGGCTTCTGCACAGTTCTTACAATGGTTCAATTGTTCTACAATATGCTAGCTGTGTGCAAATTGTGCAGTCACCTGTCAATCCCATCATCAAACCTGACTTTTTTATACCTATTTATATTCTTACATTAGTAATCTATTTCTATTCAATTCCACGTATTCCATATGTATATAACAATATACACTTATATATATGCAAATGTAGAAATATTTACACAGTGTTCTCTCATCTATGTTCATCAATTTCCTGCAGGGAAAGGGTAGCATTTTTTTCATTAACAGCTTGAAAAATACACTTTTTCATTTTTTGGGTTTGGTTTTTTTTTTTTTTTTTTAAATATAACCACATGGTTTTAAACTGCTCCTTTTTATAGAATGTCATTAACCATGGCCAAAGACCAAGATTAAATGTAGTTCTTCGAAAAACACTTGTGGCATTTCACTTTCTGTGACATAAGTAGTTCTGTTTTTCCCCCTTTATTGACCAACTTTTTCCACATTAATTCCATGAAAAGGTTTTGCTCATTGAAGGATACCAAGGTTTACACACACACACACACCCCCCCCCGCCCCCCACATCTGCATGTTCTCATGTATGCCACAGTTACTGTGCTAATAGTACATCCTTCCCAAGGTCCTTAGTACATGATCAGTTAAAAAGAAAGCAACAGTATTCAGGATATAATGATGTATTTGTTTGAGAACAAGGAAACATACAGGAAGTCCCGCACGCTCATGGGCTCCATGGTGCCATGCAATCTTGCTCTCTAACCTCAGTGGCTTGCATAAATTTTCATTCAAGATGCCAAATCCCACATATCTAGCTGGCTCCTCTTTCTGGCTCCTATTAGATTTGTTTGAATCTCATTCATTACAAAGAAAAAGGAATGAAGTTGCTCTACACAGTGTTGTGGTTTAGGTCTTTAGCACTGGATACCACTTTACACAAATCCACGATGCTGAACAGATGAGGAACAGTTCTCAAGGCAAAGCTCAAAAAAAAAAAGTTAAAGACTTCACCACATTAGCAAACCACAGACAACGAAATAAAAGATTAAGTGAGACTGAGCAGCTGCTCTCAGTTCAAAAGCATGTCTTCCTTCCAACTCATTTCAACAACAGATTTTCCGTAGGAAGAAAATTATTTCACAGAAATCACAATACAGCTACTAGAAGAGCTGGGGGAAAAAAAAGGTTTTAGTGATTACAATTATAGAACTTCCACTGACAGCTCCCCTACCTGCTTCCATCATAATTGAGTTTTGCCCGCTTAGTAAGAAGAAAACTGACAGACAGAAGCTGAGTAACCTCTTTTGCATTCTCTTTATGAGCCTAGAACAATTTAGAAACTATTTTACTAGGTCTAAATATTGTCTCTCAGAACACTGATTGCAGTCTTAATACTTTCCTTTTAACTTTTTTCCACATAAACCTTTAAGAAAGCCCCTTCCCCGTGACACCACAATTCTTAAGATATTTGGGAGATAGATAACCAATTTCTATACACTCCAGAGTAAAGAAAAGATTTCTGTTCCAGAACAAAAGGACAAAAGAAACCCACAAAAAAGGCTGATTCAGGACTAGAAGTCTACCATGCAGGATACGTATTTCTAAATATTTACTTTTACTCCTCCTCCCCCTGGGCTTGACAGAGAAAGAAAAAGGGATCACAAATGTTCATCGTTTATAGGCTATCCACAAAGATATGTAAGTTCAGTACAGTCTATGACAAAGATAATAGTCACCTCAAAGCTGTTCTTGCTTCAGTTTTTGGCTTTATTGACCCTTAATGTAGCTTGCCAAATGAAAAGAAAAAAAAAAAGACAACATACTCCCTTTGTGTAAGATAAGAGTGGGTCTGATAAAAAATCATTCTCCAAATAGGGATATCTGCTACACAGCTAACCCTAGCAGCCACCTTCCTTTCATACATCTTGAAGAAAAGCAAGTAAGTGGAAATTTCATCTGTACAAAAGCAAGCCTTTAAAATCCCCTTCTTCATCCTTCATAGGGCAATTTCCATCACTACAGTCTGAGGGGGACACACCTGAAATTTTATTAAATGGGAATTTCAATAACTTCAGACTGATGATTGAGCTTCAAAGTACTATGTTTTACAAATAATAAACTACAGCTTCTCTCGGGTGGTTCAGTTACTTGCAGTTAGTTAAGTTCCACATCAAAACACCATCATCCCTCAACCATAACGGATACCAGACCTAGGCACAATTTTTCAAAAATAAAAGGTTTTCATTAATAAATTCTTATTTATAGAAACCTGAACTATTAAAAGTATTGAAGAAATGCAAACAGGGGCCTCAAGTTTCCAAAGTGAAAATATTTTCTTCTTTTGTTTCCAGAAGATCTCTTAGCAAAATAATCTGAACAAGGACCCAAACTCCCTATCTATACATACAAATTCAGAACTAAAATCTGTGGATCACAAATCAAAGTAACAACTGTTAGGTGCATTAACAAATGTTTCATGTATGCCTTACATGGGCTTGCGTAGATATAGAGAAAATGCAGGGAACAAACCCTCCAGCTCAGCTGATTTCCTTCATAGTAGGGCATCCTGTTAAGGTATATTCATAAAAAAAAATTCTCCCTTAATAAAAGTTGAAAAACTTCTCACTTCCTTTTACATGGACTTGAAGAGAGCACAGTTCTGCAAACTGGGCTGGCCCAGTGCACCATTTACAGGACTCCATAACCTTGAATCAATGGTTACCTGCAGCAGGAGTTTCCACCTCTCACACATGAAAGATACCGATGATCATCTCTACTGATGGTCTGCAATATTTGTTCTGTTTCAGGGCTTTCAACTCTGTAAGAGTTGCTACTGTCTACAAACCCATGCTTGTCACATTCTTTCAAACAGAGTTCTAGGAACTTTCTACCATCTGGATAAGCTTAACTTGTGATATAATAAAGGTTTGAATTCATTTTCAGCATGCCTGATCCCACCCACATCATAAAAAAACAAACACAAAGCTCAATCCCTTATGTCTGTGACAACACAGCCTACAGAATCAAAGCTGAATAAAGAGCCTTTTAAGTGCCCTCTAGGCATATAAAATAAACTGAAGAGGATAGAACACATATCTCCAAAAAAAACACTTTCAAGAAATTAGGAGATAATGCAGTGCTAAAAATTTTATGCCAATACCCTGATAAATAGTTGCTAAAATAGATGCATTTGTATTAATACAAATTTATGTTATGCCACTACTACTCACTTATTTCCATCATAGGTACATATTAAACAAGTCAAGGAATGGTCACACAAATGTAGTTTGATATTCACTTATCCTTGTGTAAATAAAATATTTCAGCTGCTCTGTGGATACAAGTTCTTTAATTCATGGCACTTCTGGGTTCCATGTTGCAAAAATGGGCACGAAAATCTGAATATGCAACTTAACTGCTCGTCAAAACAGAATTACTTTCTTGTTATAGACTAGAAATTAGGACTTACAGGTGCATGCCAGTGTAAACAAAGAACATCACAATGTTCCAAAACTACCAGGCATGTATCTCTGTGACACGATGGGTAAGAAAGGATAAAAGCCTTACAGTGTCTGTTCATAAGAAAACATTGTTCAGTTGCATATATATAAGATCACCGATGCCTACAAAAATCCCCAATTGTATTTGAAAACTTATGTCTTGGTTGTTGAATTACGTCACACAAATAATAAAAATAGTACTTTAAAATCATCAAAGTTCCACGACCATTTTGGCAATCATTTAGTTCATGAATAAAGCATTTTCCTCCCTAAACTAATAGAATGTGGGAAATGTCAGTTCACAGAAAAGATTTTCAGTAGAGTTAAAAAAAAAAAAAAAAAGGCTGTCATGGCACATATTACAGACTGCTTGACAGGCATAGTCTGTTTGACTAATGCATTCAGAAGATAAAAGAATTAGCACTGATGACTGAAAACTAAAGACTAACATTTTCCCATCTGTTTGCGCACCATGGGGACTTTAATTCTGCCCATCAGCTGGAAGGCATGTAAAAGGCAAAGAAAATCCCACTCAGTTCTAGTTCTGAACACTTCTGATAACACTGCAGAAGTATAGTATATTTTCAACAGCATCTTTCATAGTACAATACAACTAAGAATGCAGTTAGGAAACAAAAAGGTAAAATCTACTTATCCAGAAGTGATCAAATAAAAAGTAATGTACATTTCTCAAGTTAACACTATTTCCATGCCCTAGAACTACAACATTCATGAGGATTGAGGAACATTCTATTAATTCTAAGTGCAAAGAGATTTGTAATTGGATCTTAATCAGACAGCAAGTTGTCTTTCATGGTAGTTCTTCGTATTCTGAATCCTAGCACACACCACCAAGGCTTCTCAGAATTTAAGGTCTTAATTTCTAAGCTAAGTATAGTCTGGTTTCCTTGACTTAGCTTTGCCTCAAGGAATTATTCTTATTTTCTCTCTTCTCCCACACAAATATCTGGAAATGCTGAGAATCATCCAGCTAGTTTGACCAGAAATTGGAAGAACGGAATTATTTTTGTTATATCCATTTCTGTTTCTTAATTTCCATACTTCTTTCTAAAGCTTTTCAACAACTTCCAACTCATTATTCTTAACGTAATGAAAATCTCTAGCTCAAATACATGACCAAATTTTGCCACACAATTTGAACACTAATTGCTTCAGGCTCAGTGTGTCTTCATATGTTATCACTGCTGGTTTTACATCTGTGAGGAAACAGGCCTTAACATTATTTTTTCTCTTCCTTTTATTGGCTAGATGTGCATTCAGGCAAGCGACATTTCAGCTTAGACACAGTGCAGGGCAAATGAATCTATAGTTTCCGGTGGGACAGGCCATACGCAGAACATGTTCAATTTCAATTTTAGGGCTCCCACATAGCTACGAGTTTAAACATCCAATTCTTCAGTCTCTGCACATAAGCTTTATTCAACCAGAAATTGCAGGAACCAATCTTATTCTCAGTATATGCACCTGTCTTAATACAATATCAGTATTTCAATATTCTACCTGCCAAAAATTTTCCTTACACTAAAAGAAAGGTATTACATTAAAGAGCAGCTAATGAAGAATTATGTATCTATGATTTTCGTCTCCAAAGCCGATGACAAAAAGGAAAACAGTAAGTTTGTTTCTTTCTTACTTTCCTACTTTATGGAGGCACCTCTTGGTTCAAAATCTGTTGCACAGTTTCAGTGAGGGCTTCTCAGAAAAGAGACAAAAAGATGAAGCATTAGGATATCAGAAGGGCTCTAAGAGCATGAAGACACTCCTCCTTTTAGCTTAGTATGCAAAAAAAAAAGATTTTTATTTGGAATAATTACGTGAGTTGGATGTACCTGTTTGAATGCCACAAAAATAAGCTGACATACTTTTAAGTCTTTCAATCATTTTATTTTTAAAAGCACAAAAAAAAAAGACAAGAAATTGCAGAATATATTTTGTCACTGAAATGTCATATTTTTATTGAAAGTGGAGGTAGACTAAAGAATTGAAGAAATTATAGAAAAATTGACTTGCACGCTATATATAACAAAGAAAAGTTCTCTTTGCCTAGAATAGCATTCTCATTCTATTAAGACATTGCAGTAAAAATCCAAAAGATCAGAATGAGGTCAACAAAAAGGGTACTTGAAGTACAGAAGGAGGAGTATTTGACTTGATATTGCCAGCTCTCAAATTATTTGGCAAGAAAAGGGAATTAGAAAGGAAACTTCAAAGAGCATTGATGACTAAAGACTAAAATTTCCCCATCTGTTTCTGCACATGGGACTTGCAAACTTCACATCAGTAGCAGAGCTTATGGAAAAAAATGAAATTATTCAAGCACTGAATGCCTCTGATAACAGTATAGAAGCACATTTTCTTTTAATATATTATTTTAATTGTAATCATTAAAAATTATGACATGCACAGACAAAAAAGATCAGTCTCTGTCTTATAACACCGCAACAAAAGGTCACTTCTTGAAATTATTGCCTTTTATTTTTAGAACAAATAGAAAGAAATTCCCCCTACACAGCAGGGAGTAAGCCTCTGGAATTGTTTGTCAAAAAGTCTTTTAATCTGACACCACAGTTAGAGTTAACAGTTACTTTATAACCACTAAGCAAGCTTGTAATTACATAAGGTCAAACAAACCTCATGCTCTAGGAATTAAAAAGACCACTCCTTGGGGTTAGCAAGAACTGCCACTTGTGTACAAAACTGGACAGTTAGTAAGGCACAGGTTTATTGTAGGCAAAATGGAGATAGGAAGCATCCTCTGATGATCCACTACTGTACTGATAAGTACAAATGAAATATAAGACTTTGGGGTTAAAGTTTTACTAATATGTTTCCTTACAAAGTTCTATGTGTTTGTAGATATATACATATATATATATATATATATGCATATATATGGGAAGGTAATCTCACACACACACACATATATATACACACACTCCAAACAAAACCGCTGCAGGAATTTCTGCTTAGTAGCTTCACTCAAAACAGTTTCCACCCCTGACCCACCACAGATGAGGGCAGAGCAAACAAAACAACCACATGGCTGCAAAGAAAGGGAGTTGATTTTAATGGCCCTATAAAGATAGAAAGTTGTTTTTTGAAGAACTTGTAGTTTACAGGTTCAGTGTAAATAACATAAATGGTAGAAAGTCTTAACTAGGGGCAAAACTCAAGGCCCTGTTTAACATAATGCTCTTCTCCTTAACCCCCACAGTCTCAGAAGCAATCTTCTCTTCCTGTCTATGCACACCATCATATCCATGTCTGTAGTTATGTAACTTGGGAAATACAGATGCTGAATGTTTTTTCATTCTTCAGTCCATTTTGAGATTACATACACAAACACACACATGCACACACACACATATATATGTATGTGTGTGTGTGTAAATTAAATGTGCTTCAAATGGCACACATAAATAAATACCATTACTTCAGGCATGACATCAGATCTTACCATTTTATTAGTGCAGAGAAAAAAGTCAGAGCCTATGTTAATGTATCTACACACACAGTAAAAAGAAAGAAAATCTGTACTACATGCCTCTGCTGTAAAAAGCAAGAGATTAAACAGTATGCAATAAATGATAGCTGTGTACAGTATATAGATTCTGCAAAGATAACTATATCATGCAAGGAAGTAAGAGTACAAAACTGCTATTTTAGCTCAGTTAATTTGCATTTTCGTTATGAGATAGATTCATTGTGTTGATTGATAACATCAACATGTTACCAAGTGTACAGGGAAGGGACTGTACAGTAGCTTAATCTGCACTCAGGGTGATGCTGTCTTGCTGGTTAGTAATTAAATCTAGATCCTCTAGAAACAAATCATTGTGTGAAATACCAAATCTGTTTAGGAAGTTTAGTATGCCAGTCACCTTAACACAAAACTAGCTTCTCAGAACATCAGAGTATAGCTAGAGAACTCACCAGAAAAGCAGATAACTATCATTTTCCTGTGCTTGGGTAATGAACAAAGTGCAGTAGACACAAAAATCTTCCAGTCATAGAAAGTAGTAACTTGCTATGTGTGACTGCAGCAAATTAGTCTCTAATACAACTGGGAGGGAAATATACACTCCCTGCCAAATTCTGACATTGATTATATGAAAAGAAAAACATGCTTATAAATCCTAACAATACATGTATAGCCACAGCTGACATTTATATATCAACCAAACATAAGACTCCAGGTTAATTTGCAATAATTGGTCTCTGTGGATTAATGCATATATTGGAAAAATGATGACATTTTACACAAAATTGAAATAAACACTTCAAAGACATAATGCTATGCCACCCATCAAGGATTTATCTACGCGTTTTAGCACACAAATTTTTTTCCTCATCTTCGTAACGTGTAATCTTAGCAGTCAATGATGAGGTAACAGGCATTAATCTATCAACTGCCTATTACTCTGCCAAGAAAAAATTGTCCATAATCATTCTCTTACCCTTCTCTGGTCTTCGTTCCAGAAAATGAATTTTTCCACTTTCCAGTACTGTCTTAATTTTAAGGAACATCCTTCTTCCCAATAAATTCAAGTCAGTAATCTTGCAGTATTCATTTTAATTCAACAAATACTTTCCATTTTTTAACAATTGGAAAAATATTATTTACTGTGTTTTAAAAATTCGCAATATATCATACTTTCTAATGGGAGTAATTTGAAATTAAGACAAGTCTGATTTGATAAACTTCAAATAGCTGAAGATGCAGATTTGATAAACTTCAAATAGCTGAAGATGCAGCTGTTATTCAGAAATAATTCAATGAAAAGGCTAGTCTTCTCCTGTGCTTTCATAAGCCATTTTATACATTTTCCAACATCTTTTTAGCCTTTCATCCTTGCAGACAGCAACCACATCTTGCTCAAGTTCATTATCAAAACAGAAAAAATAAAGTACATCCAACTTTCCATTATTTTTCTTTTCATGGCTTTAACTCCTACACTTCACTATCAAACCGAGTCTCATTATTTTATACTGTTCTACACTGAACTGAATCACCTACTTTTTCCACACATAGTCTACACCAATTATTCCAGATTTGGAAGGTCAATGCCTTTTCTCCACCTTTCCTATTCTAACTGAAAACTCTTCAAACACATGTGCAAATGGGAGTCTTCTAATGACCTTCATGTCACCTCATTTCTTACCTCCACTAACCCTGCAGTGTTACAATTTACCTAACCCATCTGCTTTCAGTATGTTAGCCAGTTTTTCCTGCAGCAGTTTTCTTTTCAATGACTCTACACATCAATCTTTATGGTGGCATATCAAGATAAGTTGTCCTTGAACTTTTGATAAATTGTATCAGTGCTGCATTTTCCCCTACTAGCGCACTCAGAAATTCAAGAATTAATGGAGATTCATTTGATGGTTCTTTTTTCACAGGTTCATGATCCCAAGCCCTTTTAAATTATGCATTACAAACTATGCCATAGTGATATTTCATTCCAATATTTCTGAACTGAAAACACAAAAAGCCATATAAGACTGAGAGGGGAGGCTGTTGGTTTGAGTGGTTTGGGGCTTTTTTTTAGCATTGGAGGACAGCTCTTATGAAAATAAATACTATATTAAATACTATAATAAAATAATTTTTACTTAATGGTACAAAAAACTTATTACTCTATAATAATAATAATAATATTTAACTGTGTGCTTCAATTAATTATTTTTAATGAGAAAAATTGGGTTGAATATTTCATTTTTAAAAAAATTGCTTATATCCTAATGATACGTTGATTCTAAGCTGATGATATGGTCTGGTTCTAAGCTCAGTTTACTTCAATACTTGCTGTCAAAATCTGTCACAGCTGGAAAAAGTAATTCCCAAAGATATATAGATCCAAATGGAAGAAGTGCATTGTTTGTCATGATTACTAAATTATACTGACTTTCCAATCCCATATATCAATTAAACATATGTTTTTATTGAAATTTGGCTAGGAAATTTCCATCTTCCCTGATGCCAGCCACTTGGTCTTGTCAACTAATGAGAAGGTGATGCATTTTTATGTTTAACATAAAACAGTTCCGAACCCACTGAAATGCCAGAATTTTTAAAAAATGCTAGGAAATTCTGGTTTTTTTCTACAATTTTTTTTTTTCTACAAATACAAGAGCTTTTATAGGTGAAATTCATAATTTTCAGCAACAAAGTCATATAACAATGGAGAAGTTTCAAAACATCTCTTTTCAAAATGCTCCCCCCACACCAGTTTCTTTTGAAAAGCAGTTACTTTCCTACTCATTGTTAAACCATCGCCTTTGCTTTGAAAGGACTGATTAAGTGTGCTTATTTTTACAAAAAATATCTGCTAGATAGCATACCACCATCCACAACTTCTCATCACAAAAAAGGCCACCAAATCAGGTACCTTTGGTTTTTTTTAAAAGAAAAATGTGGAGGGAATCTTTTAAGCCACTTGTCCATTTAATGAGGGTTAATTCAGTTAAAACTAAATAATAAAATCCATACATCCATGCAACCAGGCATTCACAAACTGCAACTCATCACAATGCACTGCAA
Source organism: Eulacestoma nigropectus (assembly GCA_013397775.1). NCBI lineage: Eukaryota > Metazoa > Chordata > Aves > Passeriformes > Eulacestoma > Eulacestoma nigropectus. The sequence continues at coordinate 151,681 of VZTE01002317.1, forward strand.
GAGGATGAATGAGTGAGAGCACCACTGCCAGCTCCTCTGCACTGTGGAGCACCCCTTCCCTCTGGACACCTTGCCTGCTGTTCATAACACAGTTCCCTTTGACCTATGGGTGGAGTGAGAGTGTCAGCATCAATAAATACATTAAATATTAGTAAAGCTTAACTTCTTCCTTGTATTTTTTAGATAAAACTAAATAAGAATAGAAGTTCTGATAATCCCAATGAATCACCCTGTGCACTTCTTGGGGTACACATTCACTTGGAAGACCATAGCACTAGACTTCGCAAATTCAAATTTTCTCATTTCCAAGTATTTCTTTGCAAATGTCACCAAAAGATTGTTCTTTAGCACTTCTATTTTCATTCTATAATTATTTCCCTGATTAATCAAGCTCTTTCAATGGCATATTTCTCATATGTTGGCCTTCTCATACCTTACTGAGGTAATATACAGGTTTATGAACCAGTCTGCAGTTTTTCTTACAAATACTTCCAAGGCATACAATCAATTACAGATCAAAATGCCATTCTCAACTTATTTGCAGAGACTAAACATCTAGCTTTGTGGCCTTAGGGCTTCTTTTCTTGAGAAAGAAAAGCCCTTTTTTTTCCTCCTTTGATTTCATACTACTTGTCCATTATGTATTTTGCTTTCAAATATCTTTTTGAAAAAGGAACAGTAAAACAGGAACAGTATTAAAAACAAATAGAAATATTTAAACTGCTTGAAAAACAGTATGTTTGCCCAGTACTTAACTTCGCTTTCTGAACTGCATTCTTCCATGAACTTTTCCCTGTCTATTTTGGGCTATAGAAATTTAGCTTAGTCTGACAGGCATCAAATATCTACCACATAACTTTACTTGCTATTGTTCACAATATTATGTTTTTAATATCCTCTGTATGTTACTTTATTGTCTTAAGAACACAATCAGAGTAACTATATCCACACAGCCCTCTGAACAGCTGTCATGTGGAAATATAATACTAGAATGGATCTCCTGAAGCATCACTTTGGTAATGCAGGTAACGCATAACACATAATCTCATTCACAAATTTAAGATCAATCGTAAAGCCAGTTAGGGTTTGGGTTTTTTTTAATTCCCCCTATTCCTCCTGCATGGAATGCTGCTTTCCAACATATCTCCTAACATTAAGAAAGCTTAGTTTAATTTCTGTCCTAAGTTTATTGTTGGACACTTTAGCAATCATTTGCTTTCATACTAGCAGTAACTTCAGGTTTTAAAAGCTTTTTTTACCTCTTCCTCTATCCTAATATATTTACAGAAATTTTTACAACCTCCCTGTTTTGATTTTTTAAGTGTAACATATTATTTTTATTCCCTTCTCTTAAGATAAGCTTTTTACTCCCATGCTTATCCTTGCAAGTTTCCTTGGTACAACTTACCATTCTTGAACATGGCTGTAGATAGCTAACTGCAGGCTGTCATTCCTTGGACAGTGGCAACAACACTCTTCCCTTTCTCTTGGAAACATCTTAATTCCAACAAATCCAAGAATCTGTTTTTCCCCACCTGCAGTTACGTGTTTGCAGCATATAATTGGCTTAAAATTGACTAAAGCTCTGAGGTCTTTTCACTTATTTCCAGCTGGTGGTTCCTGAGCATATCACAGAAATGTCTGTTGCTCGGAGCATGACCTTGTACTTTGTACACTTAAATTTAATGCCATTTTTATTACTTAAGTCTTCAAAAATACCCTATTATTTCTGCACGACATTATAATCCTCACCCCAATAGATAAGATATTGCACCATTGTCTTCAGCATATTTCATTATCATACCCCTGTTTATCCTCTCAAGGTTATCACTGAAAACTCTAAATAAAATAACATCATAGGACCCATCCTAATGAAACCTCAGCAACTCTAAGCCCCATTTCTCTCTCAATAGCTAGGCTATTGTCTTGTTACCAAGTTCTTCACTAACAAGCAGCTTTTCCCTTCTGCAATTTAACTAACAGTTTTCCTCAATTCCCTAGCTACTCCATGAGCAACTCACAGAATAGTTTATGTCAGTGATTCAAGCAGAGGCTGCTTGGCATAAAGAATGAATTTCACCTTCTACAAATATCCCCCAGTGGTGCAACATCCCCAGACAATCTTCTTCATAGCACAAAACTATGTTTACCGAAGATCAAAGCCAGATGTTGATTTTCATTATCTTGTCATTCCTTGATCCTCTTTCTCTGGGGAAAAAGAGAATTAGAGTGAAGCTGATCCAAAATTCCCCATTTTTTTGCATGTTGTCCATCTCTCAGCATACTTTTCCTGACCTGCTCCAGCCAAAATGGGGGGTGGTATTTTTTCCAACAGATCTAACTCTCTTTTACCTCCAGGAGTTTTTATTTTCTGGAAATGCTCTGATGCTAAGAACTCCACAGCATACAGATCTGCTGCTTAATAGCCATGATCTATGTCCTAAGTTTCATCCTCAACCCCAAGTATTTTCCACCTGGACACAGGGAGGAAGGAAGACAGGGGGAGGGATGAAGGGAGGCAGAGAGGGAAAGTGTATGTGTGTGTGTGTGTGCGTGTGTGTGTGCGAGTGACTTCTAGACATCAAATAAGTATTTACAGACTCTTTAGTCTTACTTTCTGTGGCTACTTCCCATGTAAAAAGGCTTTGATTTATCCCATGATTTAGCATTCTTTGTACTGTGAACTGCAGATTCTATTTCAGTGGTTATTCCTCCTGTCAAATGAAGTCCAATGCTATTTCTTTTCTCTTTATATTATCCTCATTTCTTTTCTAGGGTATCTCATTACTTTCATTATGGATGCTGAAAAGTTAGAGGCAGAGAAATTCTTCAGCCTTTCCTCAGTGTTCTGTGAGAGCATCGCCTTCTCACACAGACTAGACGAAAACAGTGAAGACAGTTTTGTAAACTCATTCTTTATCTTTGCACCTGCTGTTGTTCAGTTAGTGTTGTTATGGTACACTGAGGAAAATATTTTGAAATGGGTGTAGTTTAGCCTCCACCAATCATTCTAGGGGTGGTTGACCAAGGGACCAATAGTACTATGCTACTCTTGCGAACCAAGTTATATAAACCAATTTATAATTAATTAAATAGTCCACTTTTTCCTGAACTTTGATCGTGTCGTTTTTCGCCGCTCTCGCTATGGACAGCGACACTTTCATAACAGTGCTCAAAGTCAAATGCTTTGACCATTTTGCTGTATGCACTTAGGTTCCTGTTCTTATCTCTCTTTGGACCATGTTTAGTGCTGCATCACTAGCTAGCTTCATCCCTTTTCCCCAGTCTTTACGGAGAAAGACTAGTGTTTCTACAGTTTCCCTTGAGTGTTGCCATCTGGTGTTCAGAGACCCATTAAAAGGCATCACCTAGATTAGTTAATTAGTGGCCTTCATCTAGTTTAGTTCTGTGTTATCTCAGCCAGCAATGATGAAAGGCTGTAAGCCAGTAGTACACACTCTCCAAAAGTTTCCTCCTACACTTCTCACACATCCACCAGCCTCTGCAAACTGTGAGTGAATTAAAATAGACACCCACAACTTTCACAGAAAAAACTGCTAAAGTTTCTTACTACATATATTGATAACTGCCTCTAGAAAGACAGAAGAATCATTTTTATTTTGGGCTGCATGATCATTTATACTATAAACTGTTAGCCACTGTCTCCTCACAACCTCTAACTGCTCTTCATTCTTTCCCCTTCCCTGCTTCCTCTCATATGGACTCAAAGGAGGAAGTTGTACTGAGTAAGATGGAGTGGGAGGGCAGAATTGCCTCCTGTGAGGAAGGAATTGTTTCTGGAACTATGAAAGAGAAAGATCTTTCTTCAAGTTCTAAAGATAATGGCATTTGGATCATTCATCTCTGCTTGCTAACACTGTCTGATGCAGTTGCAAAGAACAAGGGCAAAATAACTATGTAACTGCTGGATGATTACACGACTTCGGATACGTGCCATTATCATCTGTATGGGGCAGCAGAAAAGAGTCACAGCCCCAAAAAGACTTCCTTTCTACTCCTACCAGGAAGTCTGTTCCTGTATATTTTTTCCAGTAAAAATATATCCGGTTTTGGAAAAGGGATTTTACACCAAAATCAAAAGTGGATTACCCGTACAGTGGATGGCATTATATACCTGGCACTGCTCATCTACTGTTGCTGTAAATCTAATGAATGATTCTGTGGTAAACTCCCTTTTGCACACTCCTAAGAACAGATTTTCCTAAGTTCTTAAATAGGGGAGAGAAAAAATATTCAGCCTCAATTTTTTTTTTTTTAATTTGTAGTTTTAGCCTTCTATGCCAGATTTGCATTTTGTGCTTTAATTCTAGGTTCCAAAAAGTACATGATAAAACATACTTAATTAGTTAGCAGACAGAAGGTACATTTACTTTTCCTAGTAAGGTCAATAAAAAGAATGTATTAAAAATGTTTTGAGGATGTAGTACTGATCTCTGGTTTTCTAGTTAATTAACTGCCATGTTTATCACAGTAAGGCGTTCAGATCTATGAAAGAATAAATAAAGAATAAATCTCTACTGTGCAACATGCTGTACAAACACTAAAATACCATCTCCGCCTTCCTAGTTTCATTTGACAAGATCTGCATTGAAGATGGTGAAAATGTAACATTCATGTTGCCCACTAAAAGGTACCTCCTTACAATAATAAAATAAAGTGAAGTATCTCTATAAAAACATATTCTCATCAGCTTTCTTTTTCTCTGTTGCTCTCAATCTCAGGTCAGTCAACATCAAAAGACTGCATGATTCTTTGAGAGTGGGGAAGAGGCAAACAAACCACCTCCAAAACCAAAATCAAAGACACGTTAAAAAGGAAAAATCATAGTTATCAACTTGTAATGTGTGAGCCAAACTGTACAGCTTCATGATGATTACCTGTGCTATGTTCTGAAACTAAAGTGTTGTAAACAGCAAGTCATAAAGAAACCTGTGGTTAGCAACACAGCCACAGTTATCTTGAGAAAAAGAACTAAATGTGCGAGCTCAGTATGACTGTGAACCTTTTAATAAATAGTTAAACACCATGTTTCAAAAACTGAGAGAAAAGAGTGGGTCAGGATCCAGATAAATATATCATGGAATTGCAGATACTTGAATCAGAATTTGACCAGTCATATTTTTACCATTTAATTTTGCAATTCTTTTGGAGTGGAGGAACAGAGAGGAGGAGGTGAGGTGGATAAACTGCTTGACTTCCTTTGCCTTTTTAATGATCCAGTGCTGATCCTCTACAACACAGAATGCATGATAAATAATGCAGAGTGAACAAAAATTAAAAGAAAAAGAAAATGAAAGGTTCTACAAAGTGGTATATTTATCTATATACCCTACTGCCTTAGTAGCCAAAGTTATTATATAAAATTGCAACAGTATCAATGTTTACCCCATGTGTGCAGGTTCTGGCTGGGATTGAGCAGTTTTCTTCACAGTAGCCTATGTGGTGCTGTGTATTGGATTTGTGTTGAAGAGAGTGTTGATAGCACAGGGATGTTTTAGCTATTGCTGAGCAGCACTTACACAGAGCCAAGGACATTTCTGTTCCTCACCCCACCCCACCAATGCAGGCTGGAGGTGCAAAGGAGCTGGGAGGGGACACAGAGGGGACAGCTGGCCCCAACTGATCAGAGGGATATCCCACACCATATGGCCTCATGCTCAGCATGTAAAGCTGAGGAAAGAAGGAGGAAGGAGAAGGATGTTCAGAGTGATGGCATTTGTCTTCCCAAGACACCGTTACATGTGATGGAGCTCAGCTTCCCTGGAGATGGCTGAACACCTGGCTGCTGACAGGATGTGGTGAATTAGTTTTTCTTTTGCTTTGCTTATGTGCACAGTTTTTGCTTTACCTATTAAACTGTCTTTCTCTCAGCCCACAAGTTTTCTCACTTTTACGCTTCTGATTCTCTCCCCCATCCTGACCTGGGTGGAGTGACCGGGAGACTGTGTGGGGCTGAGCTGTCATGACAAGAAGATAGTTTGAACAGTGCACAGGTGAAGTGAAGGTTACCCACTCTTATGTATCAATTAGAAGTATTTGAAGCTAAAAATTGTCTTTTGTGGAGGAACAATTAGACTGCAAGTGATAGGTACAAGTTTAAAGCTGCAGCCATTTAAAGGGATACTGAGAGGACTAAACACTTGCTACAGCTAACAAAGCAGGAGCAGCATCTAAATACTGGTGCATGGACATTCTGTGACTCTGGTAGCATAGGACAAAGAACATTGGATACTAAGCTACAAATCTTGGGTAGAGTTTCAATTCAATACAGAACAAGTGCAGGAAATTAATATAAAATAAAATGTTGCAATGCACCCCAAATGATGCAAAAAGGCTGCACTCAACCAGACAGAATTGCTGACAGAGCATCCAGTCCCGAGCCTTCCAAAGGCAGATACTTCCAATAAATCTGGTTGCTGTTCATACTCTCTTAAGAGATTTCATGTGGGCACAAATGTAAATAACATCTTTGTTCTTAAATGAAAGGTACTTCAGTATTCTCTTCAACCTGCTACAGGAGCCTCCTTCATACAAAACGCGGTCGAGCAGTGACTGATGAATGTGACCTTTCCTACTTCATCGGCATGTACGGCAGCCAGACCCCTATGGATCACTTCTGATCTCTGCATCTCCTCACGTGCAAGCGGCTGCCCCGGGGTAAGTTCCTCATTGACCGACTGTTTAGCAGACACGGGACGGATCTCCTGGCTGTTCAGTCCAGGGCTTCCCCTCCCCTTGCTGACAGCTACAAAACTGAGAAGACATAAATATGTCCCTGGAAAGCTATACCACCTAGGGTAAAGTGTTGGAAATTATGGAAAGAAATAGCTTCAAGCATTTCATTCTGCATCTATTCCAAAAAGTGCTCACAATCCCAACAGCATTCCAACAGGACACAATAGCAGATTAGCACATTACAAACAGCTACAGCCCCTCCTGGTTTGCAGTGAATTAGCTTAGATTTTGTCACTGCTGTCCACCAGAGCAAGGAAATTGTGGGTTACCACAGCTAAGATGATGAATGACAAGTCACTATCTTGTCTCAGCCAGAGAAAAATGAAGACCTCCAGAAGTGGGGTAAAGTCAGACACTGGGCATGTTTAAGCAAAACTTCATTGATAGCTTTCTGGGATCTACATATACCATACATTCTTTTTTTTTTTTTTTGTCTTTTCTATTTCCCCTTCAGGAAATGTTTTGAAGTCCTCACTGAGGAAATCTCCTCTGGCTTCTGTAACAGTTTTCCAGAAACCAGAATTGAACAATTAAAGGACCATGCTGTTACCTTTTAGGTGATCTTTAAAACAGGAAATATGGTATTGTCTGGGCTACAAAGTCAGTCCAGAAGTAATATTTATTTTAAAGTAACTCCTGAGTTTACAAGAAGTATTATTTTTTCTTCCAATGAAAATCTGTGGCATAACAGAAGCTGACTGTAGCTCATATTGGCATTATCAAGGCTCATGCTACACATTAGACATGGTCCATGAAACACTCTAACCTCAAGGCAAAGTAATTTCTAATATGAATTGCTCAGGCAAAGGCAATTCAGAATTGTGAAAAATAAGTCTCTCCAACCTCAATTTTCATCTTCACTTTGTCAAATGTTATTAAAGATAGCATTAATGTTGTGGTTCAAAAACTACTGCTTACCTAAGAATATTTCCCTCCCTCTGCCATCTGTTTAAAAATATTTAAATCTCAAAATTTAAAAATCTTTATTTTGACTCTAGAAGGGAGAGTATAAAGCTATTATTTATCCAGTCAAGGAAATTCTGCCTTTAAAAGTGCTGACCACCTAAATCGTGGGCAAATTTACCAGAAGTTATTGCAAATAATATGGACAATTCAAACTTTATCTGCAAAAATATGTATGCTTGTACCCCTGCTTACAGAAATTTTAATATATTAGATAACCTATTTATACCAAATTATCAGAAAATACTTAGAACCTTCACATGAAGGCAACTTGTAACAAACAGGGACCAAATCAAACAACATTCAAAGGATGGGCACTGGAAAATTATTTTGGATATAACCTTGTATAGAAATATTTGAGGTTTAATTAGATCGAGCTTCTTGCGAAAACAGGCAAGGAAAATTTTACAAGTGTCCTCTATAACCTCAGCTGTTGCTATTAATGATAACAACAGCACTGCATTCAGAATTTCTGAGTATTCCCCCTAGTACAAGAGTTTCCCATAGTACAAGAGTTTCTATAAATGAATTGCTCTGTTCTAATTTTTTTATCAGTCTAGGCGTACACGCAGAATAAAAGGATACACAGGCTCCAGAGGTATCTACATTGGACAGATCAAGGTAATATAAGAGATAAAACATTACCTGAAAATTGTATCCTTTGTTTGCCAAGAGTAATGACAATGTTTAAAATGAGGTGTCTGGGTTTGGTGGTTTTTTGTTTTTGTTTTTTTAACTGTACAGGTTGCCCAATGAGTCTGGACTTTCCATCCTTGAAGATTTGGTCCTGGGCAAGCTCTTGTCTGAGAAGAGGGAATGGACTAAATAATCTCCCAAAGAGATTTCATGAAACGTATTATCAAGTATACAGTCTAAAAATATTTCTCCCTTTCCTGTACTTGTAACATTCAATACAATTACAAGTATGATAAGAAATGACCTTGCAATGACCTATTTAAAGCATAAAAACTGAAAAATTATACAAATAGTTTAAAAAACTTTGTCAGACTGTGACCTGTTTCTGCACTACTGTTTTAAAGAGCAATATTACATGAACTGAGAGAAACAGCTGCATTAGTATCATTGCATAAAACTAGAGGTTCATGTTCCTAGGAATGGAAGCACAAAACAGAACCAGAAAATCATTTAGGTTGGAAAGGACATTTAAGATCATCGAGTCCAACCATTAACTCAGCATTGCCAAGTCCACCACTAAACCATGTCCCTATCTGTCACGCCTACCCACCTTTTAAATACTTCAGGGATGTTAACTCTGCCACTTCTATGGAAAGCCTATTCCAATGTTGACTACTCTTTCAGCACAGAACGCTTCTCCTAATATACCGCCTAAACTTCCCCTGGTGCGACTTGAGGCCATTTCCTCTTGTCCTGTTGCTTGCTACCTGGCAGGAGAGGCCAAGCCCCACCTTGCTACAACCTCCTTTCAGGTTTTCCTGAGCCTTTTCTTCTCCATCCTAAACAACCCCAACTCCTTCAGCTGCTTTTCATCGGACTTGTGGTCCAGACCCTTCCTCAGCTCTGCTGCCCTTCCCTGGACTTGCTCCAGATCCTCAATGTCTTTCTTGTAGTGAGGGGCCCAAACCTAAGCACAGGATTTGAGGTGTGGCCTCACCAGTGCCGAGTACAGGGGGACAATCACTGCCCTGGTCCTGCTGGCCACACTACTGCTGAGACAGGCCAGGCTGCCACTGGCCTTCTCGGCCACCTGGGCACACTACTGTTCTCTACAAAGGCTGAATGCCATATCTATTATATATTGGGCAAAGGCAGCATTAAAACGTCAAAGTTGTTTATATAAATATTAAATTTGTCTCATTTTGACCATGTCCACAAAAACTTTTTTATGAATACTGAGTATAAGTGAATCAATATTTGCTTTTCAGTGGAAGGTTTTTACAAGATTGTCTGAGAACTCAACCCTTAACAGAAAGTGACAAGGAGAAAAGAAAAGAAATTATCTGAATATCCCATTTGGGACTGAGTGCTCATCAGCAATATAACTGCTGACCACAGGGAAGAAATTGGAGATACTTGACATTGATGATTGCAATTTATTCTCATTGAAGTCCTAAAAATGCCTTCTAAAAATCCTGAGCACCAAAGCAATGTCAAGAAAAAACCAAACACGATATATGCTTTCACTGATATGATTAATAGCAATATGTTGCATTCATACATCAGTTTTAGACCTTAGGGTGCCACATTCTGTCTCCTTTTCAAGCACACAATGCATTGAATTGCTTTACTTACTAGTAGCAGTAGCAGGACAATATCAGGATTATCACAGGCACAGGCTACATGCATTGATGTCCAAAAATCCTCATCCTGATGATTTACATTTACTCCTCTGTCAATTAGAATTTCTGCGGCAAATGCATTATCGTAGCGAGCACACTAGAAGAAAAAAGAGCAGATATGGGATGGTGTTTTCCCCACTGTACAACTAAATTTATTACATACAATTTAAACTGGGCAGATGACGCACTGTAGTTAAGCTGCTGCATTTGTCAGGAACAACAGCTGAGGAACCTATAGAAATAATTGTGTGGAGATTACCAGTTCCATGTGCATGATTCACAGAATTCCCTATGTCCTGCATGAAATCTGCTGAATCTACGATAAGGATGAGGCTTTTTTTCTGTTCAGTATTGTCATTCCAAATCAGTGCACAGGCATCAGTGCATGATGATCACACCATAAGTAGTGACATCTAAGTATATGTACACCCACACATACATATGTCCACACATACATTGTGAATTTCTGCCTTTTACGAAGTTCACTGCAATAATACAGCCCTCTTCATACCCCACTTCTATTTCCAATCCACTAACTACACTGATTCCTGTTCAAGCCTCTCTGCCAGTTAAGTACTCTGCACATTAAGGATGTTTTGTGGGTGGAAGGATGCACATGTGTATGTGTGTGTGCGCACATTTCTATACCTTGGTCATAGTCACAAATTTTAGTAGAGAAGAAGAAAATGGCCTAGACATTGTTTTGATCTTACTCCTCCGTCACATTTGTGAATTTTTATGCATAAGCTTATGGATAATACCTTAAAAGACAATCAGGGCACCTCAGTTAAGATCTTTACTCTAGACTTACACACAATCTCAGTAACTCTTCAGAGACTTATTTTAATCTGGCATGGAAGCCAGGATACTAAAGGAACTGGGGAAGAAAGAAAAGTGTGTAACTGGATTCGACTGTGAAGCCAAGGTGTAGCTGAGATCTTCAGCTGAAGGCAGCAGCTGCATGTACCCCTGCAATCATAAACAGACATAACCCAGGAGATGAATATTAAATTCTATCAGGATAAAAAGCAGTTCTGCCCTAAATGATTTCCAGATATACTGAGCATTAAATTATAGAACAGAAATTACATTCTGATGTATTTCCTTTAGCTTGTAATTTATCTGGCAGCTCTAGAAACAGTTTTGTTTTGTTGCATAAGCACCATTCATTGCATCAGTACAACTTAAATTGAGCTGTTCTGTGTTGAAATTTTAACAAATCAGAGGTAAGACATTTTATATTACAGATCAGCATAATCTAACACCAACAACATTTTCAAGTCATTGTTAAGTAAAAAAAAAAAAAAAAAAAACCAAACAAAAAAACCAAACAACAACAACAACAAAACCTACAGATGACAGGTATCACAGCCATTTTGTGTATTAATAATAGACATAGAACCTATTGTGATTAGTTGCAGGTTAGATTTGTTGCTGCTCCTTGATTCCTCTTTAATGGATTTGTGAAACAGTTGGACAAGCTCAATTAAAGTTCCAGAACAAAACTGTTACATATATACTTTGTTATAAGGGCGGGGTGGGTGATTGCCAGTGTGAATTGACCTGACACCATGTGCTTCCCACTGAATGGGCAGCTCAGGCAAGTACTCGCTTTTTATTGTACTTCTCCTCCCATGAAACCTAAAGAGAGTTCAGTGAATGCCTCTGAAGTTCTCATAGCTTCTCTAGATTCAACCATACTGGGATACTGTCTACAGAAAAAAAAACCAGAATCAAGTGTCACATTTAATTTTCTTTTAGAATTATATTGCATTTTAGAAGTTTGAGCAGATACGGAAAAGGAAAAAGGAATCATGTAATGAATCATATTTTAAGGAAAATGTCAAGATAAATATTTTTTCCATTCATTCTGGCATAAAAAACATTTAGCCTACAACTGGAAAGAATAAACACTAAGCTCCCCTTTGGACAAAGCAGCTTACATAGAACCACAGTGTAAAACTAACACTTAGAATGGATCTGAGTTGGCTTTAAGAATGTAACACAGGTGCATGCTAAATTACTAGTTTCAATTCTTGCTGGAAAAAAAAACTTGGCTCATCTGTTTCCTTGTATCCTAATTCTCCTCTCCTGTCTGTACTGCTCTCAAATCAGGGTCAAATCTCAATTTCATTGAATTCAGGTTTGCCTCTATCTCCAGTAGGATGAGCATTTTCCTGTAAATGAATTATGAGTACTTACACGTAACTCTGACTGAACTGAGGCAGTAGGTTACACATGGCTCTCTATTGCAAATTTCTTACTGCAGAAAGCCTTCCTTCCTTTGGAAGCATATGTGTGCCTGTGAAGCAGCAGGCACCAGTTGAGAGATACTGATAGTGACAGTGAATTGGGCCATGATGCAGATCAAGAAACCTAAAATGACACAGTTCAGCTGGAGATTTTATCCACAGTTAAAAAGTCAGCATCAGCTAAACTAGACAAAGCAACCGAAAATACTTGAAGATTAATTTTTCTTTCTTTTATTTTAAAATGCCTTACACTTACGTCAAATCATCCATACTGAAGATAAAGATTGCCTTCTAGGTTTTTTGGCATGGTGTAAGATTTGGGACGCCTCTGCTTTGGGAATCCCAAAGATAACATCTCATTTGGACTGCATTTTTAAAGAGTGACTGAGCACTTTTACAGCAGACAAACAGCTGGAGAGAAAAGAGACTTTAAATTTCTCTCTTCCAAATTAGTACTGCACTCTCCCCTCACCTTGGTCTCTATTTCCTAAAGTCCTTGGTAAATAGCGTGGCCATGAAAGACTGAAAACACAGATTAATTTCATAATGGAAATGCTGTATCTTGCAAGAACATAGTCACAAGTATGCTGGAGTCCAGAAATATTACAGGGGCTCTTTTTCATCAATAAATTGCTCTATTTTGCATACATACTATGAGAAATTCAATCCAAGTGTTCTAAAATGAAACACACTGCCAGCAGACTTTTTGTTACTTTGCTCAGTCGCATTTCTTTTAGCCACAGTGTGCAACAAAGTTGGATCCAAATGTCTTAAAAAAGTTTCACATCAACTAGACAGCATGTCTGCAACTGAAGCATCACAGACCAAAGAAAAGGATCATAAGATGTAGGAATTAATTATGAATTTTGCTACTGGTTTCAGCAATACCAAAATTTTACTCCTATGGTATTTTCTGTCTGCCTGTCAGTCTTTCCTCCACATGCCCTTACCTCTTGTTTTTGTTTTGGTTATTATATACAAATTATTTTTATTTTATCTTCTTGTTACTTAATCTGTATTTCTATGCAAATGATGATAAAATAAGTGCGAATAATGTGTTAACTACCCACATGTAGGAAACTGGTGCAAGAAAATATGCACACAAACAAAAGGAAATATGCTAAATCATGGGTTTTTTCCATATAGGACCTGTAAATCTCTGAACCATGTAATTTTTTATTTGGAATCAAGCAACATTTCCTTTGTTCTTTCTTACTGCACAGATAATTTATAAATAAAGCATTTCATTCTCCTTTGTTAGCTATCACTCCTATGACATGATCCATTCTTTTGTAAGCAATTTGAAAATGACCATTTATTTAAAAAGCATTACTGGATGCAATCATAGCAGAGCTCAGTGTAGATGAAAAAATATTGCTAAGCCTTTCTTTTTTGTTAATATGCCAAATCTGCTACTCACTATCCCACCATATTTATCCACAGTCACTAACACTAATCTTCCATCCCTCTTACCAAATGGAGTAAGGAGTCTCCTGAGGAAAGAAGCATATGAGGGTCAGCACCATCCTTCAACAGCCGTAGCACTGAAATATCAAAGAAAAGAGGAACAAGAGTTAATATATCTAATACACCAGCAGTATACCTAATTCTGAACTTTTAATAGGCTGATTCTTCATCATCTTCATTAGGGGATTTAATAATATACACAAACCTCTTATATAACTGCAAAACTATCATGTCAGCATTTGCCATCTCACCTGTTTTAATAGCTAAATCTGTAAAGCAAAAGACCTTTGATAACGAACGGTAAATATGAACAGTTTCAAGGACTTTTCAAGTGTATAGAAGAGCATGACAGTTTTGTACATGGGAGGGCGGAGGGGAGAGCTGGCGCCAAGAGCCATGTCAAGGTCACAATCACCTGATAAGTTCATTTGGGAGCAAAATCACAGTTAACTGGTGTTATTTTACTTTGCAAAGTTCCCATGCAATGTATTGGCTTTTTCAGTAAATACGTGAAACTAGTATTCCTAACTGATATAACTTGAAATTAATCATCACACCAAAACTAAATGATCTGCACTCAATTTAACCTTTCCAGTGCATTGTCAGATCACTGATGCAGCATAATCTTTAAAACGATATTTGGAGCCAAACTTCACTCCCAGTTACATGTATCAAACCCCTCTGAAATGAAAACAGGCTTATAAATGCAAGCAAAACCACAACCCTTCATATTGGTGCTCACTCAAGTGTGCACAGTCAGCACTTTTCCCCCATGGTCTTTATTGCCTTTATAACCTTTTCACTCTGAATCAAAGCCCTGACTAACTCAGTGAAAACAGTGTTCATTCCTTGAACAGAACTGCACAGTAGCAATGCCTGACAGTACCAAGGGACTCCACACCAGCATTGCAACCCTGTCTTCATTTAACTGGCATGAAGAACCGTTTTAAAAGGCCTCTCTCCATGAGAATAACTGCCAATAATGTTTCCTGAGTAGGAGCACAGGTGGTTCTGTCTTCAACATCTGGAAATCTTGAGCTTAATTCCTAGTTAAGATCCTGCATGGATGTGTGCAAACAACTACAAAGGAATTTTAAGTTGTGAATACCCCAGAAACAGGTTCCACTGAGATGTGTGTCCTACAGGAGGGCCAGATTTGTCTCAAGGCTCTTCTGTGAATCTGTCAAGAGACTCATGAACACCACCTCTTTCCTATCGATACATTTTCTGTATGTGGTTTTTTTTCTCAAGAATATATTGCAACTCCATTTTCATTGTACATTTAAACTTCTTACAGCATTCAGACACTTAACCTACTTGAAAGGGGTCCATTTTCTTTTCAAATATTGTCAATTTATAGAAGTAATATTTTCTGAATGTGCTGAATTATTTTTGACCAGGTGCCCTAGAAAAATTTCTTCTAAGAAAGAATATTTGGTTAAATAGGTGCAAGCCTGTAAAATTAGAGTGAAACACTTGGCATCATCTTTACTAAACACATTATATAGCAAAAACACAGTGGTATAAAGGACAAATATTTACAATAGTTAGGCAAATCCATTTAATCTTTTGCTCTTTTTTAAACTTTGAAACCAAAGATCAATCAAAAGTACTGTATAAATTCTTACTTTATGAATAGTTCCTTGTTACCTATTTCTTACTTTATGAATAGTTCCTGTTGGGGTGTGCTCTGGCAGAGCATCCTCCTGGTCGCTCCAGAGACCCCCTCTTGTCAATCCGGACAGGGCTCTCCCCTGGACTGACGAATCAGAATCGGAGGGTGGATCTCTGGGCAGTCCCCAAGTTTAAGCCCCGCCCCCCCCCCCAAAGCTAGCCATGCCTCTTCTTCCAGACCCCTCCAAGCCGCTCGGCACCCCATAGGTGCATGCTGACGGTCTCCCCCTTGTTATCACCCCGTTGGTTGATTGTACCCTGGTTCCTCCCAGTTCCCCCTCTCCTATTGATTCTCGCCCTAAACTCCACCCTGTTTTCCTCACCTTAAAACCCTCGGGCCCTCTCCAGGAGTTATCTCTTCTGCCCGGATCCGGCTAATAAAACCTGCTGTGGTCCAAGGAAGGATACCCCTCCTCGTTCGTTCTTCGTCTCTGGGGTCTTCGGGCTTTCACCACCTCCTCCTCTGCCCTGAGGAGCGCGTGCAGCTGCCCGCTTGCGCGAAGCCCCAGCAGCGGGGGCTGCGGAACGGAAGGGGTGGAACTCGTGGCTGCAGGCTGAATCCTGGGTCGACTGCCTAGCCCTGACAAAGGGGTCTGGGGGCAGCTAGCCCCGGTTGCGGAGTCAAGTTTCGTGTTACCTGTTTCTCCTCACCAAAGGTTTTGCCTCATTTAATTTACATAACTGTAAAAGACTTACATGTTCTGGCAAATGCCACTTTGAAAGTCATTATTAGAAGTCCCTGTTGTCCCCAGCACATCCACCAAAAGCAGAATTGGAGCATTAGGTAACACAGAATAAAAGAAACTGTACAACACCTGCTAAGCAAGATGAACAGCACAGAACCAGAGTGGGAAGGTACAGAAGTATTTACAAAATTTCACAACTTTGGGAGAAATGGATGAACAAGAAAAAGCAAACCGTTCCTTTCTGCTCTCTCAGATCCACAAATCTCATACTGAAGCACACACTTGTCCTCATCCAGACCATTAAAAATAAGAGGTTCAGAACTAAGTTCCTTCCTTTCTTTAACACTTGAATTTCTTACCACACATGGAGGTGCTCTCTCTACCTCAGGTTTAAAGTGAGTAAAGATTTACTATAAACCCTCCTTCTTTAAACAGGCATGCAACTACATCCTTAACTCAAGAGTTAGTATTTCCAATGTTCCTATTTTATGCCATTTCTTTAGTAGGGCAGAAAATATTATTTCCATATCACAGATGATTTCTTAAGGCTCTGAAAATAATTTCATTCTCCCAGTCCCATCAGGATTTCACCTGAAGAAATTAACACTCCAAAGTGTTCCCTTTCCTCCATCTTGTTTTTCAGGGGAGAAAAAAAATGCACACATCATGTGGTGGCAGAGCAAGCACACAGTGGGTTGGTGGCAGAAGTCTTATATTGACTAGGACTGATAATGAAATAGCATCCTCAGACAGTGTTTCTACAAGATGAGATAAGACAGGCAAGGAGTTAACCAAAGGAGGCTGTTCCCTTCCCTCGTTCACAAAGGGACTTACACACCCTTTACATCTAGCTATCTCTGCGTGTGGGAACTGATTCTGATGGCACAAAAATAACACCAGCAAAAATAAAATGTGGAGTTTCTTGTTGAGTCACTGGGTCTCAATCCTTAAGAGCTTTGGAATAGGTCCTTCTAAGCAAAGACACCGGATGAAGACTTTTCTCTTTTGGCACAAGCAAGACACATGGGAAGGTCAGTGGGTTGGGAAATTACATTTCTAACAGTATTCCACACAAGAATTTCATCTGGAGCCTAAAATAGCAACCAAGAGACAGAAAGAAACTCAGGCAACTCAGGTATAAAAAATATGGGCAATTTATTGGATCTCTTCCTCCCATCAACCCCCCAAAGACTTGGTTCTCATAGAGAAGCTATGCAAAACAAAGTAATGCATTTCCAGATCCATTCTGCAACTCCTTGCAGTTGAAACCAAAAAACAACAGACCATTTCTATTTCCAAGTTTGAAATCCATAAGAATTAATGGGTTTGCCTTGATTTTTTTCTCCCAGCAGAAAAGTAGACCAGAATTACACAATATAAAGAATTAATATGCTAACTCTGATCTTCAAGTAGAATATTAAATAATTGTGACCATAAACAAATTATTGGGTCACGTACAAAAACATTAGGGAATGTGGATAAAAGATCTATAGCTTTTTTTCTTTTTTTGGTCTGGTGTATTTTTCCTTATTATTGCACATAGCTTGATCAGTGCTTCAGGACATTCACATCACACAGACTACCAGGGCAAGATATGCAAACTCTTCTTTCAACTGGGCAAAAGTCTGAGTCCTGAATCAGGATTATGTGCTACATTCCTCTGCATTTAAAAACAAGTTTAAAAAATTATTCTTTCCTTGAATTTATCCCCTCTGCAAAACACAATAAAAAAAATAATATCAAGAAAAGAAGATCACTGAAACAAAATCCTCCTTCCTACTATGCAACTCACTTAGATCATTTACTTAAGACTGTACTAGTAAGTAGGAAAATCTTCACCTTATGTTCATATTTTCCTTTTGATAGAGCTACTACCTAGAAGTAGTTATATAGTAAATACTAGCTACTGGTAGTAATTTGGGATTAATTGCCCTAATGAGGACAGAAATTAATACAAAACTCTATTCAAGAAATATAACTCTTAATTAATGCAATTTTAAGGAAGCTTTCACAAGACTTTCTTTTAAATTTTTTTTACTTGCAATCTTTCATGGAAGAAAAGTTTACAAGAAAGATGAGACTGAAAAATGACTTAAAGACAGGAAGCTGACATTTACCTGAAAAAAACCCAAAAATGCAGAGTAAAAAACTTTCAGCAAACTCTGAAGCCCTTCCTGTGTGTGTATAAACAGGTCCATCCATTCTCCAATATCTTTTAGATTTGACATACAAAAATTGTTGACTACTCAGAACAGAATTTCATACCTAATTTCATATCTAATAAAGGTGTTTTAGAAAGCATTGGATGCATTGAAGTCTCATCAGAAAAGAAAGATAATAATCAACAGAGCTTTTTACGTATGCTTGATGTTATAATTTTAACCAAATTATTCCAGAGTTGAATTTTCATTTTCCATTGATTGTATTGACTAGATTATGATTTATTATATAGCCTTATAATGCAGTACAGTCATTATTGCTGTGCCTGTTACCAGGCGCAGGTCTCATCCTAACTTTGCCTGTGGAACTAGGGCTGTAAGTTTTTACTTTTTCTGGGCTTGTCTTGGCTTGCTTTGAGCTTTGTTTTAGTTGTTATAGCAATTGGCTGATGACAAGGTGACAATTACCCAAAACATTTTAGTTTTGTTTAGCTTTGTGTAACTGTGGTGTGTAATGCATTAAGAATTTTGATACACGTGGCAGTAACTAGCACTTACACCATGCTGTGCTGAATACAATCTAGCTACACTGGCATATAGAGCTATCTATGACTTCATGTATGCCGCAGAGAAAAGGATCTGAAGTCACAGCAGAGCCTGAAAGGTGAATTCAGAGAGCCCAGGGCTATCAGTAACTCACCAGGGATCTGCTACTGATGGCAACACAAACTTAGGAGCTGGGCAATGTTGCATTCACAGCAAACTCAGTTTTAGTAGTAACAAAACAGACAAAAATAAAGGCACCGAACATATGTAAAACCTAACAGTTGGCCATCTACTGTGCTGTATAGAGTACCAGTGTATGCTCCTATTAACTTCCTCTGGGGAACAGCAGCCAGCAAGTGTAAACTTTGTTCCTGTTAACATCTATTTTTGTTCTCTCTAGTGTAGCTGAAATAACTCCAGCTGGAAGGCTTTACTTGTTCATTATGTGCATAAACATGACTTACTGCTGCAGAAGCGTAGCTAAACTGTTGCTGATTCTGGAATGGATTATCACATTCTCCTCCTACCCCAGGTTGCATGTTTTTGTCACTTGGTACATGGCAAAGATTAGTTTCCCAACTAAATCAAGAATCTGAGAATGTGGCACTGGGTAACAGATATGAATAGAGAGAATGGCGTAGCCACCACTTTCCACCAATAGCTGAAAGCAGTTTGGGCATAAACTGACCGTGAAATTGAATCACAGCAGAAGTGATACTGAAAGATGTGTAATAGCATCTTTCCACCCCTTCTAATTCCACCAGTTAAGCGTCATATTTTGCCCATTAGTTCCTCCACAGTCAGATATTTGCTCCACCACTGGCATCTTAAACTCTGTACAGATTAATCACTTAGAATGCTCTCCACTTTCATACCTCTTTAGTTCTCCTTTCTCATTCCTCAGCAGTCACTCCACACTTTTCAGCTTGGACCAAAGGGGTTTATGAGAAACCTGCTACACAACTCATCTACAAGTGAGAACAGATGAATGCTAGTCTCTGGTAATTTCTTCATCAGAACAGCAAATTAAATAATGCAAGATGTCATAAATGTTTGGTTAACGTAGTCTTAGAAAAAATACTTACCTCATGCCTTTGCTATGACTAGTTTAAAATTAAATTTTAAAATCCAAGTACCAGTGTTGGTAATTTAGTCATTCCTTTAAGGTGTCTTGTTTACCTAACAAAGACATTTACTGCAGCAATACTGTTACCACACTATCACTAGTGCAATAGCTCAGGCTTTCCCTCAGAGCAAGCTCATCAGTTGACAGCGGTTATTCAGAGCAGTCATGCCCTGAATGGGCTTTGCAAACAACTGATTTGTAATCCTACTGCTTTTTACATGAAGTACTTCTAGAGTTCATTGGCAACATCTGTCAGGCTCATTCAGATCTCATTTCCAGGAGAACTCTTGGAAATAAATTCCCATCTTTGCTGCACAAAGATTAAAGGCAGCAAACCATAAACAAAATATGCACATTTGGACAGATAAGTGTGCCATTCACAGACTTCAGAAATGAAGAGACGAAAATTACTCTTTCCATACTGGTTGAATTTGAGAGTGTTAGCCTTGCATATCCAAGCTATACTGCCCCCTGTTCGAACAGAGCACTGATTAGGGACAGGGCTGATGTTTCCATCCTCCCCGTCAGAGTTCCCACAGCTTATATTTTTTTCAGGTAGCCAGGAATCATAATACCATGACCTGAAAGCAACTGGGTCATTGATTTTCTTCTGAAACTAAAAGCATGATGTGAAATGTCAGGCTCCATTCAACACAAAATTACCTTTAGAAGAAACAAATGAAGCCTCCAATGAAACAGACTGGCAGAGGTAGTCCCACAGCCCCACTCAACATCTCTCCCAGCTTTAATGCTGGAAGATCAAAATATATGGTAGTTCTTTCCCATACTCTCTTTGTGGAGAAATCAGTCAGACCCCTACTTTGGAAACAGCTAAGGGGCTTGATCACTCCAGTGTGGGAGTGAATTTCAAGCAGCACAGGTAACCAGGGGACAAGGGAAGTCCCCTTCTTTCTGCCTAGTCCTCTGCTGGTTCCCACCAGGCCTTGTGCCATCAACTGTTGTGTGTCCGTGCCCAGGCACTCACCAGCCCTGACAGCTTCCTGCCACGTACTACCATGCTGGAGGTTGAGGGCATAGCCCTCCTGTTATCTGAGGTATGTGAGGTATCTTGAACTGGAAAACCATATGGAAAATAATGGTTATGTCTCTGGGCCACACGGTCACTAAGTCCAACTCCAGTGATATCCATGAGGAGAGTCACAGTTCTCTCATGAGACAGACATTTCTATCATTGTAGACACAGCCAGAATAATTTATGAGTTAGGGACTACAGTTATTCAAGAACTGCTAAACTTAAAACTTTTTCTTCAGGCAAATTGCCGCTCTTGCATTTCTGTGTACATTAAATATAATGCAGTCTGTGTCTCCCCTTATTAAATCCACAAACCCAATGGCCTAAAAAATCCTAGCATGTGCCTCTTACAAGGCCCAAGCAGTGACAAATTAACCTATCTCCTTACACAAAAGTGACAATGGGCAGCAGTCAAATGAGACACATCTGAGTTAACTTGTGATGTGGAAGGCAAAGCATCTATTTTCAACCCTGACATGACAGATATTCACACAGAAAAGCAGTGTAGACTCTTCAAATAATTTCAAGGTAACAAGACTCAGTAGTTATTGGGTCACCTTGCCTAATAGCTACACGTGAGTATCTGAATTATCGGATTTCTCTCTCTCTGGTTTTTTGTTGTTTTGTTTTTGTTTTTTTGGGTTTTTTTTAACCTTCATTCCTAAAGTCTTATTTTCTTTCTTTTTCAGTTCATGGTGTCCAACTCCCTTCTGCTTTACAATTACTCTTTCAAATAAAAAGAACCTAATTTACATCATTTACTTGCAAATGCATGCACTGACAATATCTAGAGTGATGTGGAAAAACAGTAGTGTAAATCACAGTAATTTTGAGAAGACTGGAAGCAGCCATTCAGTTCTATGGCCCAAAGATACTGCTGCAAGAGGCACACTGAGGATCAAAAAGCAGTGGTGGTGACCCCTGGTTTTGCCTCCATTTAGAGCTTGGCCAGGCCAAAGAGAAAGAACTGTTGAGGTAAGGTCTGTCTTAGTCGCTAATAAAGCTGTGATTTTATCTCACTGCACCTATGACCTGTGTATATAACAGAGCTGTTGGTAATATCCTTCAACACCACCTAACAAAATAACACATGCTTAGCTAAAAATACTGAGTCTATCATCACAGCCAATAACACAGACAGGGTTTTGCCAGCATAGCTACTTCTGAGAACAAATAGCTGTATCAACAAAAACTGGTAGCACAGACCTGACTGAATCCAGAAGGTCTGTCAGTGAGATAAAATTACAATGAAAACAAAGCTTTGTAACATTTACCAGAAGTTTAACACTCTAAAATTAACCTTAGGGAAAAGTAGTTGATCATACAGTAAACTTAAATATAGCTTTTCTTAAAACTTCCACTTTCAGCTAGTTAATGAGATTTATTTATTTCAAGGTTAAAAAAAAAAAAAAAGGAAGAATGAAATATCTTAGCATTTAGGTCATCTGTTTCATTTTTTACACATATTGTATCTGTCTCCCATGTATGGATTCTCCTGGATTTCTTGACAAAGGTGACTAAAACCAGCAAGAACTTTATCATCAGGCTACAGTCAAGTATTACAAAAGCTCACAACCCACTAGGTTCATCTTAGAGATATGTCTGAAAGCTCTTTAAATTACCAGTATAATTTTTAGGCCAAGTTTTCAGCTACAGAAGCACCTGACTGTATATTCAAATGCTTGTGAAACTGAATAAAAACTTCAGATCTTACAGCATTTTACTAAATAAGTTAAATTTATTTCAGAATTTGCAAATTTCCAGTCCTATAGTCATTAAATGATAAACACTAAAACACACATCAGCAAAATAACTAATTCTGTGGTCAGTATCTTAATTTGAAAACCATTGTCACACCCATGCTTTTCCCTAATTGTAAAGTTACAGAATTTGCATACAACATAAATTTTCATCTGAACAGACTGTACACCCCCTCTGTTTCACCAACATTTATGCTGATCCTATGCCAGTGCTACTTAATTGGCATAAATCAAATTACTGCTGACTTATATTCCTTATGAAGCAAGACTCAGTCCTTCTTTAACTCCGACAACATGCAGAGCAAGTTTATGCCTGCTGGTTTGGAAGCCTTGTAAGCAACTCCTTGTGATTTACATTAGAAATCTTCAAGGATAACAAACTACTATCCTGCTCAGCAGCTGCTAAATGGTACTAATTACCAGCTGTAGACCACTGGCTGTCAGGTCGTGTGCATCTCCTGGAACTCCCAGGGTGTGCAGTGCACAAGGAAGCAAACTTAAAGCAGGCAGTATAGAAAAAACTAGGGACATTACTGATCCATGCATTTATCCAAAATAATTGTGTATATGGCAGATGAATGACCAAAACTATGAGGAAAATGTGTAGTTCCAGAATACCTCACCACTTGACATATGAGGCTCAGGCACCACCTTTCCCAGCGTGTGATCTGTGACAGTTTACATTGTCAAAACCAGAGCTGCTTCCCTCTTGTTCATGCATTCATTCATACACTCCTGTCCTCATCTCTGCATAGCAGTCCCATGAGCTGGCATGGAAAGTTAAACCAGCTGAAGACCAACCTTATGAAAGGCAGATTCCAGAGGGTTCATCTCCCCGCCTCTCTCCAAGATGAGCATAAACATGGGAGGACAAAAGGATAGGACAGAAGCAGAGCCAGATAGAAAGGAGAGCAACCAATGGCAGCCTCAGTTTTAGCTTAGTTTTAAAATCAAGTCAGTGGCTCCAAGACACCTGAATGTTTCCTTTCTTTCTCTGCATCAGCCCCATCAGCTGTGCAACAGGAAGGTGAATTGGTTTGGAGAGATGACACAGAATTTAGCCGTTGATTCTACAGGGTCGTGCACTTTCTTTTGGATCAGTTTGCTGAACTGACTTACTCTGCAGCCACACAATTGCTGAATCCGATACAAAGAGCCTGAAGTAAAAATGGTGGTAGGAGCAGCATCATAAAATCATGAATGAAATTTTCTGAATTAGAAAATATAGCATTGACATAACATCCAGCTGGGGCAGTGAGACAGGCCCTGGTTGCCAGGCCCTGTCCAGCTGCCCTGGGGTGGCCCTCATGCTCCCAGTGGCCCACATAGCAGCTGGCCCTCATGGTGCCCTTACAGCATTTACCTGTATTTAATTAAATTTGAACAAACTATCACATCCAGAAGGGTTGCCAGTCCCACACTTCCATAGGTTTCATGGAAGCAGAGCCAAGTCTCTGCTGTTCTACCTTGGCACTTTGAATGTCCCCATAATTAAGTTTTTCTGACTAAAATCCCATTTATCTGTATATGCCATTTTACAGCACATTAAAACTGGTGTGCAGTGAAACACTTTCTGGTTGAGACACATTCTGATGTATGGTAAACCCCGAACTATCAACACACTTCAGACTACTGATACCAGCATCCTCTGTCAGACATCTCAGAGATGGTCAAGACGTGTGAAGAGCCATGGAGAAACCCCATGCACAAATGAAATCATTCTCCTCTTCACTTTTACAGAGTTTTAGAACAGACATAGATAACTTGGATCTTGGTGTATTGATGTCACACATTTTTCAACAGTATCTGCATTCAGTCACAATCTTTTACAGTTTGCCAAAACCAACTGAGAAAAACATATTAAACTTCTTTTATACTTCACAATGCACACCCTCACCCCCTGACCTCTCAATTTTTCTTTTTTTTTCTAACACAATTCATGAAGTTTGCAAAGACTTATGACTCCTTGCACAGATGGACAGAATGACACCTCCTATTGGAGGTGATGGAATAGGGTTTTATTTTCCTTGGCAACTCAGGGATGGAATCACCACAGAGAGACACATCCAGAAATTAAGCTTCTGGAGAGACAGAAGTGTGAAGCCCTTCCTACTCTGCTAAGAATTCATGACAGAGAAACTGATACAAGAGTTCTGGAGAGATTATCTGCATTGTTCAAACAGTCAGGATCATTGTGGGAAAGCAGCATATGGGGTCCAGTTCCATGAGTCTCCCATATAAACAGGAATATAAAAAGTATGCGTGCTGCACGAATGTTTCAGTTTGGGTAACGCTTCAAGTATTACCTTATAATTCTATTCAGCAGTTACTGCGTTGGTTGCAACATGCAGCTTACCAAGTCCTTCTATTAACCTGTGCACTACATAAAGCAAATATGAACATTTTCACATATTGGTTAGTTGCCAAAAGTCTTCAAAGACAATAACTATGCCTGTGCACCTAGCTCAAAGATGTTTTCATTTCTTATTACTTATTTTCCAAAATCTGATTTGGCTGAATTGCTGCATTCTTGAAATGAACTGTATTTTCCCTAATGGTATTCCAAGCCGTTTATTTCCACTGGTCTCCAAGTCTTCTTCATGCTTTTCTAATTTTTCGCATCTTTCCATGATATGAAGGGTCTGACAGTTACAGCTAGAACTTCTCTCACATGTTGGCTCCCAAACTCCTGATCTGCAAGGAATTCTGTCACACTTGGAAAAGGGAAAACTTGTTGCATTTCATAATATAACACAACAACTTTTTAAATCTTTGTTCATTTATGACAAGCGGGCCCAAATACTAACTTTCACACTTGCCTGCTGTGTATTCTTTGTGTAGACCAGAGGTCTTCTGTCAGGAGTGACTACAACAAAGGTGCAACCAAAAGGCAACTGTTAAGTGTCCCAATGACACTAATAAGGGTCTTGTCTTAACTAAATTTGTTTTAATACATTCTGGAATCTTTATTAGTCTCCCTCATAACCGATGGGTGGCCTGGAGGTCCAGCAAGGAAAGCAAATTGCCCACAGACAGGTCCAGACAGGAGACATAATCTCTTCCAGTCAGGGCTGCTCTGACTGCACAAGTGCAGCCTCCTGAAAAATCATCCTGCTTCCACTCACTTGTATCCTACAGCTGTTTCTGGATGCTTGCAACTTCAGTGCATTCTGGCTAACACCTTCATTTTCCCACATCAGTTATAACAACAACCACCACTACCAACAGGCCAACAACAAAAAACAACTGAAAAATAAGCAATGAACATATTATCACCCCAAGAACAACAGATCATGTGTATAAAGCCAGCATGGAAGGAAAGAGCTATCAAACGTGGGAACTGTGACTCACATCTTCTTAAACCACTTCAGAATAAGCAAAGGAAAACATCTCCATGTATCTGCTTTGAGATAACACTGTCAGACTTGGGCAGCTGAAGATTGCAGCAATGCAGACTTCACTTGATTTCAAAGTTCAGTATTTGAAATTAACAATACAGGGACACCGGGGACTGAAATGACAGATTTGTAACAGTTCATCTGAAAGAAATGAGCAACCAAAGAGACAAACTTGAAGCACAAATAGTTCTGCATTCAATATCACCAAGCTTACAGACAGCTAAATCTACATACCAATCTTATGTATGCTCAACATACACAGGGTTACCAGTGAAGCATCTGAGGATCTGGGGAACATAGGATGTGAGGTACAACAGACCCTCTGCCTCTTTTCTGATACCAGTCAGCCACTAGAATAGCCAAATTATTGTGCCAAAGCTGGAGCAACCAGCATAAAACCAACACAAAGCAAATTTTGATTTATGTTTTACTTAATTTTTACAGGTATGGATTGCCATAGTGTGAACTGGAGTTATAGGCCAGCATGGAGAGGCCAAAATTACACTCACAATAGTACCTGGTATAATCACCTCTGTTTTATAGCTTATGGAAAGCAAAAGCCTGACATACAAGCTGATGGTTTAATTTGGCTTTGAAGTAGAATTATCAGTTGCTCTCCACAGGAATTCCTCTGCTTTGTTTAGTGTGCTCTTGCACTATAATAATAAGAGCTGCCTTAGTTCAATACCCCTCAGCATTCCTCTACAAAGTCAGCATGATATTAGACTATAGGACCTTCTAAAGTCCTTCTAGCCAGACTGCTCTTTAACTCTATGAATTCAGTCTTGGTGTCAGCAAGGAGAGGGAGCAACCCACATCACCTGACAGAAGAGGAGTTCTCAGTTCTGAGTCATACCAATGAGTCCATGTAGAGCCACATGGTAGGTTTGGGCTGCAGTGATGAGCTACAACTACAGAGTCTCAAACTTCCCCAGTGATACCCAATGCCACACATCCTCATTTGCTCAAACAATACATCTGACAGGTAGCTGGTACACAAATCTGATAAATCAGGGAGAAGCCAGAGAGAATTCCACACTAGAAGTGCCTACGTTAAGAGAAAGATATAAGGACTAATCCAGAAACATCAGAACTATATATATTTGGACTTTACATCTGTCCTTTTCTGTCCAACTTGTATAATTCTAAATATGTGATCCACAGGACTTTTAGGGAGAGGCTTGAAAGCAAAAGAAGTCTAATGTTCATTTTGTATGGGAACTGAGAAGCCAGTGAAGTTCAGATGACCATTACTGAAAGGTTTGATAGTTGGTAACCTCTTATAGGATGTCCCTTTAGTAGACTAAGAAACAAAGCAGCAGTTCAAATTTCACACAGATACTTCCAGCTTTAAGAACACTTCAAAGCATATTTTCTGTACTGTCAATGGGTAAACGTGGAAGTCTGGAAAAAATTACCACTTTATGTCAGCAATAGCAGTGATTGCTAAAATCTGGAGCACAGACCCTAACTCAAAGATTTAGTGCTATAGCTATCATGTTTGTCTTTTGAGCCCAAATGTAATCAAAACCCTAAAAAGTGCATGGTGTGAGATATTATCTCTTCTAACCATCTCATTGCCTTGTAAAATGACTGTGCTGCTTCAGGGTCACATATACACTGCATTGTAGTAGAGAGTCATCAGAAAGAAATATAGTAAGAAAGCAGTATGTGGTTCTAGGCTGACTGAATTCTACCTTGAATCTTTCGCATATGCTTAAAACCCTTGTTCAAAGGAAGACATTTAGACATATTGTGAATTTCACCTTAACTGCTCACATTTCCACCTCCATTCTTGGATGCAATTCACGGAGAAACACAAGCTAAATTAGCCATTCCCTTAGATTTATTGACTGTATACTTGCAACCTTCAGTTCCTCCACTGTAATAGCCTATTACTGTAAAGGCTGCAATTAACAATAATTGAGAAGAATCAGTTTTCTGTACATTATGCCATATAAGCTTTCTACTAATTTCTATCATAGCTATAGAGTTTGTTCACTGTCAACTTGAAGTTCAAAAGGTTTTAACAACTAAAAAGCGTTGCAGACTGAGTTAAGATGACTGAAATAATAAGCAGTATATACAACTTGTGTTTTGAATTTGTACTGAGAAAGAAAAACCACTAGGCACTATATAAATAAGCCTGCTTCTTTCTCAGATATATTTTTATTTTTACTGGGAAACGTACTAGGATTCAGACAGAAGGAAAGAATCATAGAATATGCTAGTTGGAAAGGACTCACAAGGATCACTAAGTCCAACTCCTGGCCCTGCACAGGACATCCCAAGAGTCATACCATGTACCTGAGAGCACTCTCCAAATGCTTCTTGAACTCTTGTCAGGCTTGGTGCTGTGACCATTTCCCTGAGGAGCCTGTTACAGAGCCCAGCCACCCTCTGGGTGAAGAACCTTTTCCTGATATCCAACCTAAACCTCTCCTGACAAAACTTCAGGCTATTTCCTTGGGTCCTGTCACTGGTCACCAGAAAGAAGAGATCAACGTCTCCCCTCCTCTTTCCCTCACAAGGAAGTTGCAGACTGCAATGAGGTCTCCCCTCAGCCTCCTGTTTTCCAGGCTGAACAGACCAAGTGACCTCAGCCGCTCCTCACATGGCTTCCCCTCAAGGCCCTTCACCATCTTTGTTGCCCTCCTTGGGACGCTCTGTAACAGTTTAATGTCTTCCTTACATTGTGGCACACAAAACTGGCCCCAGCACCCGAGGTGAGGCCGCCCCAGTGCAGAGCAGAGCGGGACAATCCCCTCCCTTGCCCGGCTGGCGATGCTGTGCCTGATGCCCCCCAGGACAGGGTTGGCCCTGCTGGATGCCAGGGCACTGCTGGCTCATGTTCAACTTGCCATTGACCAGGACCTCCAAGCACCTTTCCACAGCACTGCTCTGCAGCCTCTCCTTCCCCAGTCTATACTCACAACCAAAGTTGCCCCATCACAGGTGCAGAACCTGGCACATGCTCTTGTTGAAAAAGAGACGAATAATAAAAAAAACCCTAAAGAGATAGGACTTAGCAATTAAAAAAATAATTTACTGCATTTAGTGGCTCTGATTATATTCATTTAGCTATGCTTTGCATGGTTCTAGAGAAAGATACTCTACTTAGTTATCCCACTCCACAAAACCTCCAAACAAACTCCACTTCTTAGAAGTTTTGAAGGAATGTTCTTCTTAAACTGGCAACTGATTTGATAGTCATAAAGTAAAGTCTGTATATTGCAAGATCTCAGAATAAGGTCTTTTCCCAATCTTATGCTTAAGTACTCAATTTTCTTTTATTTTATGCTCCAGTATAGCAATTTAAGAGTATGCCCAGGTAGAAAAATTCTTCTGAAGTTAAATTTAAAAATTGAAAAAAAATTTAAGGACTTATTTAAGTTCCTTTTTGTAAAGAATTGTATTATTGCTATAAAGGTTTGCTCGTAAAAAAGAAAAAAAAAACCAGAAAAGGTTATTCTGTATTGATTTCTGTAGTTCCCCACCTTAGTTTTTATCACAGTGTAATTTATGATTGAAATTAAAACATTTTAAACTAAGTGATACTGAAAGACATACAGAAAAGTTTCTCCTTTGTACTGAAAGATTATTGGAAATCAATACGAAGCACAATAATTACACTGGAGAGGAAATCAAAAGCAAATTGCATAGAAAAAAATTCTATTCTTGTCCTCTTTTTATTTCACAAGAATAGACTCAGATCTTCTGCCATTACAGCAATATTTCTTTTTAATCAGTGACTTATAACAATAACCAGAGAATGTTAGCAGTACCTGCTACTCAGTGGATACCATCTTTCATAGAGAGAATAGGTTTCTGATTGCTGCCAATTTATAGTCTTGCATCCCACTGTAGATCCCCTTTCAAATGACTAGGAAGAATGCCAGGTACCAATTTGTAGGTCGCTAATGGCTTAACAAACCTTTATTGGCATGACAGTGAATTTGTGAGTGATTAGTCCTTGGGCTTCTTCATACTTCATACTTGAATGCCTGAGCATGCTGTGCTGGCTTCAGCTGGGGTAGAGATAATTTTCTTTACAGAGGCTGGTAGGGGGCCTGTTTTGGATTTGTGCTGACCACAGGGTCAATAATAAAAAGATGTTTTTGTTAGTTCTGAGCAGGGCTTACATAGAGCCGAGGCTTTTTCTGCCTTTCGTACAACCATGCTGGGGAGGAAGTTCTCAGTGCATGGGAGGCTGGGAGGAGACACAGCCAGGACAGGTGACCCCAACTGACCAAAGGGGTATTCCAGACCACAGGACGTCATGCTCAGTATATAAAAAGGGGGGAAGAAGGAGGAATGGTATACATTTAGAGTGTTGGAGTTTGTCTTCACAAGTCACCATCATACGTGATGGGTCCCTGCTCTCCTGGAGATGGCTGAACACCTGCCTGCCCATGGGAAGCAGTGAATTGACTCCTTGTTTTTCGCTGCTTGTGTGTGTGGCATTTGCTTTCCCTATTAAACTGTCTTTATCTTACCCTCAAGTTCTCTTCTACTCTTACGATTCTCTCCCTGATCCTGCTGGTGAGGGAGTGAGGGAGTGGCTGCATGGAGCTTGGCTGCCGGCCACGTGTTGGGTTAAACCACAACACATGCTCAAGTGGGAAACTTTTTATTATTAAATGTAAAGGAAGGTCTCATGGAAAAAAAAAAAAAAATGAACATGGAACTATAAATATGCTTAATAGGTTTAAAATGAAATTAAAAAAGAGCAGATATATGTCTAGCTGTTCATACCAGACTGCACTCTTAAAAAGCTGGATTCTTGTTTAGAGGTAATGGTCTTCTAAATATTTTTTCTTGACACTGTAGTTTGCAAAAGCCTTTTGAATAAGACTGATTAAAAGTCATGAATAATTTACACACTGACTTTTCCAACTGCAGAAAAGCTTTATATCATAGTACACCAAAATAAATATTTAAGAATTTTGAAAATGTGTTCAGAAGTAAATAAAAAAAAATTTAGGAAAATGTGTGTTTTCACAAAGGTTCCCTCATAAATATTATGTTTTACACTTGCAATTGAAGTAACTTTTATGATTTCTAGTTAATCAAATGTAGTTTTGTTTGGATATGTAGGGTTAAAGTTCAAGAATGGACTTACCTGCATAGAAAACAAGCAACTCAGTTTTACATTTTAGAAATACGTGATTCAAAGAAAAATCCAAAAGCTGAGTTTCTAGAAACGCTGTATCAGTAAGAAAAAGGCATGCTTTTAGAGAGTTGATCAACAAATCCTTTAGTGTGAACTTACAGATACCCAAAACCACCAAATGGGAATCACGAAATTCAAACACGTATCTCAGTTTTTATTTATTCGGAGCTTAAGCACGTGAAACGGGACTGCAAATAGTCCAGTAGATACTCCCGTTTTCAAAACACAGTTAGTAGGAGACATAATGACAGCATTGAGATTTTCATACAACAGTTCACTGTTCATTCAACTTTCTAC
This sequence comes from Eulacestoma nigropectus, assembly GCA_013397775.1. Lineage (NCBI taxonomy): Eukaryota > Metazoa > Chordata > Aves > Passeriformes > Eulacestoma > Eulacestoma nigropectus. Next base: position 183,289 of record VZTE01002317.1, read on the forward strand.
AGTTTACTATACTGTAAGCAAGACCAGCTAGATCCGATTTGCCTCTTAGGCCCCTTCCCCAGGAGAAAGCCACGCCAGGCCAGACATTGCTCGAGATTCTTGTGGTGTGTGGACAGAAGGGGACAGAAGAGTCAGTGGGACAGAGAAATGCACAGACAAAAAATGGCTCCCAAAGCAGCCCACAGGCAAAACCTGTGGGCTTGCAAAAATGGGTGGCTGACAGCTCCAAGTTCAGTTTTTGTGGAGAGAAGGAGGACATCATAACTCCATTTGATCAAAAGACAGATAAATTACACTTGGTGTGAATCTCCCTACTCAGGAGGACCCAAAATAGAGGCATGCTTTGTCTTTATTTCCCTACTTGTTACAGGCAGAGGATAGCTGTTCAAACCAAGGTAGTTCTGGGTATGTGCAGAGACAAAAATTGCAGCTGAAACAAACCAGGAAAATTTCACTGCTAAGAGAAAAGTAGTCATGGAGCAGAAGCACTCCTGTGGTTAGACAGTCCACATGGAAAACAAAAGGGATGATTAAATCTACACCCTCAAGTCTATTCTTCAGTTTTTGACCTGTCACACCTTTTCCTGTGAACCTTACTTTTCCCAAATAAATAACTATTGTATATTAGGAATCACATATATTTGTATCAATAACAAATCATTTAATATCCTGTTCTCAGCTTCACCAAATTACTGAAAATGTAAACACATGGACAAAAAGCACATATGGGATCCTACAGGAATTCAAATGTATTCAAATTTCATCTCCCTGTGATTTTATGATTGCTTTTGAAATGGGCTGCTTTAATTACTAAACATCTGTTACCCAATAACTAAAGGCATTATGTTTCCCTGCGTCATAACAAAAAGATGCCCTGTGTTGCTGAATTCAGCACACATGGAGCCAAAGAAAGTTAACAGCCATGCTGAATCTATAGGTTTGAAGCCTTGCCCTGGTTTGAAATGTCTCTACCTCCTGGGCCTTTGGAACAGCTTCTTCATCAATGGGTGGATTGAGATGGTTGACTGATGCTTCATTTTCCTATACACAGGACAGATTAAATCACTAGCAGCATGTTGGACAGTCAGCTGCATTAGTGTCATCCAAACTTAGAAACATAATTCCCAGTCCAGAATGCATGAATTTGTCTTGTGAAAGCATTAATTTATAGAATATACTTTTCTTTCTTTCCAAAAGCCCCAATTCACAAAATTTTTTGTACTTCATTAATTTCATATGCTCTGATTAGTCTCTTGACTTCACTGTTCAGTGTCTACTGCTCATGTCTCTTAAGGATTGGACAATAAATATTAAATTGCATGAATTATCACACGTGTTTCGTGATTTCTTCTACAATAGTTCCTAGCAAATCAACATTTGTAAAGAGTCTCTTTTAGATTACTGTCAAATGTACATTTTTCTCCTCTGATTCAAGGGAAACTAACTGTAAAATCCAAAATAGCTCTGTGTGGGGAAGTTTCCCTATTATTACATGCATAATGAATTCCATTTGCTTTCCCAGTAAGATAAAAAATAGGCTTTACTGAAGCTTAGAGTGAGAGTAAACAGTAATCTGAAATTAAAATATATTAAATAATACTAGAACAATCCTAAAAACAAAGCACTATAAAATCTGAGAAATCTTTGATTTAAATTTTTAAAAGGACCGAGCATGCTAAAATAAGGAAATACAGAGTATGCAATACAGGTTAGCCGCCCTGTAGTTCTGTTCTGAATGTTCTTGACCATTCAGAGTTTTAAATTCCTCAACTGAAATTAGATTAACTTTTTTTTTGGGGGGGGGTTCCCTCTTCACAATGTCATTATGCAGCACCTTGCTAATCATTGTTATTTGTCTCATTTCCTATTAATTCAGGTTTTGGCCCAAGGTTTAATTTTTTTTTTTTATCTGGGAGCTTTCTTTTGTCCTGAAGGTTGCCTGTGCATGCTAAACACACTACAGCTGTTTGCTATTTTATCCTTCTCAGGGTTGGAATAACTGCTAAAAGTGAGGTTTCCCGAAAGAGAGTGTAAAATCAAGAGAAATCAAGAGTGCATTGAAAACTGGGAAAAGTTACTCAGATTACACAACCAAATTCTGATTCACCAATAGTGTTTATACTTCTGCCCTTTATGCCCTTGGTATAATACATTTATAACAAGTGTATATGTCTATATATACATATATCTATAATATAAATATCCCATGCATTTAATTTTCCTCATTTATTATTATTTGTTATTATCCATTATTATTATTTTAGCCCTGCCTCATCAGAAGACTAGCTGTGACAGACAGTATACAAAAGAAATGCTAATTAAAGTACCTTTGGGAGGAGAATAGAATGAAAGAAGGTGATATTAAATATTAATCATAAGAAACAAGGCAGGAAGATTTTTAAAGGTGGAAGCAAACAAGAGTGGATTATGATAATTTGGGATGGCACAGAAGATTAATCTGAACTTTCACACAGAGATCCTTCTCTTTTCCAGTCACCTTTTTTTTAAACTCAAGATGGAGCTATTTTTGCCTAATTTAAGGAAACTCTGCCTTAATGATAAGAACCTAACTTGAGAGATTTAATGTTACACCTATTTCTCACCTCTTTCCTAAACATTAAGCATAATAATGTGTTTTATTACTTTGTGTTTCTGTAAAACTTTTCCATTACTAAAATTCTCTGTCTTTAGTAAACATATTCTTTTCCTTTCAGTCTGTTCCCGTAGCAAAGATGCCTCTGAACTTCTGACAGACAAAAATGCAATCCTCATCCAAGGTTTTGGTAAATTTTAAAAACCAGGCATTGCCATGCTTGGAGCCTTGCTTTCTAACCAGTCATCCCAGCATGTGCAATAGGCAAAAATCAGAAAAGCTACCTGCAATCAGTTTGAGAAGAGGTATCATCGAACACATAAAAAGGTAGGCTGAAAGTCAGAATCCTAACAGCAGACAGGCTAGCTGAATATATTCCCATTTTTCTTAATCATAAAGGTGTTTGTCAAGAATAGTCTACGTTACACACTGTTGCCTGACAACAGGTTTACACATAAAGGAGCCTTGCACTCACAAACCTGTCACTACTGCCCACATCTTGCTTCTTCCAGCTTTTTAAAAAGACTGCTGGCAATGTTAAGCCTGTTTGTTGAGGATCAGTAAGTTTGCCCTGATATGTTTGCCAGACACAGTCAGTGCAAGCCACTGTTTTCCAGGTTATCTTGTGTGTAACCAACCAAGCTATTTCTACCGGAAAAAGGACAGTAAAGCATAAGCAAGCCTAATGTAGTAAGATGCAAAAATAAGAAGTCAGTTAGTAGATTTGAAAACAATGCAAGGAAATAATAAAAACCTGGTTTATTTCAGCTCAGTTTCAGCCTCAGCTTTCTGTTTCAGATTATTTCCATCTTTTTTCCATGAACAGGAAGGATCATTATAACATCTCTGACACATTCTCCCAACTATTGAAAGCTAACGGTCAACTCATCTGCTACCTTAAATTAAAGATACATCCTTCTTCTGAATAGATTTTGTTTCCCTTCCTCTGAGCCCTCTTTATAGCCCAAAGTTGTTCAGATGTAAATTACAGTTCAGCACCAGCCCCATCCTCTTTTATGCTCACTTTTACACCTTTTTAATTAATGAAACTGAAATTTATCATAATATTGTACGTTATACAGTGCTCATTAAAATAACTAAAAATACTAAAGCCTTCCATTATATTGATTACTCCAACCCTTTCAAATATCATGATACTACCAATCTCACAATAATATTACATCTTTCACACACCTAGAGATACTGGCACCACAGGAGGGGAAGTGAGACAGGATTCCTGTTTTCTTCCCTGCACTATGAAATTGCTCTGCAGTCAATCAGCTGGGGCTAGGACCCAGTCCTGGGAGACCTCCGCCGGCAGTGAACACTGCAGGAAAAGTAGGATGCTGGTATTATCTGCTTTTTAAATCACCTTTTCCTGACATACCCTGGTGAGAGATGGGAGAGTAAGGCTGTCCCCAGCCACCACATCCTAACATTCTGTCTCTAAAGGCAAAGGGTCACACTGGCAGCTCTGCAGGGCTAGGAAGAAGCTCTGGGAGAGTTGAGGAGGGCTGACTCAACCAGGGAGCCGCTACAAAACGACCAAGAGCCATTACTAGAGACTCAGCATTATGCTAACACTCACCCTGGTATTGCTGCTATTTAGAATCACAATGCTGTCACAAAATCAGCATATTGCTCATCAGAAGGATGAAATGGGTTTAAATAGGGTTTAGGGTAATCTGCATTTGCCTTTTGTAATGCTGATTTTCACAGGAGTACCTCTTTTGTCTCCAGACTGAATTTGATGGCTCTCTGCACTTTGTACCCTGACCTACCCCGACCTGCCAGCCGGCAGACTTTATGGTAAACATCATGACTGCATTACAACTTAGAGGTTTTATAACAAAATATACTTACTACACAGAAAGTTTTTCTGACAATCCTACATTTTGAGTAAGGCTGCAGGATGGCTGAGAAGGTGGGTTACAGAATATACCAAAAGATGATAGAAACTAAAGCCAGTCCTTCGGTTTCCCCTCATGTTACATTTCAGGTACAGGACTGTCACGTCCACTTTTAGCTACTGTTTTCATTGTAGCAAGCTTATCTATCAGTTCACGTTCAAAAAATCAAAGTAGCCACTGTTTCTCACTGCTATAAGTGCCAGTAAGTGCACCTTTGCCTCAGGAAGGATGCATACTCCTTATTCTCAAGAGGCCCAAATACTAAGGTCTATTTGACTACCTTGTATTTGAAGCAGAATCTCAGACTGAGACTTGCTCAGTTTATTTCCTTAATGCTCAGTTCATTTCCTAATTGCTTGTAGGTGAGTCTCAGCTGATGTGCAGGCTCAGCAAATGCTGATGTATGACTTGGGTGTATCAGAGAAGATCTGAGTCCACATGGTAATGCCACGTGTAGGTGCAAGCATGCCTAGTCCACAGTGGGAAGGAACGAGATGCAGAAGCCTGCTTGGCTACATCTCCTGTTTTGCAGCACATTTATACGACTGATGCCAGCAAGACAAATTTCCTGCTGTCCATTTTTATTAGGATTTAACATCTCACAGAAGAAAAATATACAGGATTTATAGGAAAAATAACTAGAGGTATTCCCTTGCCAGCAGTAAAGATGTACAAAATCAGTGTCAAGAAACAGTGCACTCACTTATTCATCTCCTTCTATACATGTCAACACTGAGAATAATAGTTGCAGAATCTCCCAGAATTCTCCCTGCTAGTTGTGCGGTGAATGTGGCCCATCAACAGCAGTAAAAACATTGCTTTAAAACAGAGAAACTAGAGGATAGTGCAAGGAGACAGAGAAAGAGGATTCCCCTTCAATCTCCCTGGGTCAGATAAAATACTACAGAATAGTTATGAATAATAACAAAAAATATAGTTAATAATTTTAAATGTCTCCAAAAAGAGCAAAGATACATCATTTCACTAATTTTTAACTTATTGAGAAATCAAATGAGCACATATTTCATTTCTAAATTTGAGACAAAGCAAGTCACTAGTAAAATTTTCTCAAAGCCCATTCTAAAATTAATTTTAGAGCAAACTAATGATCACTCCTGTTGGCATGCAGTAACAGCAATGCATTCTGTGCCCAGCGGCAGCTGCTCTAGTAATTTTGGAGAAGATATATTATATTTTTCATGAATAACAAAGACAATGAATTTGTAAGAGTGAAATTCTGACCAGACTGAGTTGTGAAATGTCTCTGCACCAGCCACATTATAAATTCATCTTTATACATATAAATGGTATCCAATTTATCTCACATACCAAACCAGAACTACAACTCACCACTTCAAATCGTGCTGTCCAGTCTATATAGTTTATGATACACCAGAAAAAAATGAACTCCTGGACTTCACTTGGACAACTACTTCTATCCCATTGTACTGCTGTGCCCTCTTTTCACTTTCTATACTACATTTTTTTGCATTTCATTAATAGAACTGCAAAACACCTTCCTTAGCTGTCTTTTACACCTATTGAATGCTGTTGATTGCTGAGCACATTTTAAAATACGATTAAATAGACAAGAGAAATGGGTGGTAGCAAAAGCCCAACTCCCCCAGCTATACCTGTTTTGGTGGAATTACTTCAGGCTGTGTCTACCTGAGCCTTTTGACTGAAAACTCATTACTGTTTTGGGGCACTTCCAGACCACATCTTCCAGTACAGTTTTGCCTGAAAGGAATCTACATTACATGCTCCATAAAACAAGACCAAACACAGTAAACTGCTGTGATACTTAACACAAAAGAATATGTCTAATTTGAACAGAAATTCTAATGTAGGTATATTCACTAGAGAGTCATGGTTGGATGTTCCACTCAGCAACAACAGTAGGAAAGCAGCTTTCATGTCTGTGAGTTTAAACTTTGTTGTCGTTCTGGTTTGGGTTTGTTTTTTTTTTTTTATGATAATCTTCCTTAATATAGCATTTTTCACCCCAAAGCAAACAGGCCCTGGGAACATTTGGCTAAAAACACATCAGACAGGTACTTGCAGGTCCCTAAGCTGCCTAAAGACAACAATCACACATTTTCATAGTCCTGGGAAAGCACCACAGGCACCAAATTCAGGACTATGTTATCTGTGGGCTATCTGAGCTCCTTGCTTCTGGGGACCTATTTTATCTGTTTCAAGTGCAGGACACCATTACTGGTTTTCCTCCACTTTACTTTCCTCTGCCAGAGTTATCCTCCCTTTCAGTCTCAGCACTTGCTGAACTTTATATTCTGATTCAGGTGCAGCTCAAGGCCAAGTACAGGCAACACAAAACACTGTTGATGCCCCACCACCACTGCAATAAGCAACCTACATTTCTTCAGTGTGAATGTCAAAAACAGCCTCAAGTACTTGACTTTTACAGAATGTTAAGTCATACGTAGTATTCTGCTGGGTTTTTAAAGAACGATGGAGCTACGGGAACACAGAGGAAGATCTTAGTTTATAATTCCTGCACACACTAGGACAGTGGAATGAAAGGTTGTGAATTTTATTTATAATTTAGTTATAAATGATGCCCTGTGCACTCTCTTGAAAATAAGAGCTTTTTGATTCATTTCTTCTAAAGATCTAAATGTGTAAGACTATACCTGAGTGATAAGCAATGACAGAGCAAATACACAATAAAATGAAGATTCAGGAGTGAGTAAAAAAGGCATACCTAATCAAACTGATAAAAATTAGGAGAAACCTGTCAACTTCTTTGCATGATGTGTGTCTGTCTCAGAGTCTCCCCTTTTTATGCTAATGTGATTACAAAGAACTGCCAAAAAATCTGTTTGCAATGCGGTTGCCAACAACATTGCATCAGTTCTTTTCTTATATCCTGCCCTACCACACAACAGTATGGTGATTTCTGGGGACTTCTAAAACTTGGGAGATTCTTACTGTAGGGTTTGGTTCACTTCTGAGGAACAAATTACAAATTCCTCAGGTTACTATCAGCTGCACCAGGGATTCAGACAATGGCAGGAAACTAAAAACAGAACCCTAAAGTGTGGTTACATATTTCTAAAGGACATAAACATCATTTCACAAACAGAAAGATGACCTTCTATCTGGTGTGACTATGGGTCAACACCATCTTCTTGCTCTAGACATGCCAGTGTCACTTAACAGTGGCATGCCTTACTCCAGATTTTGGCTAAAAATGAGAACCTAGTTTTCAAAGTAACTTGTGTTAAATTCTATGGTTCATGTAGGTATGCAAGAGGTCACACATCATCACAAAATCATAGTGCTTACTTGTTTTGAAAGATATTAGTTTATATTAATCTCAAAATAAATTCATTAGGTTTCTGAGAGTTTGTTCTCCACACCTTATTCATTTCAGTAAAAAGCTGTAACACGTTGTATGTAATACATGCCTCCATATTCTATTGAGACACTCACTTTATGATTGTCTTTATGTATTTTGCCTAAAGATAGATGAGCAGAACAATAAAGCTTTTCCTCTGAAACTTTCACTGTACAAAGGAAAATATTGTACAACATTAATAAGTACCTTCTTTATCATCATGACGTACGATTGCATCCTGTATCATATCAGCAAGATTAAAACGAACTCGTTGGTTCTTTCCATGCTTCAGCTTCTTCCCACAGCCCTCCCGTTTCTGGAGAGCTTTTTCTCGTTCGTAATACGCCTTTATTTGGTCACAGCGCATCCGCTTGACCAGCCGCTGCCGCTGGCCGAGGGGGAGGGACTCCAGCAAGCACTGCTCAATTTCCATCTCATGGGTCCGAAAAACATTACATAGCTGGAAACAGCCTGGAAGAAATTAAACACAAGCAAATTCAGACCTTGCTTTCAAATGTGCCATGAAACCTCCACCAATTATTTTGTTGTTCTAACCATGTGTAAGTCCATCATGTGACTCCTCCTACTTGACCAAGGCTGGCTACAGAGAGTCTATGTCATTATTATTTACTTTTTGAAAACAACACATAACTCATTCCATTAAATCACTGATGTATTTTTAAAAGCTGGCTCAGTTCACGTGAACAAATGTGAATAGAAAGAAGTCTGAAAATTCAAATAGGAGATGGGCAAAATACCTAAATATTTCAATACAATTCAAGTTGCTCGCACATGCTTACAAACAAGAAACTACTATGGAGAGTAATGCTAGTTTAATGCCTGTGCCTCTTTTTATTCATTTTCCATCTTGCTTTAGGTTGGCAAATTCCTGTATTCAGTGAGAAGAAAAATCATCGTATCATAATTTTAATGAGTTCATTAGCATGCAGTGGGCACTCAGACAACTACCTCTTAAAAACACTGAAGTAATTTCAGATTCCTAACCATGTATATAACTTTTTTCAAATTGTTTATATTTTTTCATTGTATAAAGTTATCAAAATTGATCCTTCTAATGAAATCATCAGATACTGAAATCTTCATGTGGAAACCAATCACAAATGTGAATCAGATGAATCAGTTATTCCTAACATTCCCAGCACTACCTTGAAGTCAGATTCCTCTTTTACCATTAAATATGGTATTTTTACTGACATTGCAATAACACTAATGTTCTTTTCAAATATGTTCTCTTTTCCACTGAGAGCAAAGACCATAGGAGACTGAGTGCTGCTAATTACTTTTCAAGGGACTATTACGTTACAAAAGGCGGCTAGTGGATCATCAGATAATTTTATTGCCCAAGTCCTTGAATGTGAATCCACATCCATAAAATATGTGCCCACTAACCTGCACTAAGGCCTTTTGATGTGGTGGCTACAGACCACCCCATCACTTCTGATTCTCATGTTCTAATTTACATATATGAATTTCCTTCATATGGGGGCTAGGTGCTCGAATTTGTAATTTCTAAGGACTGACAGCAGCCCAGGTGAGGGAGGTTTTCTCTCCATAGTTTGAAGAAAGACCTCTTGAAAGAAATGCAGACTCAATTCACCTTGAGTAGTTAAGAAATAGCAAAATTAAACATTACTGTGCAACTTTAATTAGACCTTTTTGGCTACCTGTTTTGTGTAGTTACATCATCAAAGGATCCCTATCTCATTCAGGGTACACCTGAGTAGTGCTGACTAAATGACCACTTTGTTTTCTCCTTGTTGTTTGACGCATGTTTAATCTACCGAATACCATTCAAACCTTGCTCTGAAGGCATAATTAACAATCTCCTGACAGGATTTTGGAAAGCTCACATCACCACAGCACATAAAAGCATCACAAATATTTATTTATTTTCCTCAAAAAAAAAGGACAACAGAGTATTCTTATCTGCATACTCTACAAAGGAAGTGAAAAACAATGATTTTCTTTTTGAATCACTAATTTTCAATGTCCCATTCAAGAATTTTATGTTCTTTTCTTAGGGTGTTTTGGTTTGCTTCAAAGGCATTGTATCCTATAAACTATTACGTATCATAACTCCATAATAAAATATCATCAAAATAATAGTCTTAGGTCTGCATGCCAACCACTCTATAAATTCTGTGTATAACATTATATTTTTTTCTAAATTATTTGTTATAATTTTTCATAAATTGAACATAATACAAATAATATATTACATATTATGTATTCTATTCGATATTATAAGTATTCATTATAAATTACAACCCAAGGTCTCAAACCAGACTTCCCAAAACTGAGGAGCACACATTAATCCTCAAAGTGCCCAGAGTGTCTTGCTGGAAAACTCTATGACAGAAGCAGACACAGAACACAATTTTACAGGTCACATTCAGTCAACTAATTTTAACATAGGCTACTCTCTCCCTATAATTTCTGTTCCTTTCTTAGCATGACCTTCTAGATAAAAGAACACAAGTTGTCAAACTAAAAACTGGAAACAAGTATTGGCTTGCATTAAGCCAAAAGACAAACCCTTTCTTCTGGCATGTCAAAGCCAGCAACTCCTGCTGTATAAAACAAAATTTTCCACTTGACCTTAAATGATATGTTTCATTTCACAGCAAAAATGGTATGCTTTATTTTTTTATTTCCTTGTTGGAAGACACAAGGAAATGAAAGGATAGCTCTGTAACGCTGCAGACGATGTAACTTTATTCCTGGCTTCAATCCCAGTGTTCAGAGCATTCAATCCCACAGAAGAGCTACACTCAGACCATCCTCAGCCTGAGATAGTTTGCAGCTGCATCTTCTTTCTCTCATGAGAGGACTTCAGGATAAGCAAACTTCAAATCTTCTCTATTAGAATTGTTCTGCTCTGTATAAAATATTTCACTAGCCAAGCCTTTAGTCTACACAGGTCTTTTGGCTTTTAACACCCTAAGCTTATATCCTAACACTTCTAAATGTGGCTGTAGTGTCTGCCAGCAAGGCTCACAGACACAGAGGGAAAACCAGCTCGCTGTGTTAAACCATGTTGGCCTGCAGCTGGGAACCCACCCCTGCTCTGCTCATTCCTTCTCCTTTATGAAGGGAAGAAGGAGCAGCCACGCACTTGAGTTCCAACAGGCTGCAACTGAACGTGATGTTTGTACCTTGAAAACTCATCTGAGGCTGAGAATTGTGGCTGCTGTCCTAGTCATAGCTGTACATCAGCACAGTTTGCTGACCAAAGAGTTTAAGGGTATCTTTGCTTTTCCTCAGCTCAGCTCATGTGCAGTCTCTGGTCTTAGGCGTGTTCACTGCCATATCACAAATGAGACTGATGCAAGCTGTAGGACATCTTTGCCATCATGCTGCTCTCCTCATCCAAGCCAAGAAATCAAACAAATCAGCTTAGTGCCTTGATCAAACACAGCACAGCAAAGATGCTCTCACAGGCAGATTCCAGTTTCAGGAAGGATGTGCCTGGCTTAGTGTCCTCTGCCTCTCCACTGGGATGACTTTCAGCCTGTAGGAGTGTTTGTCTATTTGTTCTGTGAAGAACAGTGCTTGATTGCCAGAACTGGCCTCACACAGCAGAGGACAACTAGACTCCCAGCGTGTGGCCGGTGTCAAAATAATTCAGGCCGACTGAGAAAAGGACTCTTGATCCATTTGGGCACTGGTCTCAGCTGAGAAATAATGAATTGCAAATGGAATTTCTTTTCTCAGCACATCTGGAACCTGACACATCCCAGATGAGATCAGTATCTGACCATGAGTGTAACAGCTGCAGGTCAGCAACCTCATTAGATTAAGGCTGGATTAAAAAATATAGTATAAATGCAGGCAAACTCCCTGAATTTATCTTTCAGGTGCTCATCTCTAAGGTATGCACCATTGAGTCCCAGTTTTAGAACGAGGTAGATCTCTGCTCTGTGGTTCTACTGAGAAGAGGAACTGATGACAGCACAAGAGGCAGAGCTTCTTTTGCACCTCGAGAGAGCTCAACTCAAACACAGTATAGATATGCTTTTGGAGGAAATACTGTGGATTGCTTAGTACCACATGAAGCATGGGGTTATTCACTAACACTGGATCAGATAACTTTGTCTTGTCTACCAGTCTTGAAAACCTCCATTAATGGATTCTACAAGTTGTCTGGGTGAACTGTTTAAGTGCTTCACTGACTTCTTTCAAAAATGCCTTGAGTTCTTCTGGTGGCCATTATCCCTTGTTACTACAGTCACTATTGAGAAGACTTCAGCTTTGTCATTTCTGTTCGTTATGCCGGTAGCTTTCCATTGCTCTCATTCTGTTGCCTAAATGTCCATCTCATACTGCGGAGACCATGACCACATATTTGCAGGTGCAGCTTCACTAGCCCCAGGTAGCAGCAGACAGTAAGTTCCCTCCATCTGCTGGCCAAACTCCTCTGAACACAGTCCACTATGTGCTTTGCCTGATTTATCATCAGTGCGTAGGGGTGGCTTCCATTCAACTCTGTGTCCATTGTAACCCCTGCACACTCTTCAGCAGGACTGCAGATCAAGTCAGTCAGTTCCCAGCCTGTACTGAGGTATGGTGTTAGTCTGCCTCAGGCATGAAAATATGCACTTCCCCTCTTGAACTGCCCAAAGTTTCTGTCAACCCAATCCTCAGGATTAACGTCTCCCATTTGAAGTATGCCAACTACTCTGTCCTAAGTGAGCATTGCCAACAGCAGCAGCAGCTTCAGCTGTAAAGAAACCTTCCAGGAAAAAATAGCTGCTAAAATCCACAACTTTATTAGGCGGATGTAAACAGTTACTGCTTAGAGAATGACAACTCAGCCACAGTCAGACTCAAAAGAAAAGCTATTAGAGCCAATGTCATGGGTTGAAACTGAGTTGATTGACGAGCTTTTAAGCCAATGCGCATTTGTGAATTTTGTATATTTAAACGCCGTGCAAGGGCAGGGAGTTTCTCTCTAGTTCCCGGCCTCCTGAGGGAGAAGGCGGGGGGGCTTCCGAGCCCCGGGCGGCCTCCGGGCCTGGCCCGGGCCTGGCCTGGGCTCCTGCCTGGGCTCCTGCCTGCCCGCCCCTCACCCCTCTCCCTTCCCTCAGAGCCGC